>JAVJGJ010000057.1:73402800-73415526 GCA_035590215.1 Microhierax caerulescens | reverse complement strand
TGCAGAGCCTCCTGCCCCCCAGCAGATCAACGCTGCCCCCAGCTCGGTGTCACCTGCAAACTGACTGAGGGTGCACTTGGTCCCCTCGTCCAGATCATCACAAGGCTGGCCCCAGCGCTGAGCCCTGGGGAACACCACTTGTAACTGGCCGCCAGCGGGATGTAACTCCATTTACCACCACTCTTGGGCTCTGCTATTCAGCCAGTTTTTAACCCAGCTAATAGATACCAAATAAGAAAAAAAGAACCCTCATATTGCTTTTAAATGGCAAACCCTTGATTAATTTTAAATAAACTTATCTAAATTGAGTTTTAATATTACAAAAGACACACTTTCAGTAGAAATTAATGTTTAGAAAACTTAACCTCTATGAAATTCTATGACATTTAAGTTCCAAATTTACTTCTGAAAATGGGAATTCTGCTATTTTATTTTTACAGAAACATTTGAAAATTGAACTCAAAATTATTAAGTAAGACAAAGTCTGGAAGAGTACCAAGAATTACAACAGAAACACATTTTATTTCAGATGTGCCACTACTTCATTTCCCATTAAGAACCTTATGTTACATTTAATGATCTGTTAGGCTTGTATAAAATTTCCAGGCCTAAATATATTTGCAAACATTCAGATCGAGAATACGGTATTGTAACATTTTGGTGATGCATCATTATCAGGCAGATTGCTTTAAATCTACATTGAGAAATCCTTACTACAGCTGGGACCTTCAAAATAGCAAGTACCTAACCAATTTCTTGACAATTCTCCTTGTCTTTCAGGACAGACAGCCTTTCCTTATCCTACCTTACAATCTTAAATTTTGATAATCTAAGACAGAAATCGTGGTAAACTAGATGACAGGCAAATACACTACATCACCCGTCCAATAAAACTAATGTAATCACAGTACCAAAATACAAGTACCTCCTCATGATGCAGGATACTGTTCAAGTTATTTGGCCTCTTGAATTCTGAACGAAACAAGCTTTTTCATCATGTTACAAAAGCCATTTCTTTTTGCTACTTCTTTAAAAAGATCTTAATTCAGTGAGCTTCAGTAAGCCACTTGGGGGAAAAGAAAATCATAACTGTCAGGATATAAAAAGCAATACTAACCCTAGAGTTCTTTGTTTAAGCTTCTGCATCAGTGTTTTCCTTCCAGATTTAATATTGAACCAACCAGGCAGTACTTAGGGACTTAACGGCAACTAACATTTGCTTTATACTTACCCCAAGCCATAGTGTTTGGTATTTACAACAGGATGACACTGAAAATTCATTTAAAGGTCCACTTCACTCATTACATGTTTTCACAAATAACTCACCAATTAAAATCATGGAAAATATTATTTAAAAAAAAGTTAGAAGAATCAGTCATCTCATAAACCATCTGCATGAGACTTACACAGCAATATAATCCAATTTCTATTTCCAGATTTAGAAGGTATGAACACAGACACAAAATCAGACTTGAAGCAATCATTTTTCAATCTCAGCTGTAGTAAACCTACACAATTAATTTATCCCTTAGAAGAAACCATGAGAAAAGCAGTTCTGAATACCTTGTTTCTCAGCTGTAACCAAAATATATCAATAACATTAATTTTAAAATATTTAAAACCAAGCAATTTAATTAATAAAACTGTCGTGCCTGTCTGTTTTTGCAATTTAAACTAAAAATCAAACAAACATTAAAAAAACCCACAAAAAATATTGTTCCTTTAGTTATTTAAGGAATGCTGATGTAGCATGCCAAAATATTTACACAACACTTTACTTATATCTTGATTCCTGAATAAATCTCATTTATTATCTACATGTAAGAACTTCCAAGAATAAATGACAGTGCACTTTTTACATTTTTGTTTGGAGTTGGTTTGGGTTTTTTTTTTTTTTTGGAGAGGGAATATTCTTGCTGCCAGAGTTTAATTTCCCAGCATTTCTAGTTTCTTCCCAAAGAATATTTTTTATTTTCAAGCCTGTAGCCTGAGATACCAAAGATATGCAGATATTGTTCAATAGTACAAAAATTCTAGTTAAACTGATAATATTCCAGTGAAGATAAAGATTACTATAGCATGAAAACAGATTTTTTCAAGTTATTCATAAATGTTTTGTCTGCCCTCTAGTACTAAGCATGATTATATCAAAATATCAATAACTGAATATTCACAGATATGATGCATTACTGCAAAGGTAAAATTGATGCCCGCTACCAAACTTGCTATCAAAAAAATAATATACATCTTTGAAGATTTTAAAGATCAGCAAAATTTTGACTGCCATCCCAATAAAAGGAGGGCGTGAACAAATGCATATTTAATGATTATTAAGCTAAAAGAACCATCAATTAATTGTAACTCTAGTTATGACTGTTTAAATGGGTTCTGAGCAGGGGAAGCCTTTTTTCTTGCTGGTAGTTGTCCAAACATATTTAAAGTGATGTCATCATGTTCAAGGTGCATTACTGTGAACTTGACACTTTAATCAACTCTTCAATCCTAATCAAGTAGTGACATGTGGAAGCAGCATTTCAATTTCTGATTTAGAGGAAGTAAAGCAGGTGGAACTACACACACAAAAAAGCAATCCTTGTTTGTGTGCTTTGCTTAACACCTTTCATAAAACTGTAACACCAATACAGACTGAAATCTAGAGCAACCGTTGCAGCAAATGGTACAATATGCATCTCAAAAGCAAGGGCAATGTGTGACGGTATCCACTAGACAAATTAACCTCACTTGCCTCGTGCTGAGGATTTCCTATTACTTGTGGCCCACAGTTCCCATATTCTGCTTAGGGATAAGCAGGTTACAGTTTTAACAGGGATTTAGAAATAAGATTTCCGTTATTACTAGCAGGAGATGCATGACAAATTCCCAGTGCATGTGGCAGAAAGACAGCCTGAGGGTCTGTTCTGTCTTCCCCAGCAGGCTGATTTTATTTCAAAACCTAAATGAAACTCTTGAAAAATACTGAATTGAAACCATGATTCGAGTCTATTTTATTGGGATTACCCTCTCCTGTGGTGGGACTGTAATCCTCAGAAACAGGTAAATAAATTAATTCCCTAGACTTCCCCCTTAGGTTTTGGCACCAGATAGAGGGAAAAGCAAGAATAATTTTTGTAATATTTCTTTCTGCAGTTAAATAAGCCACAAAGTAATAACCTGGATACAGTGCATGGATATTTTGTAATGATGTACCATGCATTTCTATGGTGAAATAAAGGGGACTACTTCCCAAGAAGCTGATCACTATATTTCCAAATAAGCAAATCACAATATATAGGAAGCCAAATAATATTATTTTATAGCACGTACTAGTTTCTCAGGTGTAAATAGGTGGTGCACCATTGGAGAATTACTGGCTAAACAAGTTTCAAAGGGCTAAACAGGGAATGGATCCACACATTCAGAATTTCATACCACAAATTCAATATTTGAATCACATTTTTAAAATCACAAATAATAACTGCAATAAAAATTAAACCTGAAAAGGGAAGAAAGATTGTAATGCATAAGATATTGCTTAAGAGTCAGTGATTCTCAAATTCCCAGCTTCATACAGAAAAAAAAAATAATCATTAACATGACAAAGTGTGATCAACAGATCCAAGTGAAAATCCAGACTTAGGAATGCACGTGGCTCTACCTGTAATTGTCCCTCTCCCCTAAAGACAGCAACCTCCTACTGTAAGAGGCAATTTAACAGAAAACCTATCACAAGGAAGCGAAGGCAAGTCATTGCAAACCTGTTCTGTGAGATCCAAAGAGCAATTATTTGTTTCTCTTGGCATCCTACAAGACATATACAATAAGGGAGGAAAAAATGAAATCTGCTTTCCAAGGTGTTATTCAGCCCCCCCCCAAAATGGCTTCCAAGCAATAAAAGTCATAAACTGTGTCTCATCCACTGTTTCTCAGAAGGATTTGTTGTAATATCTGTTTTGTAAATGTTCACTATTGGACTGTGATGTAGACAGGGAATTGCAGATTTATTACAAACTATTTTCCAAATGTACAGCTGTTCCCTGCTATAGTGGGCACAGAAACCTCTATCAAGAAATGACAGGTTAGCTCATGTGAACAAGAAGAAAAATGACAACAGTGTTCGAGATATGTTATCAGTCTTCCTAGGGTTATAAAAATTGCCTGAGAATGATATCACTTGAGAAAAGAAAATTAAACTTAGTTTTGGAAATCTGTTGGTGAATGACTACACGCCAGTTGCTCACTGTGTCTCAGATGACACGTGAACTTTGTTACTGTAAATAAAACCCAGTGACAGTTTTGTGTTTATTGATATGGAATATGTGGGGTTTAGGTATTCTCAGGCTGTTAACTCTGAAAACATCATCTGTAACCAAAAGCTACCCAGCTACTCAACAAGGTGATTTTGCTGACACAGAATTACAGTCTTGGTTATTTTCTAGGTTTTTACATCTCTGGTAATTAACATGATAGCCAGACCCAAGGAATCATCAATTTCTCACGAACCACATATCTTGCACATACAGTTACCTCTATCAGAATATGTATGTTTCTGTTATTGTCATTTCATTAGATACTAAAGTTGTACCTTTCCTATGGAAGTTACAGCCTGTCTTCATTTTTAGGTTACTGGACCATACAGTAACATTACCTAGCATACATTTTTAAGGGACATAAGCATCCTTAAAAATGCCATCTAAAATATTCCATTCAACACAACAACATAACATTTTACATACTGTTATGATGACAATTTTATATCAAAGTTCACATGGTGTTTACAAATATCCTAATAATTTGAGGTACGTTTTTATAACATTTTAACAGCGAAGTATCAATCCTCTTCAAACAAAACCAAAGGAAATGGCCTGTCTCTTCCCTGTAATCCTGCAATTAAGGTGTACTTTACCACTTATTAAGCAAGAATCACAGAATAATCCTCTAGGTCTGTCAGTCAAGCACACCATATAAGATTACGAGCTACTATGATTCTTTCCCTCATCATACTGACATTTCCATTTTCATCCCTCTGTCATTTATATAAGCTGCACACAACTGTGGCCATGAATTTTAAAGACCTCAGGTCACATTAGGATCTCTCTCTTCTTGATGAGATTTTGAAAGACGGGAAAGACTTGAAATTAGGACCCTAAATAAAATATAAAAACAATATGGCTCTTATTTAATTTCCCCTTTTTAATAAAATATGCAGCCATTTTGAATGCTGAAATGTCTTTTTTTATTGGATAATGATTTTTTCTTGATGACAAGCACAGAAAAGGGAAGTTATTTTGATCTTGAAAGATAATTTAAATACTTAATTTTGAAATACAAACAAAGAATCCTCAGCTGTATATGCATATATATGTGTTATTTTTTACATAGTTTTGAAATAATTTATTTAAATTCTCAGCTAGTCCGTTACTGCAATTCTAGAAACGCACTGCATGCAATATAAGTACTACCATCTCACACAGCATGTGATTTGCCTGATGTTTTCAGTACTTATCTCTGCCTGAGGACAAAACCATGTAAAGAAGAGTGTAGAATACAGAATTGTTTGTATTAAATGAGAAGACACCATAAAGAATGGATAAGAAAATTAGGATATGTTAAAGAGTTTTGTTTCACCTCCAGTTCCATTTCTGAAATGCAGATCCAATTCTAATGGATCTAACTATGCCTCCTACTAATTCGTAAGATTAATCATATGCCTAACACAACACATCTCCAAAGTACTACTGAAAGAAGAAAAAAGACAATAACAGCAAATCAGTACTAAAATTGGAGATTAAAATTCTCTTAGAGGTTGCTTGGTTTTAAGAATGGGACATAAATAATAAGTTTAGTTTAAAATAAAATCACTTTGTTCAAATGCTACTTACAGCCTTCATAAATATCTGTTGGTATGTGGACAGCTGCATGTTGGTAAGACGTTTGCCGTCGGAAAACAGGATCTTCTTCAAATACTGGTCTGATTCTCTGGCTGCCAGATTCAGTGTCATTCTTTTCAGGCTTTTTAAAAGAAAGACATGTAAAGGGCAAAATATTACAAAGTATGCTAAACATTCCATTCGCAATTGCCTCTCTTTATATAAAAGACTCATAGCCTTTCTTCTGTAACTGTTTTGCATTTCTGTATTAACACATTCATTTGCTACAGGTCCAGAAATATTGGTGTATACTTTAAGTTATAACTTATCCAATGCAACTTAGTGAAATGAAGAGCTGCAAAAGAAAAGTAACAGCCTAACACCTTACACAACTAAATTTCCTAAGTGCATGAAATTCTAACACCCATAATACAAGACAAATAGATTACCTTTTATTACTTACAATAATTTGTACTGAATCTTAAATATAAATGCTGTATCTCTCATTATTTCCTTCAGTAGATTACATAGTAAATCACAAATCTTGAAATGATACCACTAATACAAATTTCATAAATACGTTTTTGAGAAACAGCGTGCACACCCAGACAAAGAAAGGAAATTAAGCCTTCTTAGGACTGCTGATTGAAACAGGTTTTGTTCATTTGTTTATTTTAATAATAACTCTTGATGAAATCTCACGTACTCCCCTGGCTATAGCTGTCTGGACAGAAAGGTTCCAAAATACCCAGGTGCTCACCACCACCTGCCTGTCTTGGGTTCCCATCCTCCCTCACCTGTCTGCACCCCAGTTTCTTGATTCCTTCCAATTTACTTAGTCATTTGGACTGCTTTTTATAAATTTTGAAAAGTGAAGGCTTTTTCTAACTAGCTATAAAAACTGCGTGAAGTGTGGAAACCAAGGAGGTGGTAAAGACCAAAGGGGAGGTGGTAATATCTTTAATTGGCTCAGCAGCAGCTGGAATAGGAGGCATGAACAGACTGCCACTTAAATCAATACTGAATCAACGATGGTACCAAATGATTACTCAGGCCAGCAACTGTAGGCAATTATAAGCTACTTTTAATACTACAGTCACCAGTTTTTGAAAGTGTGCTATGCTTGAAAAATAGTGCTGACAAAGAAGCACCTGTATGGTCAATCAAGCAGTGTGAGCTGAGGTTATTCTTTATACGCTACCACTGTGTTTATTATCCCCTGTCAAAGTATAGGCAGCTAAATTTTACCTTACCCACAAAGTAATCTAATTAAACCATTATGTTTCCCCATCTGCTTCATCACAGGATTACAAACAGATGTCATTCTAAGTGTAGGTTCAAATGTTGCCTGAAGTAAGCAGCAGTCTCAGATGGGTTTTGAGGAGGTGGCTTCTTTTGGAAACACGAAGGGCAGAACTCATCTAACCAGTGACATCCACTGATTTCAACAACATAGCAGTGTTGAGCTCATCACCCCAGGCTGCCTTCATAGTCAACGTAGAGAAATGGGCATTGTTAGAGTGCAATTCATCTCATCTTAATTAGACACCTATTTTTACATAACATGAATCGTGGCCTAGAAGAACTTCTTACTTTCCATTGACTATAAAGGTAGCCATTGGGCATCTAGATGTAGAAATCTGCAACACAGCTCTCTAGAATTAGGTGAGGTGATCTCACAACACAAGTCTATTAAACCTGGAAGAAAAAAAGGTGGGTACTAATTTTGACTGGGTTTATGCAACATAGCTACTATATCTTATGCCAAAAAGTTAAGCTTGTTATTAGGTACTTAACCCTACTCTGGTGGATGAGACAAAAACGGAAAGCATACCAATACTCAAAGTAAGGGATGGTCTCTTTTCTTTAAGCAATCTGTTACTAGTTAAAGTCCAGGTATATTGTGGAATTCAGTAATCTAAATTGATAAAATGTGTATATTATCTAAAAACATTATTTTCCTTGGAATACCTAGGATCACATGTTGCCTTTTATTTTCATGTGTATGGTATTATTTTCATTAATAGTTCTAGTGGACACAACCACCTCTGTGTCTGGAGGTTGCCAGAGGACTTCTGAATACGATACTTTTGCATTTAGATGCTTCTAAGACAGATGTGAATTAGAAAAGCAGGAAATATGTGTACAATGCAGTTTTAAATGTTTTGATTCAGTATGCCACTCTGTTAAATCTGCCAGACAGTAAAATCACGTATTGGGTCTGGCTGAGCCCTGCAGTAGCCCTCATAGTGCTATGCTTTGTATTTGTAGCTAGAAAGGTGTTGGTAACACACCAGCATTTTGGCTGCCGCTGAGCAGGGCTCCCACAGCATCAAGGCTGCCTCTCCAAACCCCCCCACCAAAGGGCAGAAGGCTGGTGGTGGGCAAGAGGCTGGAAGGGGACACAGACAGTACAACTGACCCAAACTGAACAAAGAGATATTCCATACCATACGATGTCATGTTCAGCAATGTAAGCTAAGAGAAAGGGAAAAGGGAGGGAGGGTATTTGCTTATTATGTCATCTGTCTTCTGGAGCAATCACGTGTACTGAGGCCTTGCTTCCCAGGAAGCAGCTGGACATTGCCTGCTGACGGGAAGTAGAGAAATAAATCTTTTCATTTTCCTTTGCTTCTGTTTGTGACCTTTGCTTTTTCTTATAAAACTGCCATTATCTTGACCCATGAGTCTTTTATCATCTTATTTTCTCCTTCCTGTTGTGCTAGGGAAGGGACTGATTGAGTGGCTTGGTGGGCACCTGGCATTCAGTCAAGGTCAGTGCACCACAAACCATTATAACTTATTTTGAAGTGTGCGAACTGGAGCCAGGATCAGTAATAGTTTATGCATTCTGTGATTTGAAATGACACAGAATTATGATAGCTTCAGATAATGTAATTTGGCTCAACTTTTACATATTTTTAGTGGCTTTGTTTTGTTTTTTTCTTCTACTTTATCACACAGGATTTTTTCCCCTCCAGAGCTGTAATGCTATACATTAAGCAAATTCTGGAGTTCTTTCCATAAGTTATCTTTTGGCTCCATGCTGCCAAAATGATGAGTTTGTCTAATTCTGGAAATGCAATCTTAACAATCATTCACGTGAGAACATTTCTCCCTTGCTTGAAAGCCATTTGATTTAGAAAAGCCCTAACACTCTTATTCCTGAAATTAGTGCCAATGTCTACAAACTCTCAATGCTTTCACAGAACACCTCCAAAAAAAATTGGAACCATCAAGCTGCATTATTACAATAAAACACCAGAATGAGTGGGTGTTGAAAGATTTCTTCACATAATTTTCCACAAGAAATATTTGGAAGTGAGTGGAGAAGCTAAAAGGGAAAGGAAGTAAACCCCAAGGTCCATCCTAGCAGGTCTTCCACAGAAGTTTTCATGCTACAGTATAGATTTTTTTTGATTGAAATTCCTGAAGCATCCAAACATAAAGTTATCATGTTTCTTCTTGGTATTTCAATTTCATTCCAGGTAATAGAAACTAGCTTTCAGCCTCTCCCATCATTCGTCCCATGGAAGAAGCTTCAAATCTTCTGCCAAAATCTGATTAAATTTTGTTGAAACTGAAAGGGTTTAAACAATTAAATTGGCTGGCAACAAAGCACCACACAGCCAGCTGCTCACCCCTCTTCACTCAGAGGGATGGAGAAGAGAATCAGAAAAGGAATGCAAAAGTCAAGGGTTGAGGTAAGAACAATTTAATAATTTAAACAGAATAAAGAGATAAGAACAACAATAGTAACAATAACAATAATACTAACAGTAATAATAATAGCAAAATGGAAAGGTGGGGGAAAAGGGTAAAGCCAAAGCTGCACAAACAAGGAAAGCAAAGCAAGGAATTCATTCAGCACTTCCCATGGGCAGGCAGGTGTCCGGCCATCCCCAGGGAAGCCGGGCTCCGTCACACCTAACAGTTACTTGGGAAGACAGATGCCATAATGCCAAATGTGTCGTGTGTTGTGTCGTGTGTGTCCCATCCCGTTCCCACACCCCCCCACCTTCCTTCTTCCCCCAGTTTATATACTCAGCATGACATCATATGGTATGGAATACCTCTTTAGCCAGTTCGGGTCACCTGTCCTGGCTGTGTCCCATCCCAATTTCCCATGCCCCTCCAGCCCTCTGGCTGGCAGGGCCCAAGGGACTGAAGAGTCCATGATTTAGTATAAACATCACCCAGCAATAACCAAAAACATCAGTGTCCTTATCAACATTGTTCTCACATCAGAGGCAAAATACAGCACTGTACTAACTACTAAGAATTAACTCAATCCCAGCTAAAACCAGGACAAAAATCCACCTGAATGCCTTAAACATTCAAACACAAAGTCTACTTCCCACATTTCTTTCAGACAATGTATCTATGTGCCTCAGAAAACCTGGAGACACCAAATGACAAAACCCTTTAGATGTTCTGTGGTTTCCCTCACATGGGATTAATTTTGCTATTAAATCTGACGGTGTCTGAACTCATTCTGCATACAATAGGCAAGCGTTACAGGCAAATTAGCGTGGCGCTCAGCTGGGCCACCACCTCCTGAGCAGCCAGCCTGATGCTGTGCCAGGTCTCACACATCCAATCCTTATAGTGAATTCTTACTGTAGGACATAAAAACTGTTTGGTTTTCATTTGCCAAATTTATGATTTTCAACTAACCTACATGTAAATTGTAAATTGGGGGGGGGGGGGGGAGATAAGAAAATATTAAAAAGGAAAAACTTAGTATTGTTACGTATTTAAGTATTTTAGTCTACTATTTCTATCAAAAGCCTGACAGACTGCAGCATTGGTTGGTACAGTTTTAATGCCCAGCTAAACTTTGTTTTCAGGAAAGTAGCAAACTACATATTTTGAAGGAAAGTAATACAGCATGTGAATATAATTAATATCCAACTCCAACCAATTTCCCTCTCAAGTCAGTAGCTGAAATGCAATCAATACTGGCACAGGGAAATCCCACAGGGGACAGTGGCTGAAGATTAATTTTCTATCTATTCAAACCTGGCCTTCACTTACTGAATTACATTGTTACCTGCCACTGACAGTCAACAAAATAACCGGCTCATTTCACTGCAATGAATCTCTAGGCCAATTTCTCCCTCTCTTGTGATATGGATGAAATCCATTTCTCTTTTCAGTTCACATTTGCACCATTTTAAGGCTTTTTTTTTAAAAAAAAAAAAAAAATAGAGTATTTTTTCATGTGTCTACCATTCACCATCAGAATAAAGGGAAATTGATATAGCAGCTAAAATTCAGGTAAAGTGGCTTCTGTACCTGTTCTTTGTGATCTTGGCTAAATCACTTTTGGCATGACCTAAAATCAACTGGAGGTTACTTTGTCATTCTGTAAGCCAAATATATAGCAGAAATAATGCAACTTCTCTTTCAAGGGCTTTCAAGAACATAAATTAATGTATGCACATGAGGTAACTGGCAGCTTTATGCCAAGAAGTATCACTACCAGATGTGTATAGAAAAGCAAACAGCCATTAAAATAAAATGAAACAAGGTCATTTCAGGAAACACTGACAGTTTAGCAGCCTGTTTCACTACAGCCAAATGTATCCTGACTCCTTTCCACAGCATTCAGTTACTTGTCATTATCATAGCTACAGGAAGACAAGCAGATTTTGTATCTCTGCTAGCAAGTTTTCATTTAATCGAAAAGCACTGCTAGAAATGAAATTTAATGAAATGAAAAATATTTTTTCCAGAAATATAAAACTTACTGGATTTTGCTTCTTGCAGCTGTTGAAAACTGAAGATCAGAAAACTGGTATTAATTTTAAAAATATCATTAGTGAAACACACACAAAAAAACCCCACAACTAAACTGAAGCAACCTTCAGTTGTTTTCTGAAAGCAGACTCTTTTCAGGAACAATGTTGAAGTTGCTCAACAGCATCAGGACAGATTTAGCACCAGGACAAAGGAATAAAAGGTAGCTTTCCTTTAATTCCTGAACCAATATCCAGCAAGAAACAATGGCACTTGCGTGCTTTCATACTTGCATAAAACAGAAAGGAATCAGTTGCTAGTATTTTCCATTGCCCTAGTATCAAAGGATTGTGTTTTGCATAAAACTTTGCTGTCTCTATCAAAGCCATTTTAGAGAATGAATGCAGAGATGGAATTATAATTGTTATGGTTTTAGGGGTATCATAATCCTTGCTCTGTCATTTCTGTCTTTCCTTGCAGATATCCAAAAGTTCTATATTTTCACCTCTAGCTTTTTGCCCTTTGTTGATTTCTGAATATCTGTTGAAATTTCTGAATGTAAAATTTTAAGCATTTGAGTCTCACTTGGCTATGCTTCTTTTATTCTACTCCCAGACCTACTCTGTACAAATGAATATCATATACAAAATAAGCACAGAATTTTTCCTATGTTCAGTTCCTTACTCAAAATCAGTTTTGCTGGGTTTTCTTCTTCCCTAAGGAAAGTAATCCAGTAGAATTATGTATGCAGCCCCTCCAGCACTACCTGTGGCCCCATTAAAAAGTTAAAGCTGGACCGGATGGGGAGAGTAAAATGAGATGTTGCTTGAAGCACATGGCTCAACACGCCTGCAGCAAGCAAAGGATGGGAACAGCTCTTCTAAGGACAAGATAGAAGTTAATTTTGAAAGGGCAGTTAGAAAGCACTTCTAATAGCCATAGCACATTCATTGCATTTCAGATAATGCCATAAGTGCATTGTCTTCTGATAACTGTTTTTATTTCCTTGTCAATAGATGTGATTTTCCAGCTGTAGGAAAACCGCCAAGTATGTTTACATGGTTCTGACAGAACTGCAAACAGTATACTTTGTTTTCATTTGTATAGGTGGGAGATT
>JAVJGJ010000057.1:73381184-73395409 GCA_035590215.1 Microhierax caerulescens | reverse complement strand
TTTAGCAGGGTCAGATGCTGTCCTGCTGGGAAGAAGGAAGAAACAAAACCTCAATAAAATGTTGTATTTTCAAGAATCAGAATAACCGCCACAGGTGCAGCCTAAGTCAAAGAGTTCAAATTCAAAATATCTCAATCTAACGTTAAGTCAACTAATATTTCAGTCTATTAAACAAATTTAGTCATTAGCCCATTTCAGTACCATGATTCTCCAAGAATGTACAAAATAACCTCTAAAAGAAGTGTGAAATGGTGTTTTCCAGATAAATTTTCCCATTTCTAACTCTACCACACACCATCAGGAGATGGACATTAAACAGAAAACAGAAAATATGAGTACTAGGTATGTAAATATATGTAAATATTATTTAATATGATATCTGCAGTATCATGGCCTGAAAAACCCTAGTAGGTACAGAAGGAGAAGAAAATTAATCTAAAAAATAGCTGCAACTTGCACGAAGAGCAGCAACAGTAAAAATAATCCCTAAAGAGACCTGCTACATACAAGAGCTACTTGTTGGTGTCAACTTGGAGTGCAGGGATGTACAAATCACAGTTATTTTCAAGTTATCTAACTAAACTTTCCAATCTCTATGAAATACACTTTGCCCACTTACTCATCACAAATGAGGATAGCTGGGGTAAATTCTTTATGACTCACTTTAACAATCTTTTTTTTCATCTTCGAAGTAAAGAACAAAGAGAAGATAAAACGAAACACTGCACATAACAACTGTGATTGCATCCATTTCACATAGTTACCTGTGATGTCACAATGTCAAACCATATTGGTTGTCATACAATGAAAGCAGAGGGAGTAAGAGCCCCACACTACTTCAGATAAAGAAGTTAGCTGGAAACTGTCGCTAGGCTGCCCTACTGCAAAAGGAGACTAAGTCTTCTCCAGCCTAGCACTTAAACTCATCCTAAATTATTTGAGACTAATTCCTCACTGGAAATGCCTGTCCTTCACTGCCTATGAAATGCCGAAAAATTAGTAGCTTCAGCTCAGGATGCTTTGAAATCCACCTGTAGCTAAAACCAGATCGTAGGACATTGATTTTGTTATTTGTATTCTGGCATCCAGAGCCAATCGAAGCACTGAGATAGAACTCCTCTTACACATGTAGATACAAGGGAGATTTCTAAGGGTGTGTATTATCAGAATAACATTTAAAAGACCTTCCAAAACCAGAAGAAATTTTTATCTGCTGGATGACACATAATAGGTAAAGAAAGCCCTGCCCCAGCTTTCTCTATACTGTCAGGGCTGGTCTTTACAATCAGTCTCACTTTTCAGCCCAACAACTGGCAGGTGTTGAACTTGCAGAACACGGCATCACCATTCCAGTCTCTAGAAAAGTCTCTTTATACCTTTGACACTTGATCCCTGGAGTACCCCACCTGCCCTGCCCCAGCTTCAGACCTTCCTCCCAACTAACAATGTTCAGGTGCAATGTCCCCCTTGAGGGCTCTACCTGACCCAACAAGGCAGAAGCTCAGACACTGGCTTACAGAGAAAACTCTTCTTTTCTGCTGCCTAGCTACAAAATACCTTCAATACTACACTTGTTTGCTGAATAAATCTCATCATTCTGCCATTTTTCTATGTATGTAATGAGGGAAAAAGCCAGAAAATTCCTGAATTCTGCTGGCAGCCAGAGAAAAAAAAAAATTCAGCATGTCTTTGATCAAATCTAGAGTAGCTTCAGACTTGGTTTCAAGTAAACCTGGGCTAATTCACTATCAGATTTTGGTTTACTAAATTAGTCATAGCTGCAAATCAAAGCCAGTTTAAGCCAATTTTGCAACACCTGATACCATAAATTAGTAGAAAAGAACAGGCTTGTGTAAGGGTACAAGCAGGGACTCAAACTTTCAATGTCAGCCTGTCTCTAAACCTGTCTCTTTTCTAGGGAAGAAGCAGAACTGTAAGTGTGCCTCCTGGGTAACAATTCTGTTCTCTGCTGCTTCTGCCCAGTATTTATTTTGGCCATATATTTGTATTGAAAAATAATAAGAAAAAAAGTTTGGGGGGTGGGAATTACTTTGTCTTCTAAACAGCATAGGATGTGTACTTTCTGAAGCAAGTGGCAGGATGTTTTACAGCTCTCCACTTTAAAGTGGGAGATGGATTCAGCAGATGGAAAGACAACAGGTTATATATATATATAGCTTAGTAGGCAAAAGATTATTACAATCAACTGTTATTTCTCCATATATGCCCACAACTGTTGTATATTAAAACCCACCAGGATTTTTTTAAAATTATGTTTAAATCATAAAAATTATGTTTAATCATCCTTTCTTAGTTTTACAACATTTTTCAGCTTGATGTAGACATATATTTTTCATCATTACTATTTACAAAAAAAAACCCTTCAATAGCTGCATTTATGCTGCAGTTTTAAACTCAGAGAGCACTAATGCTTCACATATTATTCCAAAATAACAAGGCATCACTGAATTAGGAATACTACTATGTGGCAAAAAACAGTTTTTCAGTCTTAAAAGATTTCTCCCTGCAAGTTTTATAAAGTAATAAAAAATGTTGTCATATTTAAACCAGCCATAGCCATGCTCTAGATTGCTTCCCTTTTCTCCCCCCCCACACATTGACCTTAGTCACAGAGCATATTCACATTTTGCACAGGTACTTACTCTGCAAAAAGACCCATAACTTCCACAGCTTTCATGTTAATTAAGTAAAATCCAATAAAAATTTCTATTATCACTTAATACATGATCAATAACTGCACAAGAAGTACTGCTCTGCTAGCTGTGACTGCATGAAGGGAATCTCTAATAAATCACTTGTGTTAGCTGGGGACACTACTTTTGCCACCAGATGCAACTGGCCTCTCCCAATTAAAGCCTAATGAGTAAGAGCTGCAAACATCCAATGGGGTGTGGCTTGTTTCATTTTAAAGAAACATGTATTTGTTCATTTGTAATACTTAAGTCCTTTCCATTCAAGCACTGAAAAATTTCAGCCTTCTTTTCTTTAGGCTGTTGTGCAGGAAGGAGTTTATAAAACTTTGACAAGAAACTATACTTTAAAAAAGTAGAAAAGGAGCAAGATGCATAGAGGAGATGAGAGAAACATTAAGGAAGAACGAAAACTAAGCCATTGAGCGATTCAGTGCATAGCGGACAGATGGATTACCTGAACACATGGAAACACAAAGAATAGATTTAGAAATAATCTATAAAAGAGATGTAGAATCAATAGAAATAAAATGGAGATCAGTACAAAAAAAGAGGAAAGAACTGAACTGTAAAGCAAAGATGACTATAAACAGGGTGGGGTACAAAGGACGAGAAAAGGAAACTGGCAAAGCCATATTAAAATTTATGGGAAAGGGCATCTGAATGTGGTACCACTCAGTTGTCCAATAAAAGCACCGCAGCATTTATCCAAATACTATACAAATTCTTGACACCTGCAAATTAAAGTGCATGACACAGACTGCAATATATCAAACTGAAAGGGTTCTAGGAGAAAGGACAGTGAATGAAAACCTGAGAGACAGGTATTAAATTACAAGTTTGGCCATTATCTTCCTATGAGAGATGAAAAATGGGAATATAATGCCTCCTACCTTGTTGCGAGGATAAAACTCATTAATTATCATGAAGTGTTCACACATTACATACAGTGCTGGGGGGGGGCAATAAGTAGAATCTAATTGCTGTTGTAGGATAAAAAGAGTACAAAAGATATTTTACTGAATGATGGACTAAGGGGTTACAAATTGATTGTTTTATCTGAAAGGCTGAGAAATCCAAAGGCCAAAGAACAATTGGTATTCACGTGCCTTTTTTTTTTTTTTTTTTAAAGTCCAAGCAAACACAGGCATTAGATTCAAAAAGGCCCATAAAGATGACAGATGAAAAATGAGAGGGAAGGAACTCCCGAACACAGCACATAAACAGGAAGAAGGAAATAAAATTATACTGCAGCATATTAACATACACCAGAAAAAATACACAGAATTTAAGTTCGAAGATTGTTCTTCCGATAAAGCTATAATTTTAAAAGGATGAGTGGAGACAAATAAAAACTGGCAGGCAGGACCTGTGAGATTAATTACTTCTAATTCTTCAACATCTAAAGGTTAAGATCTAAAAAGGTCTGTTATAGGAACCTGGTCACCAGAGAGAAACACACTCCTAGAAGTGATTCTGCTGACCTTAGATGCCTACCTCAGATTAAACTGAACAACTCTCTAGAGATATGCACAGTGACTCGCTTAGATATCTAATTTTTAAAAAATACATTACTGCTACTAATTATTCCTACTTACACTGAGAAAGAAATACAATACCATGTCCTGGGATTAAATGAAGGCTCACAGCATAGAAAAGAAAAAAATATGAATTTGTTAGAGATAACAAAGAACAGATGGCAAAAGCAGATTTACTAGGCAGTGCTTTAGAGATGATTCTATTAAAATCTCTCTTAAAAAAGGTGCCACCCAGGTACTCTCAAGTACCTTTTCAGGCAGGACTGGGGAGAAGTGTCTGTGGTGTTTGCATACATAGTTGAGACCTAGATGCAGATTTTCTCAGAAAAATTCAGATCACTGACCATTTTATGCTTACTGTTTTTTCTTTCAGGTTAGATTACTGATCACAGTGATGGCACAAGCACAAATACAGCTATTTCCACACTTAATGTGCTTTATCAAAAAGTATTTAACTGATTATTACCACCTTAACGAGATGCAAATAATCCATAAGCATACCCACAGCTTTTTATTCCCAACAAAGTGCTACAATTCGAATAATTTTTCTTTTCTCAGATGCCTGAGCTGCATTTATCTAATTGTCCTCAACTTTCCTGATGAAAGAAAAGCATTCTTACATTTCAATTTTTTAAAGAAATATTTGCATAATAATTTTAACAGTAACAAAATCAAGACACAGAAGAGGCTTTTTTAGGAGGTGCATGTTAATGATTCCTGAAATACAGGGCCTTTTAAAGAGATATAAATCTGCATGTATAAATTACATCTCTAAAATAATTGTACTTTTTTATAATATAAATACAATTTGTTTATTAAGAATCAATACTGATATTGCAGCTGAAGGAGGATAATGCTTAGCATCATTATGAAACATTCACCTTTTATAAACAGTAAGAATTATAGAACCATTTAAGTTGGAAAAGATCTTTAAGATCATCAAGTCAAACCATTAACCAGGGACTGCCAAGTCCACCATTGAACCATGTCCCCAAGTGTCACATCTCCATGTCTTTTAAATAGCTCCAGGAACAGTGACTCAGTAACTATCCTGGGCAGCCTGTTCCAATGCTTTACAGCCCTTTTGGTGAAGAAATTTTTCCTAATGTCCAATCCAAACCTCCCCTGGCATAACTTGAGGCTGTTTCCTCTTCTTCTGTAGTTTGTTACTTGGGAGAAGAGATGGACACCCACCTCGCTGCAATCTCCTTTCAGGTAGTTGTAGAGAATTGATAAGGTCTCCCCAAGCCTCTTTTCTCCAGGCTAAACAACCCCAGTTCCCTCAGCCACTCCTCACTGGACTTGCTCTCTAGACCTTTCACCAACTTCATTGCTCTTCTTTGCATGTGAGGAGGCAGAATTTGATACATATCTGTAGGCTGAACAAATCTAGCCCTTAGCAGACACACTAAACCAATTTATCAGTGGCTGAGATATCTGACACTGACCTCTCTTTTCATGGTGTAATTAGAACTCAGGGGAAACTTGTTAATGGTATCTCCTTAAGTGAAAACATTTGTTCTGATCAGCTAGCCAAGAAATCTTAAATGACTAACAGAAAGCACACAGTCTCAAACAATCACAGCTTGCAAATACTGTACTTTCTTGGTATCTTTTCCCTTCATATTGTTTTCTAAACTTAGAATTTAATAAAGAGATTAAAAGCAAAAAAGAATAAACCACAAAACCTCCTTTCCCACCCACCCCACCCCCCTTCTCCCTCTTTACCCTTTTGTTTTGAGGACTGTTATGAGGGAAATATTAATACCTACTTCAACAAATATAGCCCTAAAAACATACTGCCAAGTCAAACAGAACCACAGTCTCTATGCTACATTTTTATATTTCATACAGTCTAAACAGCACAGATCTGCAAAACATTTTAGCCCCACCAAACTGAAATTTGCAGGGCTTAAGATTTGTCATTGTGATTCAAAAAATTTCAAAATAATCTAAGCTGGTGTTGGGTTCTGTTATTCGACTGTTTTGCTGACGCCATGTTACGGTGTTACTTGATTTTTCACAGATTGGCCCTGACTCACACAGAACTATTCTTAACTTGACAATAGAGGTTATTATAAACTTCATTCCAAGAGTTTGAAAAGACATAAAAACTAATAAAACTGAAACAGAAATACAAATAGGACACCTGGTGCTATAAAGATAGGGGGGTGGGGGTGGTGATGTATTTTTGTGGGGACGTGTCTAGAGCAAAGTCAGAAAATGAGAGTAAACGCTGGAATGGTATTTCCTTTCCTGCCTTGTCTAACAGACTTGGAATTATGTTTTATAAGCAGTCACTTCCAAGACCTTGCCCAACACTATTTAATCACAAGAGGTACAGCAGGGTCTTTTACTTCACACCATAATCTTCCATCGCTATATGGTACACTTACATTCAAAATTCAACATTTAAGCTTTCTAATTCTGTTTCCAGAAGTGATTAGCACCTGCAGTCCCAGTGAATTTAATGAGAAAAGATCAATGTATTTCAAATTTAGCTTACTTTTAATGAATTTTACTGAAAACATGCACATTTTAAAACTCAGCACAGTAGAATTTGTTGCATCACAACTCCAGTACCAGTAACTTTATATAAGCATATCAAATAGTCCTGCTTGACATGATCTATGTACCTTCTTTAATTGCCTTACAGCAGAAGCATCAATTACAATAGTGATGCCATCAATCTCTAAAGATTACTTGATTAAAAAGTGCAAATGAAGCATGCTGGCAATTCTGATTAATATATTTACAACATTTTTTCTATGGTTTTATAAATTAAATCTGTAATGAAGACAAGCAGTTGTATTATCTCAAGTGAAGGTGAGGATGACTTGTCTTCTCCCTAGAAGACATTAAGATTTCTAATAGTTAAAGCTAGCCAGGAAACTTCAAGATGAGTTTTAGTAGAACCAGGAACTGAAATATCATACATTTTGTCTAAATATTGGGACTGGATTTTCAATTTCCTTGAAGCTTATTACATTCACATGGGTTATCAGAAAGGGCATGAGAATAGTTACTCAGTAATATTTTACACCTGCTTTCCTTTCATGCAAAAAACACATAAAAAATTTCGTACAAAGAATACAGAACAAGATCATGTGAGCTTGGAAAACGGGGCCAAAAGATGGTTCCTTCAAAGCAAACTAAACTATTTACATTTATCATTTTGATTCTCCAGTCCTACAATTATGATTTTTATTATATTTCAAAAAGTAAATGATGATGCTGTCTGGATCTTTTTTTTCTCCCAGCATATTCCCTGCCTGATCTGTAACTCAGACTGTACGAGGGAAGGCAGACTTTGAGAATTAGAACATAAAATATCTAACTCTTGAAGAAACTTTTGAAGACATTTCTAAGTTTCTTGGTTTATTGCTTCCACAAAATATTTAAATGATAGTCTTAGAGTTTCATTAGTATTTTCAATCCCTTAATTTTCTGAGTTTACAGGTAATGAAACAAAAAGAAACATATTACTTACATCATTCTGATCATCTTTTGCATTGTAATAGATTATATCATTATTCTGTAAGAGAAAGAAAAGTAATTGTTAGTTTGAAAGTAGAGAATAAAGTCTATTAGCAATATTTTTATTAATATCCATTTCAAAATAAACCCACATTTATTTATACATTCTCCTTGAAATATGATGGAATCAGACCTTTGTTTCTCTCTTGTTGCATGTAATATTTCACATGCTTGTGTTTAACTTCATTCATTTAATGCTTCTTCCCTGATAAGCAATGTAAGTCACTCAAAAAGCCAGCTAGAAAAATATAGACAACGTTGGACAAAATCCGGAGCTCATAAAAGACTTCCGTAAACTGTTTCTTTTACAGATATTTGACCCCTTCACTCTGCCGTTAGGTGATTTATGCACCATGACGTCTAGCAGGCAATAGATACAACAACACATGGGCATTGCTAAGTGGGTTAAGTATTTCTTGCACACACATTTATTGTTTTGTTCACCTCCCACAGTGAAAATAAAGTCTGGGAAAATACATCACTGGAGAGTCTGACTGTTGTCACGCAGAGCGGATCCTGGCAGCTCCATGGAAACACTGTATGATGGAATTCAAACAAAGCAATGAAGGAGAAGATTACTAGTTTCCATGAAAAAATTAGTCAGAAGCTCCACACAGTGTAATGTCTACAGCTGTTTGAAAACTGGGTATTTCCTATGGAATATGGTTTTGTTCTCTCTTGACATATTTATGAACCATTTAAAGCCTTAAAGATTAAGTCTCACTGTAGTAGCTTTCCACTAAATAGAATTGATGTAATGTGCCCTATACAATTTTGAATGAAAGTAAGCAATTTTTGTGTGCATTTCTATATGAAAGACACATATGTACATAGTATATTTAAGTCCCATTACAGATTTTGAATAAAGAAAGAGAAGTGACATTTCTGCATGTCCAGAACCTTGTTTAAAAGAGGCAATTAGCAGTTAACCTCCAAAAATGGCCTTAATTTATAGTTTCAGTTCTGTTTATGGTAATACCTTTGGATTTATGTATCTAAATAAAAAGCTGACCAGAAAAAATGTTTTTTCTCTTATAAATTCCAACAGGAAAGATTGATTTCAGTAATCATTTTTCAAGTGGGTAAGCCAGCAACAATTACTACTTGCACTAAAAAAGTACCATGACGTGCTACAAGGTAATGCAGTTCATCTTTATAAACCATCGTTTTCCTTACTCCATAAATAATGACATCATTCATTCTCCTTCGTAATCTTTTTCAGATCCTAACATGAAATATATTACAGATGAGCTAAGTGCCACTTTGAGGTAAATGCTATTAACACAGAATCATAGAATCATTGAATCGTTTAGGTCAGAAAAGACCTTTAAAATCATTCAGTCCAATTGTTAACCCAGCACTGCCAAGTCCACCACTGAGCTATGTCCCTAAGTGCCATATCTACCTGTCTCTTAAATACCTCCAGGGATGGTGACTCAACCACTTCCCCAGGCAGCCTGTTCCAACACTTAACAGCCCTTTCAGTGAAGAATTTTTTCGTAGTATCCGATCTAAACCTCCCTGGGCACAACTGTTTTCTGTTGTGCTGTCACTTTGTTACCTGGGAGAAGAGGCTGACCGCCTCCTCGCTGCAGCCTCCTTTCAGGTAGTAGCAGAGAGCGAGGCGTCCCCCAAGCATGCTTTTCTCCAGGCTAAACCATCCCAGATCCCTCTGCCATGTCTCACCAGACTTGTGCTCCAGACCCTTCAGCAGTTTCATTGCCCTTCTCTGGACACGCTCCAGCACCTCAATGTCTTTCTTGAAGTGAGGGGCCTAAAACTGAACACAGTAAATTGAAATCTCCCACAAGAACAAGGACTACAGATTGTGAGACTTCTCCCAGCTGCATACACAGTATTTCAGCTGCCTCTTCATCCTGGCTGGGTGGTCGATAACAGACTCCCACCAGGATACCTGTCTTGTTGACTTTCCCCTGGTTTTACCCATAAACTCTCAGCCCTATCGTCACCATTATTAAGCTCTAGAGAGTCAAAACACCCCCTAACATTCAGGGCTACCCCACTGTCTCTCCTTCCTTGCCCATCCCTTCTGAAGCATTTATAGCCATCCATTGCAGCACTCCAGTTGTGCATATCAGCCCACCACGTTTCCATGATGGCACAATTCTATTAGGCCTTCTTCTGTATTGACTCTCATCTAGGTATCAGTTTATTTCTCCACCCCCTCCCCATTTCTCAGGTTTACCGTATCAGTATATGTTGTCACAGAATCATTTAATGCATAAGATTTTAATGCTGTCCTCTAAGTATAGTATACACCTTTGTTCATCTAGTTAAAGAAAATTATTCTTTGTTGTCACAACTATGTGTTCCCCTATCTTTTATGTTCGTATTTGTTTAAATTGGTCGAAGCTGGCATAACTTTGCTATCTACTTCTGCCGGACTAAACAGTGTTTTTTAAATTACCTAATAAAGAATTATGTTTCAGGATACATTTACAAGTTAATTAAAATAACTGCCCACCCCACCCAACCCCAGTGAATTAGATATTTTCTTAGGCTATTCATATCTTGTAGTTCATTACCCTGCCTGGAAATATTACCTATTTAATGCATAAACTAACACTGACATTGGTCATAGCTCACTACTCTTAATACAAAAAATATGAGATAGACATTCCTACAACACAGTGA
Source organism: Microhierax caerulescens (assembly GCA_035590215.1). NCBI lineage: Eukaryota > Metazoa > Chordata > Aves > Falconiformes > Falconidae > Microhierax > Microhierax caerulescens. The sequence continues at coordinate 73,384,968 of JAVJGJ010000057.1, read as the reverse complement.
ATGCTGTAGAGTTCACAAATTAGATTCACGGATCAGTTAGATCTTTAGAGGACAATTTTTCATAATTTAACCACTTCTAGCTGACAAGAACAAATTGCTTTGTTGCTGGTTCTCGAGTCAGTAGTTTAGTTATTTATTAACTTCTTGACACAGAATTTGAATCTCCCCACTGTTACACACTCGGCCACCAGGTTATACTACACACTTATTCAGCAAGCCTAAGATACAATGTAAATATCCTAGAAATTTACTTTTGTTCTTCATCCAGTAATGCTATGAGAAAGACAGGCAAATACTGATACTGCTGTTCATGAATGAAGGGATTTAGTAAGACAGTTCTGAAGATGAATTTATGGAAGAATGATTTTAGGAGACCATATGCACAAATTAGAAACTTTAGCATAGCATCAGTATACATGTTTACAAAATTTACAGTTGGAAATTTGAAGGGTAACTTTCACTGTCATTAATTCCCCTTTCAAAGCAACGGTTTCAGTATCTGACAAGGACATTCAAGGCATATAAAAATTACATTAAGGACCAGGTCATAAACATTTTATTTGAGACTCTTACTATTTTATTTTATTCTATCCTAATAATCTTTTGTTGTTGCTGTTGTTCCACACTTTCATTATATTATTTCCTGCTGAAATTAGATTGTTCCATTGTCTTTATATTGCTTTTTATTTCAATTGTACTTTGTTTCCCACTTCAGGTATAAAACAATTCCAATGAGAAACACTACATATTGGGTAGTATTAATGACTTCCTAAATTTTACCACACAGAATCCAAAGTTTCTGGTCTCTGTGATGTTTGTAACTGGAGATTTAACAAAAAACACAGATTCATCAAACTGAAGAAAAGCATGGAAAAATAGAGTCTTTCAGAATATCTGCAGAGGAAATTTGGATTCACACAAACACTAACTTACACTTGTATTTTGATTCTCTATGGAGCAAGTTTATACACACAGTCTATTGATTCAACTTTTTAAACGCCTAATCTCAGCTCATGATTATGTGAATGGAGCTGTCATCACAGGAAATAATACTTTTTATCAATCAAATTCTTTTAAGAACACCTCAAAGGGATTGCATTGCAACAAGACATTCCTGATTCTATAGATAATTATATACAGGAAGTAGTAATAATATATGTTTGTCATTTTGTTGGTAAAAGCTGTACATTCTCCTTTACCAAGTGACAAAGATGAAAACTCCTTGTCATCACTGCCACGTAATGGCTTCTGTAGGAAAACTTGCTCTGTAACTCCTATGCTACAATTCCAAGAATTGTCCATGAAATATGCACCCCATTAACTGGTCAAACCTCTTTTTCTGTGGAAACTTTGTATGTGTGAATTTTGAAGTATCTGCTTTTCCACAAGAGATGTTTGTATTTCATTCAGGAAAGAAAAAAAAACAAACCAAAAAACACAAAAAACCCCAAACCACCTGGAGATCTTAGGATCTTCAACAAACATTCAGCATTATCTATTCAGAAATGTTGTTTTCGATGAATCTGTGATTGAGATTATTTATGCCCTCAGGTATGTACAAAAGGATTCCTAGAGACTCTACATAACCTAGATCCTGTGATGTGGCCCAAAATGGTGTTAGGCATGCAGGGGAGATTGAAAGCTGAAATGAATTCTAGAACTTTGTGAGACAGTATAATGAACTACCTGAAAATAAATAAATTGTATTAAAAAATAGGGTGAGAGGGAGAAACCAGTTTTCTGCAGCTTTTCTTATATGAAGAAATTAATGTAATATGTTCAGACAGACATCACAAATACTATTTTTTTCTAAAAGTAGCAGTTCCAAAACAATTTTAGATAAAATGTGACTGCAAAAAAAAAAAAAACAAACACTCTTTTTCATGACTTTATTTGCTACAGAGATGCTAGAAGACAATGAACTCCCTCAGAAAGGAAAACAGAAGACTTTTTAAAGGTCTCCATACTTCAAACATTTTTTTCAATGAACCACTGGAGGCAAACCTAAAAGTAGCACAGTAGATTATACTGCAAATATATATTACTGTAAAATATGATTATTTGAATTTTGGTTTAAAACAGCATATTTTCCATGACTTCTAAGTATATTATACAAATTGTGTTAAGGCATCCAAGAGGCAACATATAAAAGCTCCTTCATATTGTAGTTGACCTTCTAGTAGTGATACCCAAGAAGATTACTTTGTTCTGCAGGTAATGAGGTAGAGTAAGAAATCAAAAAGTGAGAAAAAAACAAACCATATTACAAATATATGTCTGATTTTGACTGTTAAGTTTAAAAATAAGTTCTTAGAAATACAGATACAAATTTGGAGAACATTTTAAAATTATATCAATCCCACACATTTTTTAAACACATAGAACACTAATGAAAGAACTAGGAGTTCTGTTGCTCAACATGCAGCAATAAAAATACTAATAATATTGGATAATTTCATATTTCATAGACATACTGGATGAAATTAGTGTCAATGCCTGTAAATGCTAAAAAAATATTTCATTAACTGTTGTAAAATCCATCTGCATTAATTTTAAAAAACATTTTCTTGTATCTCCTTGGATAAAGATGTGCATTAAAAAAAGTCCACTCTAATACCTTTAGGTTAATTAAGGTTTAAATCCAACCTAATAAATCCTATGACAAATAAGCCAGATAGTTTTAGTTTAATCCCTTATACAGCCTGACATGCAGTTTAAGGCACAATTAGACTCTTCAGAAAAGAAAGCTAAATACAGCCTACCACAAATAAAAAATGACAGCTATTTCTAAAGAGAGTAACTTTAGGGAATCAAAGTCTGCAAATCGGGAAAAAAGGAAAGAATGTCAACTATTACAACCTCTTTTGTTATAGCTCTGTAATTTTACATAAGTGAAATGGCACAGGTAAAATAAGGGGATTACCAGGTAATAACTTTATTTTTTCCCTTCAATATCCATGATTAGAAATACTGATTTATCTCCTGGTTTTAAAGTGAACACAAAGTCAGGCAATACAGTAAATTAGTTGTAATTACTTTGAACATGGGCTTTAAGAAGTGGATTAGAAAGTGCATTTACAACAGGATCTTGAAACAGGACTTAGAAACAAGATCTTTTAAAAATCAAAGTATTTTTAATAAAAAAATGACAAATATCAAACAGTTCAATAACATCCCAGTCTAGATATATTTCCCTATATTACCCATAACATGGGTAAATGCATCACTAGGGTTAGATGTTTTTCCCCAAAACATAATCTGATCAAAGAACTACTTTCTCAGAATATGAAATTCTATACACTAATTAAATCTTCCAGGTGTGTACCATAATTTATGATAAGCCTTTTTCCTCAGATTTGTGTAAAGGGATTTTCTCAAGATTCTACTGAGACTAATAATTAGAATTAAAAGATGAAGGTGAAGATTATGGGACATAACATAAAGGGGGATTAAAGGTACTGCATACTCTTTGTCATGGAATACTGTTTCTTTTAAAAGGCGAGAAAGATCAACCCATTCAACATCTATTTACAGGTTATTCCTTCACTGAAATTATCAATTTGGAAACCTTCAAATTTATTGACAGTTTTCATTAGATGGTCACTTGTCTGTTCACAGATGCGTAAGGGTGATAAACGAGTAACATATTAATCATCTGCATGCTATACAGGGGGACTAAAACATAAACCCTCATATAAACAGATAATTTATCAGGTGAGTAATGTACAGATACAGATTCCAGAAAAATATACCCCCCCCCCAAAAAAAAAAAAAAAAACCCAAA
>JAVJGJ010000057.1:73365437-73381084 GCA_035590215.1 Microhierax caerulescens | reverse complement strand
ATATACAGATTCCAGAAAAATATACCCCCCCCCCAAAAAAAAAAAAAAAACCCAAACATTTTCAAGCCCTTGACATCAGTTCTGTGGGGTTTTCATCCAAAGATTGCAGTGCTGACAGTGGACATAATTGAGGTATCAATTGAGTTAAAAACTGAGATCGTGAAAAAGTTCATTGAAGTCTGAACTTGGTAGAATCTAAACCTCTGGAAGTACTTGAGTTTCCAAACTTAACATTAACATTTTCTAGGCATCCTAATATCCTATTTCTATAAGGACTTTTACAGAACCTCAGGCTTCACATCTCACAGAAATTTAGACACTGCTTCCTACCTTCACAGCCAGAACCCATAAACTGAAGCTTCTCACCCCTGTAACTTGAGGTGCTTCCCATTATTGAATACTTCATTCTTTCAAATATGTAATAATCAATGACAGCCAAATACATTAGGTCAATTAAGTCACAATTAGTAAATGGAATGGACAATTGCTCTGCTATCATCTCCTCTTCCCCTCTCTTTCCTTTCTCCTGACCATGCGAATAGTTACAGGGCAGGAGTTTTCTATTTAGAAAAAATACTATGAACATTATTCTGAACTCTGAATTCTGCATTAGAGCATATCATATAGCAAAACCAGTATTTGCTTCCTTAATTTGACTGATGACATTTGTGAAATGCATTTAACACAAGTGGTTCAGCTAAAACTTTGAAACCTATACAGTGAAAATAAAACAGAAAAAAATTAAACCTGCAATGTTTGTGAAGAAATATATTAAGATAGCATGTATTTAAAAAATGCGAAATCTATTTATACGCATATCCTGTATACACTGAACCCTTGTTGAAAGGTAAGTTATTTTACCAAATCATGGTATATTTGATGGCTTAAGGAAGGCACAAGATGAAAATACTTGTAACAGTAAATATGTGTTACAAATAGGAAATCATATATTATGCTATTATAGCTTTTGAATACTTAACAGCTCACAGGAGCATCACGACTTTGCCTTGATCAAGAGCCAAGTACAACGAGCCATGGCCAAAGGCACAAGGCTTTGGGTACACACAGCAGTGCAAACAAGGTGTGAATTTAATGAGCCTTGGTACAGACTGTGCATCAGTGAATGACAAGGGAACACCTAAGATGCTGGAAAAACATAATTTCAGGGACTGACTTGACTGGTATTCTGTGACACTTTCCTATAAACCCCCCCAGTAACAGAGACTGTAGGAAAACACTGCCACGTGGATGTCTGACATGCCAGGAAAGCCAGGCATCAAGGTGGAACCAGCCCGCATTGGTGGCAAACCACTGCCCAGAGACTAGAACTGAGACTGGCCAGAGCAAGCATCCAACGTACCCCAGACTGGGTTCTGCCAACTCATTGGCACTGTGACCAGTGCAGGTCTCAGCTAACCTTGTGCACAGTTGTGTGTGTGTGCAGAGGTTGCACTGCCACAGCCCATCCATCACTTAGTCCACTTAATGACATGACCTTCACAATGACATGGTATCTCGTATTTTTTTCCTCACCGTGACAACATTCAATTACATGCTGATTTTAACCATGCCTGATTTAATTTGTCTTGTGCAAATTATAATTAGTAAAGCTGAGTAAGAAGGTTTATATACCATGTTCAAAGCTCAGAAGAAAACCCTGCTATTTTATGTAGGGTAAAAAGAGTTGGGGTTTTCTTTTATTTTTTCCCCCCAGTGTCCATATTATGCTACGTTATACATTACTTAGAAAAAACATAAGTAGTTAAAAGCATTAAGTTTGCATGCACAGCCTCAAAAAGAAGCATAAAAAATACTAGAAAGAGTACTCCTGCCTTCAAATTGCTAGAACTATTCATAGAAACTGTGAAGAACAGAAAAAAAAATTCCATGCCAAATAGGACTCCTCAATTTTCAGCTAAATTTCACCATAAGATTGTTACAAGAAACAGCCATTGGATTACCTAAACTGTCAGGATGATACTTAACTTCCTGAAAGAGATTAAGAATGCATTTAAAGTACTAACTGCAATTTGACTGTAGAATGAAAAAAACAAAAGCCACTGAATGAATCAGTTTAAATGTAATTCAGCCCATAAGGCGATGAGAAATACCTGTCAGACAACCTGAATCAGATTTGTCTGTTCTTCTGAAATAATACAACATATTCCATTAATAATTTCTGCATAAAGACATACTATAACTTAAATGGCCAGCAATCAGCAGACAATCTTAGCTGGACATGCAGAGAATTGGTAACACAGCAATGGAATTTTGTTAATTTGTCTACTGGTAAGGATAGTCTGTCTTAATGAAATGTTTTTAACTCTAGGGATTTTATATTATGTTTTTAGTGCAACTAGCAGACTAAACAAATCAAATGTGGCAACCAATTAAGTTTCTGGGGGTTTTAATTGCAAATTATCAAGGGCCAAATACTTCATGCAGGAAGGAAGAACTAGTGGTTGAAGATTTAATATTGCAAAACCATATTGATACTACACTCTGGTATAGTTGATTATAACACAGAATTACTGTTTCAGTTAGTTAAACTGAAAAATTCTCCTCAAGGTTAATATTTTGATGTACAGTAAAACCACAAGCATCACTATGCAAGAGTATATGCAAACATTAACCATGTACTAAAATACAGCTACAATTTAGCAGATGATAGTGACTGTATATGGGGACAGATGTCAAAAGCACATCATTTTACACTTCTAGCCTTTCAGAATTCTGCTGCAACATTCCTGAAGTGGAATACTTTATTCTTGTTATATTCATCAATCATTTTCATATTGGTATGGCATTTGGTGAATGGAAACTTGTACATACCTAGAAAATGGAAAATTACTTTCAAGCTGGCACCGTCTTCAAGCCTACCAAGACTAATTTAAATGGAAGACTTTGTTCTTAAAAAAGTGTTGTTGGAGTATATTTCTCTTCCTAATAAATACTGGACATGTTAATATAAGGTTCTCTGTACCTAAGACTATCAAGCTATCTGTCCCCACTTGGCTATGCAGCCTTGTACCTTCTGTTACTGCTCACTTTCACACTGAACTGAAACCCTGACAAAACAGATACCAACAGTAACAGGTACAGAACAGAAGAGTACCTTAATTAAACATAAATATCTTAGAAAATAATTAGACATGTCCATAAAGAAAAAAGGTAAGTTTAGTAAGGCAAGTACCAAAAGTCTACAATCACTTGGGAAGAAGTATCAGGGCACCCATTAGCAGCAGGACTTACGTGTCAAAGCTATTAGAATTTATACTTTTTATTTTCAGCAGATGAAAAATTGTCTGTATTGAGCAGATGGAGAAATCTGTCATTTCTGAAAATTTAATTTCCCCTGCAGACTTTAATGGGAGAAAAAAAAAGAGAAGCAGGCTTTCTGTTGGGAAATTCCTGATTTTCTGGCAGTCTGCAATCTATTTGTGTGGGTTTGTTTTGGATTTCTCTCAAATAAAAAGTACCAATTAATTTTAGAAACACCGTGCATTATTTGTTTTCTTCCATCCTATGTGTACCCAGCAGCTAAACTACCAGCCAGGAGCTCCACATGTAAGGTAGGACTATGGAGAAGAACTCTTGGGATAGGAAATTCATTCCATCTTTGAATGGCAATATCAGTAGAACAGCTCTATATGACAAAAATAAGGCTAAAGGCATTAACAAAGCTTCAGCTCCAAATTTCTACATCGAGGATTCAAAGGACCAGTGGCAGGATCCCTGATGCAAAACATATCACAGTAACCAGTGGGGCAGGATAAGAAGCTCTTGCTTTTATATCATCCCCATTATTTTAAGAGTCAATTACTTGATTGTCTAGGCCTGCAGCCATTTGAAAACATCCCAAAATGGCTTTAATCTTATTTACCAATTTTTTTAAATTACTATTTTGCAATTGAAAACACTTTGGATGGTTTATTTTTGAAGAAAAATATGATATAGAGGTAGCATAGCAAATACTATCCACTTTGCACACAACTCACTTCAGTTCACACTATGTTCCCAATGCTTTTTCAAATAATTTTATTTCTTTATTTCTAAGTCTGAGCCAAAACATTGAAGTCAATCAAACAGACTCTGGAACAAACCCAGTATTGGACATATGTTTTATATTATTAATAGGAAGTCACATATAATATTACTACAGTCCCAATGGACACAAACAGCAAAAATCAATATACACTCCCATTCAAGTAGAAGAAAAAAAATATAATATGCCTCTGGCCTATCCTAGCAGGGGGATAACAAACTGTAATTATTCCAAAAGTTATTCTCTCTTTCTCCTACCAGCCAAACCTCCCTCATTATTCTTACCATCTCCCCAAAGAATGAAAAAAAAAAAAATAATCTAGGATTTTATGTATTTGCATGTGTCACAAACGAACAGGAAAAAAAATGAAAAGGAGACTCTTCTTGACTTACTGTGTTTTTAAAAAATGGCTACATATATAAAGAGATACAAATAACCATCTTCCATATTCTTCTTTCAGTCATCTAAGTCAAAAACAAAGTAGCCAGGGACAGCCCTGAGACAAAAAAATCTTTTAAATCCTTTTTAATTTTGGTAAATACAGTCTCTCAAGGGGTTCAGGAAACCACTAACCTTCTTATCACAGTAACTTCCTCAAAGTATAAGCATCTGTGAATAGCTTCTTTTCATATGGCAAAATGCAATCCATTAAAATGGAGATTTCCAGGTGGGAAAATGAAATTAATTTGTTAGCAGCTAATTAACCTCTATATCACACTATCCAATCTGTTTAATTAAAGCAGCAAAGTATGTTTATTTTAATTTATTCAGCATTGCTTTCTTTAGCTGATGAAAAGACATAAAAATAAAATAATAAAGAAAAAATATCTAATCTGATTGCTTATTATCTAGATTGTAAATACTGGGACTAGTATAGTACAGGAGCCTAGTTAAACAATTTGGACATGAGCTTAAATCAAATTCATAGGAAATTGGCATTCTGAATTCAAACTTATGTAAGTGCTAGGATGTAACAAACTAGGCTACATCCTTTGCACGATCATAACCGAACATAGAAAACATGCCAGTTCTCCACCTCCAACAAATCTGCAAAAAACCTTTCAGGAAATTATGTTTCACTAAGTAATGGGCAAACCTGTAATACAATTTGTCCCAAAGAAAATTAGTTTACATTTGTCACATTGCTATTCTATTAATTATAGCCAACAAATAGGATCATGTTTAGGAATGTTTCAATTAGCAGTTACAAAATATTTAAAAGGAATTAAACTTTAGGCATATGACACTACAGTGGAGTAAAAACTCAGAGTACAGCTTCTCAGTGATCTATAATGGTGACTGAAGACATAAGGAATATTCCAAGGCTTATCAAACCCAGCTGTGCACAGAGGTCAGCAGTTCCTAGGATATCTCTCTGGACCTTCATCATCTCAAACTCCAGAACACAGAACCTGAGGATGAATGCCCATGCCTGTATTTAAAATTACATTTCTATCACTTTTTGCATGCAGATTCATATCCATATTAATTTACCCCACATTTAGGGTCAGTCAGAAGCTGATAAAACTAATTAGTGCTGAGCAGAACCACAAGTAATGAAAAAAGCTGATAGATCACAACAGTAGATGAGGACATTCAGTGAAGAAACCTTGATTCACTACTTACATTTTTATCAGATGACAGCCAGGTAAGGTAAAATGTATAAAGAACAGACTACACAAAAGTGAACTACACAAGCCATGACTGCCAGTATTACACAAGTACATTTATACTCTCCCAATCCCTCTGACTTTGTAATGTGTTAAGCAACTGTTGGCCATGGCCATAAGTAACTGAATTATAACTTTTATATTTCAGTAATTATGAATAAAAATATAAAATGCAAAGCACATTCTTAAAGAGGTTGGGGTGTTTTTTTGGTAATAAAATGGAAACTATCATCCTGTAAACAAGGTTATTCTCCCTTCCAGTTCCACACTTGTACTGTCAAAATAACCTAAATATATCCAACATAAGTCTAACAAACTTGCTCACAAGCAATGTCATGAAGCATGCACTGAAGATATGGAAATCCATTGGCACAATAGGTCAGATACAAAAAGCCCAGATTTTTAGACTACAAGGCCTTCCTTGAACTTTTATTCAAAGTTTACACACTGTGTTTTAAATTCATCATTTATGCTCATACTTCCTTGGGAACTGCACAACAGTTAATGACATTAAATCAACAAATAATATGAGGAGGAAAAAATAAGTCATGGGCTTTTGTAGAATTTTACAGGAATTTTGAATTATCAGTGCTGGTAATTATTCTTAAACTTGACCAGGAACCACCACGTAATCTTAAAAGACTATGAAGGCAAGGAATTTAAACACAAAGGCAGAATTTGCTTATAAATATGGCCATTTTTGCAAGAATTTAAGTTTTTTTAAAAAAAGCAACCACATTATTTCAGTATATGTTTGGGTCCAAACAAATTCATTTGAATTTGTGGTTTAATCCCTTCAGAATATTTTATTAAGCTATTGAATATAATATATAGCAATCCGTATATAATATATGTTAATAAAATGTAAATTTTTTCCCTACTGAAATGATTCCAAACAAAACCAAATCAGCATTATCAAAACAAACAAAAAAAAACCATACAAAAAATTAATTGCTATAACTTATCTTATACAATTTGCATGAAAATTAAAAAGAAACACCAAATCTCTTCATTTTCTCCTAAATGTGCAAAGTAACTTTCCAAAAGGTAATAAAGTTCAAAACATGTCAGGCCATGTCTTCTTTTCAGACAGCTTTGGTTCATGCACATAAAAAATGTGTCTGGCATTTTGGCTGTTAATTATTTTAATGGGCCTCTTAAAAAGACAAATGTTACTTGCTTTGTTAAGAATTTGTTTTAAATGATTTTGCTAGATCTCTAATGTCTTAGAAGGCAAGTAACTGTGCACAGCAGTTAACAGGCTTTAAGAAATATCCCATGCTCACCTAATTAATAAAGAACAGAAGGAATCATAATTTAATTATTCAGCTTTGACATCTGTTTTGTGCATGTCTTGCACTCCATCACTGCAATAAAGCAAAGCTCCATGAGTACACCTTATTTCAGAAATAGTTCACTAGCATGAGACAAGCCAGCAGCTGGAAAATGTCATTCATTTTACTATTTAACATAAAATGATGAAGATTTTTCCAGTTAATCACTACAAGCAAAAGGACTACATAAAAATAATTAAATTATAATTACTTTTCTACTTAATTATTGGATATGTTACACTGGTATGCTGGAATTCACGCAGAAGAGTAGTAAGATTTAAAAACTGTATCAATATCTTGCTGTTATGTTTTCATTCTCTATATTAAGACCTGCACTAAATGAAAAGTTATTTGTGTTTCTTCCACAGATTGCAACAGGGGTTTTCACTTGCCATGTATTTGGTGTTCATGCCACAAAATGCAAAGAAATACAGATACCCAAACTTCTGAATAAGCTGGTTCAGGTATGACAGCAGGCTTAGGTGCTTGGATGAGCATTTGCACAGATATGACCACAACCTGTTTAACTTCAGGGAATCCCACATATCTCTTGACAGTAAACTCTGCAATTTAAAAACACTTTTTTTTTTTTTTTTTTTTTTATAGTGGAAGTGTATGACTTCTTTTCAGCACCCAGACCTCTCATTTTCTAGAGCCAGTAGAGGGAATTTTTCTTTGGTTTGCTTTTTTCCTGAGTACTGTGAAACACAGGTAAAAATGACCAAAACAAATGTTCTTTGAAAACAGAGAACAAACAAAAATAAAGGAAACCAGATGCTAGCTACATCCTGCAATGCTTTGGTGAAAGAAAAATGCTCCAATGGTTCAGTACTAAACAAAACAGAACATTCCAGGATACAAGTAGGAGGGGAAAAAAAACCAAACAGAACCTAAAGCAGATTCTTCTTTAATTGTCTTGTGTTTTCATATAACTTAGGTAAACTAACTTCTACCAGTAAAAATTGAGAAATAGTAAAAGTAGTGATAGTAAAAAGCGAGATGCTCAAACACAAAGTTACATAAAGAAAAGCAAGTAAGATTAGAAATTGATGTGTCTAAAATGCATTATGGTTTATTTTGTATTTTTATTTGGCAATTAATCTGGAATTGTGCATACAATCAGAAATAAGGATTGTATATTTTTAAACCTGGCTGTAGTCTTTTCTTTTTCTTCCCCTTTGGAGAAATTCCTTTTTCTTTTGGGGTTTCTTGGGGGCTGTTTTTTTTTATTTGTTTGTGTTAACCTTTTCTCTTACAGTAAAATAGGGATAAGAGCTAATGGCATCCTATATACACCTTGCAACGGTAAGAGCAGTTAGGACCCAACATTTGCTAACACTGACGTAGGGACACGTAGCCTCGCAGGGCCTGGAAGGCCTTCGGGAGCCTACCTGGCACTGCATGGTGCCTGGGGCCTCCTGGCTGCCCAGGAGCCCTGTTTCAGCTCAGCCCGAGTCCCTCAGTCCCTGCCTGGGGGCCACACTAGCAAGGCCTGCCTCCGGCCCTGCCTAGGCCCCATCCCCTAGATGGACCTCTGCCCAGTGACAGACCCCTTGGGCGTACACTGCAGCTCAACTACAGCTCATCGCTTTCCCTGTTCCCATCCCTTTTTCCTTCTGATGGTAACTCCTAGACAGACCATGGATTCAGTTCTTCAATCATCGTGGCTGGAACCACCAGTGGACGCCATTATGGGCACACAGCTTTCATCCAGGCCACCTGCAGCTCCAGCTGCCCAGCTTTAGGAGGCCGGCCCTCGGCTCTCGATGCTGCCTGCACATGCACCTCCTCCGCTTCCCAGCTTTTTCCAGCCCTGCTGCAGCCACCTTCCAAAATTCTTTTCTGAGCCTAACCCAAATTTTACATAAATAATGGTACTCATCATAACTTACTATCGTTTCATCCTAAATCCAGCCATCACTCAAACAATAATCTCTGGCATAACAGAATATTAGGTAATGGGAACTTTGCAGATGAACTAGAACAAAAATGTTTCAAATACATAAAATAACCATTTTCTGCCTCAAAGAACTGAAGTAAGCCAGTGTCACCACCTTGATACTTCATTTGCTCTCTACTGTTTTATTTTACTTACAAAACCGACAGTTATTCTGTAATCTCGGATCTTAAGTCCATGGCAGCTTTACCTGACTCCAGCTGCACCCCTATGATGAAGAACATAAGCTGTTCTTTGTTTTCCAGTTTTGTATTTTTTTTCTTTTTAATTGGAAAGAGGCTTTAGAATATCTGTGCCAGCATTTTTCCCCAACTAATTTCCATACTTATAAAAGAAATGCCACCACGTTGCCCATTTGCACTCACCGCTGGCTAAGAACTTTTAAAAACTGAGTTGTAATAACACCAGATATTATTTCCCTTTTATTTAAATGAAGTCATTTCTACCAAAAATGCCCCCATACCCTCAGAGCCAGACTAAGCATAGGCAAAGCTGCCAGGTCTACAGAGCATCCTATTGCAAGGGCAGTGAAAAGTAGCCAAAGGATGCTTTGACTATACCAAAATCTTGGAAAGCCAACCTGGTGGCTCCTGGCTGTCAGTAGGATGGAGAGAACAGCAATCTCTCCTTGGAAGAATGCTCTTTTACTTAAAACCAGTTTCAGCCCAAGCCTGCACACATGCTCCCAGCACCATGAGCAGCAAACCTGGATCCCAGGAGATCACTTCTGATGTTCCAGTTTTGCCTGTTTCTTCTGACTCCCCCTAATCCTGCCCAGAGGCAGAAGTCAGAACAGTCCTGGCTTTTAATAACTCATAGGAGGAGTCAGCTGGTTCTGAATTTGCAGACCTTCCTAGTTCACAAATTGCATACCATTTCAAAAATACTTTAAATCTAAAGTATATAGCTCCTATTTTAGACAAAGAATTATTGAAGTTCACATCTTAGCACTCCTATCAGAATCTATGTTAACACATGTAGGCTTGGGCCCTTATACTTTGTATAATTCACTTTAAGATTCTTGTACTGCTCAGCACTTCTTTGAAATTCATCTCTTTTCTGGAATTCAGGGTGGACATAGGGACAAATAATAGAAGATGTGAGGAAAGGCCAGTGAGAGAAATTCTGAGCAAGAGAAATAGCTAGCTATTGTGAAAGGTGAAAATAAGGCAGGTATTTGATGAAAAAGATGGGCAGACAGAAAGGCTCCTGCTTACCTAACCAAAAAGGTTACTGAAAAAAAGAGCTTAATACTGGAAGAACATAATGAAGAAGAGAATATGAAGTACATTGGAAAGAATATATTAAACTGACTTGAGTTTGAAGAAATGCATCATTTTTTCCTCAAAATTTATCCTGTGATGCCTGAGGACTATTTCAGCTCAGCTCTCAACAGCACCATTACACAGCATTACAGAAGCATGAACTGAGATTTCAGAAAGCCAAAGGAATTAACTCTTAAACACTACAAGTGCTTAAGAAGGGATAACTGAAGATGGGAAACTTGGGCTGAAGAGGAAAGAAGGAATGCTGCAAAAAAAAAGGTGAAGTGTCTTGTCACGGGTGATGCCATGGTTATATCCAGAAAAGACATAGATGTAAAAACTGAAAAGGCAGAAGGCAATTGCAGCAAAGAAGTCATTCCCAAACCTTTCCCATAAATGGGCTTGTTTCCTCTCACTTCCCTTCCCCCTTCTCCTTTTCACACAGTTCAGGGTAAAAACTTTGCTATCTGCCTTGCCAAAGATTGATTTGCTTTGGTTTTACTTTGGGAACTTCACTGAATGTGATGGGCTGATAACTCTCACAGCTCCAGAAAACTATATAAGCAGAAACCATCCTAACTCACCTACTCTTTACCTGGGGAAAGTCCTCAAAAACTATTTCAACAGATCTTGCACTGCAAATACCTCTAAACACTTATACCATGTTCTAAGACGCATTATCAGCATTATGCTAAAAACCACTATTCTGATGAGACCAGCACAGTCTGTACGCTATTCAGACACAATGCACTGGAAATAACAGACATGCACAAGCCATAGATACTGGTGCAGCGTAAGCACCAGCCAATTGTGCAAAGTGGGCCCAAGGGCCAGGGCACCTTTCCTGCTGTGCTCCACAATGATGCTGTTCATACTGAACTCAGTGGAACTACCTATTATATTTTCTGTTCATTTCTGCTCAAATATTCCTGGTCTTTAAAACACGACAGAGGAAAAAATTTAAAAGCACAGGCACATACTAGTTTAACTGTTTGTATTCTCAAAGTATCTGAACCCACTAGCTTTAGTGCCTTGCGACCTGCAAAACAGAGACTCACCTAACACTGTGCACCTGTTTATATACCTAAATACACACATACTATTAGATGTCACTTTTGTGCATATATACATGTAGATGCTATATAAACATATGTACAAGTGTACAGATGAAAATTTATACAATTTATATATGGATATATATACCTCCCTCCTATTTGCATAGGACTATTTTAAACCTATACTTTGTCTGATTCTTAAAATACCGTCTCAACCTTGTTTACAAACACTGGGAAATAGGAAAAAACATATTAATATCTGAGAAACGTGTAAGCTTTAACTCTTGTTACCTTGAAGCAATAAAGAAAACAATTCAATCTGTTTCATATTAAAGCATTTAAAACTCTTGCAAATATAGTACTGCAGAGGTCTCATGCAGATAAAAGGCTTTGACATACTCAGTTGTCTTTCTTTTAACATTTGCTTATCAATGTATAGATGACATGAGGAGGTGAATGAATCAAAGTGCATCCTATTCTTCACAAACATAGCCCAAGTTGAATGAGATGTATAAATTTGCACTGCTCTATTCTTACTAGTACATGTAACCACTTTAGTGAACTATTCTTGTGTCAGCAAAACCTACTGATATGAGTCTGAAAATAAAATACAGTCTTGCTGTCCATGTCATAGTTCTTTTTCATAAAAGCAGTAGTCAAAATTCATAATCATAACTCATAATATCATAATTATTTTAATAACTATAATAGGATATTTGCCCTGCTGCTGTTGGCAGAACATTTGAGAAACTCAATAAACTGATGGATTTTTCCTTCGACATTCCTTCTTCCAATTTTCAAGCTAAATTTATCCATAACTGCTATATATCTACTGCTCCAAAGAAAACTTGTTTTCTCTTGAACAGCATTTCCTCTTGGTGTTTATTCTTGACAGAGTGTTTGCTGATCTGTAACCACAGTACTTTTTAGGATAGAGCACACTTTATTCTCCACAGAGAGTATGATGTCAGCGTTTCAAAATAAAACAGATCAGTCCTGAACACAGACTGCTGTTCACCCATATTGTGCTTGTTACAGCTGTCCCCAAGACACCTAAGCAATGTCCGTATGCATTCTGTGGCATAGCGTGCAGCAGGAACCATTCTCAACTGACTATGCAGGCAAGCCTATACAAGGTTATACCCTGTGTCACTCTCTATATGCCTCCAATGTTATCTCAATGGGTTTTATACCCTCAAATACTCTTGCATGCCTTGATGTAACTGATGTAGCAACTGAAGCATGCAAATTCCCTCGTTTCATGCTTTGATAATATTGTTTTCTATGCTTCATCACTTTTTTCACATTATTTCAGAAACTTTGAGCAGAAAAGTACAAATGCACACGTGACTTAGAGCCTCCTAGATACTGTCAAGAGAAGTCACAACACCAAATCTAGTTTGAACACTAACAATCTATGCCACTTGGTCCAAAAGTCAGGTCCATAGACTTGTTTTATTCAACAGCGTTTACAGATGTAAGTTTTAGAAATGTAGTTGCATCCCAATCTTGAACGTTTTTACTTAAACACTTCAAGGAGACAGAAGTAAAACTCTCTCCCCTGTGCATGAAATACACGAACAAGAATGGGTTAAGCACAGAAAAATATACAATTTGAGATTGCTTCTGCTACTCTGCGGTGACTTCACCCACAAAAGCCTTTCATAGTAGTCAGGCTGGCATTGCTGGCCCTCTGCCTTTTGCTCCCTGCCCTACACTTTGCAGGAGTTAGAAAGTGCTAAATGAGCTATGGCTTTAGGCATTTGCCCGGCTCTACTTAAAAACTATCTACGACGCTTGTCTCCTGCATTATCCACCACTTTTCCATTTTACCATTTGTACACTTAAACAGCAGCTCTCCACCTTGAGTGCAGAACCTCAAAACATGATAAAAATTAGCCTTATGCGGCAATGTTAACATCAGCAGATCTTGACAGATATGTTTCATAATGTCTTACCCAAAGAAGACTGTACATAAGAGTGTTGCTTTGTAGTATCATAGATAAGTTGTGCCAGGGCTTACTATGTTTTCCCTAATATCAAACTTTATGAATGGTATCCAGTTTAAGGAGAGCTTTGAGACAGAATTGCACTGTGGTGGAGAGAAAAGATAGATCAAGAGAGACTGGAAGTGTTTGGAATTCAATCGCCTATGTCCTGTGCTCCTCTGTAATAAGAAAAATAATCTTTCCAAATCATCTATCAGCAGAAAAAATGGAAACAATCATCACTTGAAATTAACAAATGTACTGATATTTTTTAAGAGACTTCAGTCTTAATCCAGCAGGTGTTTTTTCCTTCTGTTATCTCCCATCAAAAGAAAAATTAAAAAACAAAACAAAACAAAAAAAAACCACCACACAAAAAACCCCAAACAAACACCCTCTGCTGCAGTAAGACAAGCCTAGCACAAAATACCTGCATATGCTAGTAAAACAAAACTAAAATATTCTAATCAAAAGGTGGAGAAGCGCTACGGGAAGACTACGTACTTCTCAATAAGTATTTCAGAATACTTTAAGTTCACAAGTCATTTAAACTACTATACCTATAGCAATCCAGATGAAATTAATCTTGCCTCTATGGAGTTCATTCGGTCTGGTAGAAAACTTTTGCTGGAAGTCTCCTTTCACTTTTTAGGTGGAAAAAAATCACATACAAAGCATAAAAAGTTTTAAGATGGGAAAACACCAGAATTTTGTGCAAGCAGAGAAAAATAGCAATAGAGCCAAGTTCCTTAGTTTTACTGTTCTCATGTGTAACAAAAAATGCAACACTGAAGTCACTCTCTTGAGAACTTGTAATGCCCAAAGGAGTAAGAAGAGAATCCTAGCTGAATTAATTATTTATCAGAGATTATTCATCCATTTTTAAAAGCAAAAATCTGTTCTGGATTAGCATAGTCATATTTATGTTTATTCTTCATATTTTCAAGACAGTTACAGTACACTGCTTCAGTGCAGTATAGTTTGGGACTACCAACTGGGAAAATGAAAATAGAATGAGTGTTTTCCATAAACACATAAATTACAGGCAGTGATAGAGTTGGCCTAGAGCTCTCAAGACTTGCTAAATCCTAATGTCTCTCCAGTGAGACCTAGAGTTGTTTGTGTATTTCTTTACAGTTCTGATTTGCTCATAGCTGATAGCAAAAATGAAGAAAAGTAAACAAATGGTTAAAAACTCACATTTCTGGTCAAATCAAGTAGAAGTTTTTAATGTTTCTTTGCATGATGTAGAAGCATATCAGCATATTGCTAATTTTGAAGAGTTTCTCTGCTCTGTTACACATATCTCTTGCCTTGTGGCCACTCATTGTCATTTTCAGGACACAAAAGAGCCCCAATTTCACCTGTTGTTTAAATTCTAATGAGAATTACACTATACTCAATGGATGGAAAGATAAGAATTCCCAAATTACTTGAGAAAAACACAGCTCTTTATAACAGGATTGTTGAGTACTCCTAGGCATTTTAAAGTCTATGCAGAATGAAACTCCCATTAGAATGTCTACTGTATTTCAATTGCAAAATAGTACAGACATCAAACATTTTCTGTCTTCTGTTTTCTGTTTTGAACTACTGCACAAACCACAGTTCTTGGACCATTGCTTCTTCGTAGTGTACTTTGAGTACATAATGTTTGGAAAATGCCATATTTATTTTCTAAAGTCATTAGGCTTTGTCTTTTTTTTTTTTTCTTTATTTGCATGGTATTTCATGACATCTGAGGCCTACAAACCTTTAAATACACAAACTTTCCAACTTCCACATCAGCTTCTTTTTCTGAAGATGATGATTTGTGACAAAACCAAGCTGAATTTTCATCTAGTATCTTACAGGAATCCTGTGGCAAAACAATAAGGTAAGTTATCAAGGCCTTCGTGACTCCTGTGGTTCTGTCATTTGAAAAAATAGAAAGAAATGGAGTGAACTAGAGATCATTTGGGCAAACTTGACACTCACAAATCCATGGAACCCAATGGGATACACCCCTGAATGCTGAGGGAGCTGGCAGATGTTATTTAAGACATTCTCCATCATCTTTGAAAAGCCATGGCAGACAGGAGAGGTGCCTGAGGAGTGGAGAAAAGCCAATGTCACTGCAGTCTTCAAAAAAGGCAGGAAGGAGAACCCAGGAAACTATAGGCCAGTCAGCCTCACCTCCATCTGTGGAAAGGTGATAAACATTTAATCCCAGAGCTCATTGTGAAGCATGTGGAGGAATAGAAGGTTATCAGTAATAGTCAGCATGGATTCACCAAGGGGAAGTCATGCCTGGCTAACCTGATAGCCTTCGATGATGGAATACCTGGCTGGGT
>JAVJGJ010000057.1:73334833-73364792 GCA_035590215.1 Microhierax caerulescens | reverse complement strand
TGGAGTGGTGTGTCCAGTGCTGGGCTCCCCAGTTCCAGGGAGACAGGGAGCTGCTGGAGAGGGGCCAGCAGAGGTACAGAGAGGATGAGGGGGCTGGAGCATCTCCCTTCTGAGGAAAGGCTGAGGGAGCTGGGCATGTTTAGCCTGGAGAACACTGAGAGGGGATCTTATCAATGCAAACAAATATCTTAAGGATGAGTGCCAAGAGGATGGGGCCAGGCTCTTTTCAGGGGTGCCCAGTGACAGGACAAGGGGCAACGGGCACAAACTGCAGCACAGGGAGCTCCACCTGAATATAAGGGAGAACTTCTTTACTGTGAGGGTGACAGAACATAGGAACAGGCTGCCCAGAGAGGCTGTGGGGTCTCCTTTGCTGGGGACAGTCAAAACCTGCCTGGACATCATTCTGTACAACCTGCTTTAGCAGAAGTTTGGACTAGGTGATCTCCAGAGGTCACTGCCAACCCCAAGCATTCCGTGATTCTGTGAAGAAAATCATAAGTATCTCTATCTCCAAATATCTAACTCACTCATCTCAGAATTTCAGAAAGGCTCTAATATTTGTAGTCCTAAGCCCCTATCTATATATTCCCAGCATTCACCCCTTTTGACAGGAAGCATTTAAAAATATTTTGGGACAAATATCCTTTAAAAAAAAAAATCTCTAAGGCTTGCTATTATGAATGGCATTCCTTCTCTAAGAATCAAAACTTTGTAATATTTTCTGAATTTCTCAGTCTTTTAGAAGTCTGACTCCATTAAGAAAAGCTATATTCAAATGTTACTGCCTTAGTCCATTGATTAACTTTCTTGTGCATGTTCAGTCATATCTTTTTTTCTTTTAATTAAAAGAAAAAAACCCACCTTCTCTCCTCCTATTAGTAATTTAAAACCAGCAGAATTAAGTATGTTAATATTCCTTTTTTTCAAAACATTGACACATTTCCCAAATTCAGTGTAAAAAGAGGTCAAGATAATATGAATGTGATGGCCAATGGGGGAAATGAGTTTGCCTCAGAGATGATGGAAACAGAGGAAACTAGTTAAATATCAGTTATACTGGCAAGAATGAATCAAGGAGAAAGATACAGTTAGTTACGAACTGAAAATATTTTGTAAAGAAGCTTACAGTCAAAATAAACAGCATCTCTGAAGTCCATTTCTAATTGACTTCACTGATTTACCAAAGGTAGTAAAGGAGGGCTCAGAATCTTATCACATATTTACATTAGCAACTGAATTTGAAGGTGAAAACTAAAAAAACCCAAAACCTAGTGAGCTTCATCTGTTTTATGAATTCAATGAACTCAGAAAATATACAAAACTGCAGCCTGCAGAAAGCTTTTCTTAGCACTTAGTAAACTTCTCTATTGCAAAATAAAGAACCTATAGGGTGTTAATAAATTGAGTACAATAGTACATCTTGCTTTTAATAAGATGTTTGTTCAGAAAGCACATTAAATACTCATTCAAAACGAAGGTGATAACACATATGTACGGTGCCTTAATGATGAGAAATCACACCTTCCTTTCTTGTTTTCTTTCCCAGCTTCTCCCTGCTACACCCTTTTCTGAAGCTGCACTTTTTTTTTTTTTTTTTTAAATGAGTTGCCTGGTCAATAAGTAAAAAGCGTATTAGATGTCTTTTAACATATTTGATTTTTCAGATAAAATGGAATGCTTGAAAGATTCAACAATGATTGAAGGTGTTCACTTTATTCTAAAAGCTTTTTTGGCAAGTTCCCTACGAAGGAAGCACTTCACTGCCCAGATGAGATCCTTTCAAAGATTTATGTTATAAAGTTACACTCCTATACTCAGTGTAAGCATATTAAGAGATGATAAATAACCAAAATCTAAAGACCAAAAGACACAGCAGAAGAGGTAGTTCCTCTACAGTTACACATTTTAAATCCCTGTTTACATATAATCTCAATTCCAATTGTAAAGCTTCTGTATCAACTTCCTAATTGGTTTAAAATTACTAAAGTGTGAAAAAATAAACTAATCGAGGATTAAAACTGTGATTACAAACATGTTCAAATGATGAATCACACTAACACTTATAATGGGTTTATCCTTATACAAGATCATATTAGATCTTATATAATGGAACAAAAGTATGGAAAAGCTCTCCTATGGCAATCCAGACTTTGGAGGAAGTCAATGATTTCCAGAGAGCCTAGGAAGTTCTAAAAATCCAGATAAGCTAGCAAGAGGCATTACCCTTTAAAAGTTTTCTAATGGACTAAATTTATTTTTGCCTTTAAGACATATTTCTCATATCTAACTAGTGCCTCCTAGAAATTTTGAAACAAGAATGCATCACAGAGACTTTGGGAAAATAAGAATCTGAATATTATGGACAGGATGCTGGGGAAAAACAAGTGGGCAGTGTCAGGGAATTTCCTGGCAGTGAGTGACAGACAAATCCTGCACTCATCTAGTAAAGCCTACATCACATGTCTCCAGTCTTCAGCATGGGTATGTTCACAGTGAATGTCTACATTAAGATGAATCTCTTCTTTTTAATTATGGAGATCCTGGCAAAGTACAGTGCGAGTGCTTTAAAATGATGTAACTGCAGTATCTCCCATCTCATTTTGAGAAAGCACTACTGAAAAACTTGCAGAAATGCCTGTTCCTGCAATAGTCACAGTGCATTTTTTATGATTAAAAGGTTTGAGTGATTTGATAAGCACCAAATAAACATTAGAACAACCCCTAAAACCACCCAGTTTCAGCAAATCTGATTCATTCTTATTTCTTCTGCACCTCACCTTTCTACCACTCCCAGTGCACACACAGAGCTCTATCCTCTGGGTAGAAAGATGCCAAAGTGCAAACAATCACTGACAGAAAAAAAGGTGACTTCATCCCTTCAGTGAGATGGACCACATTTAATTTAAATTATGCACAAATTAAAGCTATATGTCACAGAAGAGTACATGGCACACAGCCCTTCAGAGAATAAAACACTATCCTCCCCAAAACCCTGACCATCTGCCTGTCAATTTAAATCAATCATTTGCATACTTTTTTTTCCAAATCACAGAGGCCTCAGAAGTGTGAGGCCTTACCTAAAATGAATCAAAATCAATGGAAGATATATTTCATTGGGTTTTGGATTAGAGCATTGTGCGAAGATACAGACAGCTCTGACACTTTGCCCATGTTTAGTATTGTTAAAAATTCCACGAAATTAAGAAGTATAGCTGACTTCACTGGGAAAGGATTGCACACCTACTTTGTGCCTGTGGGGACCCGTTCCCTGTACCCCAGGTGTGGAGCCAAATATAAACAGTATAATTTCCCATTGATGCTCTTTGCACCCAAGAGGACTATCACAGGTACAAGCCATAAAAGAGCTATATGCTCTCTCTGATAATCTGAGAGAAAAAGTATTCTAGTTTTTCTCCACAGAGATTTCCCCTCTTTCAAGAGACAAAGTATGTTTACTAAACTGCCTCTTTAGAATGAAGCAGTATTAAAGTTGAAAGCTTCATGTTCTGTTTGTTTGTTTTCCACTTGAGGCTTTTAAGATGAAATGTTTTATTGTTGTTATGACAACTACAATAAATTACAGACAGTCCTGAAAATCTTCAATCCGCAAGACACATCAAGCACAGAGAGATGTCTACTACGCTCTGCTCTTGCAGGTCACCTCTCGGATCAGGTCCTGTGATGCCAGACTTGTTTTATCTGTTACCATTTTTATCTTCCATTTCTTTGCTGAGCAACTTTTCACTACAGTTTTATGCAGTCAATATTTCTACTAGAAAAAATTCATAAATCCAAAGTAACATTTCCATGACCTTTTGTCTTTACTTTTAAGCCCAGTTTATACATAACCAGCTTACACATTATCATCACAGCAAATGCTGTCTCAGAAATACCAGGACTCAAAAATTTCACCATTTACACAGAAGAATATGAAATGACACTATCAGTTAAAAGATAAGACATACTGAAAGTATTTTTCATGTAGCACTTTAATGCAATAATTAATTCCAAAAAGTCTGAATATCAGTCTTCATATAAATAAGTGGATGCTAATAGGCCATCCATAAAGACTCTCCTTATTAAAATACAGATGAGATATCCCTTATGTTTATACATGTGTAAGTACAATTAATATTGCAACTCAACTGGAAACAAAATTGCTTTAGTTAACCAACCATTGCAAGGCAATCAAATGTAGTATCAAATGTAATTGTAAAAGAACCATTTGGGGAATAACAGCAATTATTTCATACAGAATTCTCCCCTCCTTCCAACCCTTGTAGAATTTTTTTCATGCATCTCTATGCCAGAAAAATAATTGGACCATCACAAGTGTCAAAACCAACCCCCTTTCATTCTGCAGCATACAAGAAAATTCAAACAGACAAGGCTGTTTCATTTAGAAATATTGGTTTGTATCTCTGATTTGTAAAAGTATTAATCTCAAAGCATTTAAGTAGGTTTTATTTCTCCAGCTGTACATGCAGGGAATTGGGTAATGCCGTTGGAGCAGGGAGCAGAGAATGGCATTTCTTTATTTGCCTGAAGCTAAGTGCTTTGGACTTGCCTTCATAAACTTCACAAATATTCTCTAAAGACTTAATAGTTTTCTATCAGGTAAGTATTATTTTAGGGCTGCAGATGTAAACTGCAGTTCAGATATTTCAATTGACTTTATGCTTAATCAGGAAACAACATGTTACAATCCAGTATTAATTATTTTTTTCCTTTTTAACTCAGAAGATACTCAGTATTATTTAATTATTATTAGTAATTAATATTCCTTGCATAATTTTGCACTGTTTAGCAAATTAATGAGTAATTGCCAAAAATATTTTTATATTTAATTATCAATGTAAAATACCAAAATCTATTATCTCTAATTCTGTCACTTAGCTGAAAACTAATGGTAAATATGTAAAACATATGCTCAACTCATTTTAGATTTTTATTTTTGTTCTTGAGTAATTCAATATACACCTGAGAAGTGTTCATTTATTAACAAAAAGAAAATATATAGCCCCCAGTGTCAATCTGTGTATTTAGAAAGTTGTGCAAGGTAACAGAAGGATAGGAATATGAAAATACTTAACGCCAGATATTCACTGTTCAGTAAGTTGCTGGGTTACAGCTTTCCAGGTTCATATTAATATCAGTCTGAGATTTCTGTGTTCACAGCTATTTTTGCTTTTAGTAAACATGAACAGATTATCTCAGATAAAACCAAAATAAAATTAATAATTCTTAAACTTTGGTAAATATTCCTTTAACTGTTGATCCTGGCAAGATCATGGAGCAGATCCTCCTGGAAACTATGCTAAGGAACGTGGAGGACAGGGAGGTGATTCAAGAAAGCTAACATGGCTTCATTAAGGGCAAATTGTGCCTGGCAAATTTGGTAGCCTTCTATGATGGGGTTATAGCATTGGTGGAGAAGGGAAGAGTGACTGACGGTATCTATCTGGACTTCTGCAAAGCTTTTGATACTGTCTCACACAATATCCCTGTCTCTAAAATGGAGAGCCACAGATGGACCACTCAGAAGATAAGGAATTGGCTGGATGGTCACACCTAAAGAGTTATAGTCAATGGCTCAATGTCTGGGTGGACACCAGTGGTGAGTGATGTCCCTCAAGGGTATGTATTGGGACCAGTATTATTTAACATTTGTCAGGAACACAGACAGTGGGATTGAGTGCACCCTCAGAAAGATCGTGGATGACACCAAGCTAAGTGGTGCAGTTGATACTACAGGGGGATGAGATGCCAACCAGAGGGACCTTGACAGGTTAGATAGGTGGGCCTGTAAGAATCTCATGAGGTTTAACAAGGTCAAGTGACAGGCCCCACACCTGGGCTGGGGCAATCCCAAACATGGATGCAGGCTGGGCAATGAGTGGATTGAGAGCAGCCTTGTGGTGAAAGACTTTGGGGTACTGGTAAAGAAAAAGCTGGACATTAGCTGGCAATATGCAATCATAGCCCAGAAATCCAACCATATTGCATGCTGCACCACAAGCAGCATGGCCAGCAGGTCAAGGGAGGTGATTCAGACTCTCTACTCCACTCTGCTGAGACCCCACCTCGTGTACTATGTCCAGTTCTGGAGCCCTCAGCACAAGAAGGACATGGACCTCTTGAAGCAGGCCCAGAGAAGGGCCACAAAGGTGATCAGAGGGCTGGAGCACCTCTCCTATGAAGACAGGCAGAGACAGTTGGGGTTCTTCAGCCTGGAGAAGAGAAGGCTCCGGGGAGACCTTATAGCAGCTTTCTAATACTTAAAGGGAGCCTACAGGAAAGATGAGTGTAAGATAAGGGATAAGGTTTTAAACTGAAAGAGGGTAGATTTAGATTAAATATTAGGAAGAAATTCTTCACTCTGAGGGTGGTGAGGCACTGGCGCAGGTTGCCCAGAGAAGCTGTGGCTGCCCCATCCCTGGAAGTGTTCAAGGCCAGGTTGGACGGGGCTGGGAGCAACCTGGTCTAGGGGAAGGTGTCCCTGCCCCTGGCAGGGGGAGTGGAACTAGATGGTCTTTAAGGTCCCTTCCAACCATTCTATGACTCTACAAATCTGAGATTTACCAAAAAGTCCAAACTTAAATTGTTGCTTTTGGTTTTCTTTGCTTTGACTTCTTGAACTAGCTAGAATTTAATATACTATAGCACTGGAAACATTGGAAGAAAATTACTCTCTTATCAACTACAAACAGTAGGGAACAGGGATTGTAGCGGATGTGAATTTCTGTTTCTAGCAATTGTTTAGTCTCAACTTTTTTTCTAAAAGGCAAGCAAATTCTCTCCTTTAGACAACTTGACAGTCTTTACATGAAATCATTAGCTGAGATAACAAAAGCGAGGCTGTGGGACCAAATCCAGATCTTTAAAGGTTTTTCCCTGTACTAGCTAATTTCAAAAGACCATATCTGAGGATACTGAACTTTTATTATACTGCAACATCAACATGCAAATAAAATTTTAAAAAATCTTTAATGCTTACACACTTTCTTTTGCTGTGAACTGTGCAATAAACACTAATATTCTGAATAAGGTGCTAGAAGAAGCACTCTGGCAGTCTTTTGATTGACATATCCCTTCTAGCTCTGTATAGACCTTGGTATTATGGTCATTCCTCTTTGCCTTTTCACTTTTGGATTCATTCCACTGAATTCAGCCCATATATACTTCCCCAGAAAGCAATGCTTGTGATATTTTCTTCTTTAAAGTCCATACATAGGTTATTGTTCAGCTGCAATCTGACTGTCAATGACATTGCTGATTGTGAGCTCATTAGAAGCAGGAATAGATTGTCCCAAAGAGTTTCTTTCTACAGTGACTCATGTGCAATGCTGCTGGAAAGGCTTTCATGTCCCCAAATCTAATCCTGGATGAGAAATGAACCTCATACAGCATGATGTCCACCGTTCATAATGCTATCAGAAGTACTTTAAGAACCACCATCTGCAGAAAGTTTTATGTTATGTCTTCTATTTTCCATCACAGCCATTACGAGAATGAATCTTCCAGTGAAAATTAAGTTTATCAGAAAGATATGTGTGCAAACTAATTTGAGCAGACATTTTCTAAAAAGTAGGCCAGAAGAGAAGAAAGATTACTTCTGGCAAAAATGGAGCAAATTAAATTATAAGAGGCTTAATACATTTATTTGAAATTTAATTGCATAACCTAATGTCAAGGTTATTATATGGTGCACACTGTTCTCATTCAAATTCAAAACAGAAAGCACAAGCTCAGTTTGCAGTTACTTTATTATAAATCCAACTGCATTTTTTATTTTATTCTGACCATAGTCTTTACCTAAGCCACAAAATGATTATAAAATCATATTTCAAAATTACTTTGAGATCTCTCCTTGGCAATGAATTCTGATAAGACCAGAAGCCTCTCTGGTAAGACTGACTTCTGCAAGTAAAGGGTAAAAAGAAAACCAAAAGCTGTTGACAGTGTTGTTGATGTCATGCCAGTATGTACAGTAAGAAGCAAAATGATTAGAGCATCTGATAGTAGTAACACTTTTCTGCACTGAGTCCATCAAACCTGCAGGTTTTGTGTTCTATTCAAAACAGAGATATATTATCAGAAAAGGTCTCTGTAGCATTCTCAGTATTGTATCCCTATGGAATATGCATTCTATGTTTTACTGGGTTAATACTTTCATTCTAATGAAGGTGTGCCTGTGCAAAGAGCATGCTCAAAAGCATTCAAGCTGTGTCCAGACCCTCTTTGCACCCCTAAAAGTCAGTCACTCTTATCTGAATTATTTTGCCTGACCTTAGGGGTTTTTTTTTGTCTGTTTTCAGATCTCCAAGTGTCTGAGGAACATTGGTTCAGAAAAGACATTACAGAAAAGCATTGTGTATTTAGATGTGTGCCACTGTGATTCTAGTCAATGTGTAAATACAGTCTAGGTTTGTAGCAGCATCACATTAAAGCACCATCTGCTTTTATTTCTGAAGGAACATGAAATGAAGACATAAAAAATGACTTTGACCCTTAGCAGGGAACCGTAGCCTAAAATTAACAGGCTTATAAACATGCAGCACTATATTAATTTGGCTTCATCAGTAATAAAGAATTAATGTACATTTTACAATCATCACACTTGTTTTTCAGTAAGTTTGAAATGATTGAAGAAGATAATTTAGTGTTTGACCAAGTTAGGGCCTCTCTCAGTAGTACTAGAATACTGAAGAGATGCAGTTATTAAGTATGGAAAGGGATTAAAAAAATAGTCTATGACTCCCAATATAGGCAGTCATGTAGAAAACCAAATACTTCTCTATTAAGCTTTTTCCTGCTTTTTTCTACCACATCAGGAAAAAACAACTTGTAAAAATATTTTCTACGATTCTACTGATCTACACTTAACTGATAGTAACCATCACTTACAGGCCTTCTCTGTAATCATTCCTTGTATGTCAAAACAGACAGATGGTCCTGTGTACACCTCAGAGCTACCTCCCAGGTCTCTAAAGCTGCCTAAAAGCTTCTGAAGTGAAAAGTCCACTTTAGTCTCTAGACACCTGGACTGAGACTGTTTACTCAATAAAATAAAATGCCCATTCATACTCAATGACTCCTTCTATAATGGTTATATAACCATGTTTGTAAGAAAATAGTTAACATTTCAAAGAGAAAAAATACAAGGTTAAAAGGAGAAAAACTGCAACTTACTCCAAATTCATCCCTCCACTGATGTGATGCTTGGTACTTTTCTGCTTCTTTAGCAAGGCGCTGAAAACCAAAGAGACAGAGGACATACAGTTTAGTCTTTACTGATTCTTCATATAGCAAAGTCTTACTTTTTTTCAGTTTCTTCATATACGTGTATAAGTTTCTACATAGCTATGCTTTTTTGCACTTGGTTTTTCTGAAATTTGTTTTACTGAAATGATGTGTATTTCAGTAAAGATGTGCCCTCTCATTTCAAAAGTGCTATTTTCTGTATTATTTGCTTATTCAAGTACTCTAATCATGCATTAGAAAACTCAACCCTCATTCCAATGTCATTTAAGAAGTTCTAATTAAGTTCAAAATCCACCAATATCCTTCTGAAAAGACTTTCTCTTTACAGATACCACCTTGCCTTATATGCATTACCATCCAATGACAAGTATTTATTAGAATCTTAAAACACAGTATTATGGACATTTATTTCTCCATTGAATTATTTAGCCTCGCTTATAGGAAGTACTGACATCCTCTGTGATTATTGGGGACCCATAAAACTCAGTAACTCAGACTAGCTGTAGTCTGGTCACATGGGCTGAATACACATCAGCAGTTGCAGAGTAACAGGCATGCTCCTAGAAGGAATTTTTCCTGTTTAAATTAAATTTGAAATAAATCCAGTTTGTCCACTTAGCCCCATGGGAAGCAAAGCACAGTGCACAGGAATGATGCTCTTTCAAATCAAAATCTTGTAGACACATCAATTGGGTTGGTGACATGTCCCTCCCTATACAAAATCATAAGCCTTCGAAAAAAAGCTATTTGTACATGCTGATGAGAGGTTTATTACAAGTTTGCACATCAAAATTGCCAAGTGTAATGCCTGCTCTCCAGCTGAGCTGCACACAGCATCCCCAGTGCCGCAGCCCTGGAAGCAAGCACCCATCCTGTAAGCAAGCAAGCCCACTCGGATGAGGCAGCTACCTGATACAAATATTTGTAGTTCATGTGGACTCAGCCATGTTCTAATTGTTGAGTGACCTACTCTCAGAACTAAATTATTATATAGCCCAACAAAAAATTTAGCAACAGTTTCTGGAGGTTCACAGTCCTTTTCTAACAGAAAGAGTCTGGCTATATCCACCAGATAACTAGGGATGAAAATGGTTTACTGTGTAGCCATATGTGCACAGTGAACCTGATGATCCTTTTAATATCCAGACCAATTCTACAAAAAATGAACTAGTAGTCTAAATCACATTTTCAGATGAGTAAACTGTTCATTCTCACTAACAACCAGCAGGAGTATGACCAGAAAGTTCACAAGAGCTGGAATCGCAGAGATGGAGCTGCCAGAACCTCACCTCAGCCACATCCAGGATAGCAACCCCTCTGTTACCTCATCCCATGACAGCAGTCCCTCTCCCCTCTCTAACATCTATCAGGATGATAAATTTCACAAAGCAAAACTTCGGATCTTTTCCTTTTACATTTGCAATCATTCTCTATAAACAAAAAACAACAACATACCTGTGTGCTCTGCTGCCAGAAAATGTGTCCCCACGCACTCGTCTTATGGTCAATGGCAATGAGTCTTAGCTAACACAAAGCTACTAATATCTTACAGGCATTGCCAGCCGGAGGTACCCTCCAGAGTAGGCAAGTACCTCATGTACAGAAGAAAAACTAATTTGATGCACTACATTGTGAAAAAGCACAGTACATCTCTCCCTTGTCTGCACTGGACAAACTCCTCAGCAACCTACAGTATTTTGAGTTTTCTGGTAATTTCCTAGAACAATTCTGTCCGTCTAATTTCTTCACTCAACATAGCCAGTCCTGCATATAAATTTACATATCCTTGGATGAGTTCAAGCCAATTAAGTGATGTTTCACCAGACTGTAGCAAAGCAAAATATGACACTCACTACACATGCAAACAGCTGCAGTCAACACTATGCTCGGATTTCCTTCACGTTTCCTTCATTGCCTTAAGGTATCCAGAGAACTGCAATTGTTTTCCACAAAAGACGGTAGAACCCAAATGCACAAGCTGATAGATGGATTATGAAGAGAAATATAAAATGAGCATTAACATTACTAGGAATTTTGCATTGAAAGAACTCCAGCTGCACTTGAAATTCCCCAGTTCCATGAAAAACTGGTAGATTACTCAGCTAATCCACACTATAAAGCACAAACACTAAAAGCAAATAAAACCAATACAGCTGTTTGGGTTTTGATGTTTGTGGATTTTTTTTGGTTTCAGATGGGGGAAAAAAGAGAGTATTTCCCACCACAGAGATACTGTATTCTTACTCTCCTTGAAAAATTTTTTAGTCAGGTTTAAGTTAGAATCCATCTTAACTGTCTATAGTAACTTGCTAAAATAACATTAGATTTCATTTCTACAGCTCTTTATACCTTGAAGTAGTTTCCAAAATGAGAAGTTGTCATTTGGGGTATGTTTACCCCTGTTAAAGGTAACGAAGCTTATACAAAAGCACAACCAACCAGCCACAGAGATACCGTAATGAACAGTAAGAAAATGGCTGTTCCTTGACTCCAAAAAACTAAACCCCAACACCTCATCGGAAGTACACATGACCACGAGCTACACCTATACACACTGGCTCCAGCAACAGGCTGAGATACCTTTTGGATGTCTTTTCGACTGCTTATACTTAAGAATCTCTGCAGTTTGCTTGTACTGCATAGCAATCAATTTAATTTTCACGTCAGTTATTAGATCAATTTTCCAAATTGTATCAAAAGGTTCAGCTGGAATGTATATTTAGAATTTATTTCCCAGTATCCTATGTCAGAGATAGAATTAGAGACTAGCCAACTTAATATCAACCCAGTATTGTTTTCCCTGAAACAGATCATTTTCATCAACGATTCCTATAAATGCTACACAAATTACTAGTACTCAGTGTAGTAGATGTTAGCCAGGACTAGAATAAATCTGTAAGCTGAGTGG
This sequence comes from Microhierax caerulescens, assembly GCA_035590215.1. Taxonomy (NCBI): domain Eukaryota; kingdom Metazoa; phylum Chordata; class Aves; order Falconiformes; family Falconidae; genus Microhierax; species Microhierax caerulescens. Next base: position 73,352,617 of record JAVJGJ010000057.1, on the reverse strand, counting down.
TCACAAGAATAAGTCATTTGATCTCTCAAAATGGGGATAAATATTGTGTTTTTACTTTCTATTACTTCAACAAAAGAATCCTGCGATCTACAGCTATGTAAGTTACATATGCAAAAAACACAGAGAGGCATTTCCCAAAGACCATTCTATTACAGTACTCAGACTACCCAGCTCACCTCCAGCAGAAGACTTTATCAATGTTTATGTGCAGGCTATCACAAGGACATAGATAATGCAAGGCCTTAATTTTCAAGAACTGGGTGTTATAAAATATATGGGTTGACTCATAGGAAGTCTGCATGCACAACCCAGTATCATTCACTCCTATGTAATGACTTACGTTTTTAGGAAAGATAAGGGAAGAGTATTAAATTTAAGGAAAAAATAAATGTTGTGAAGATAAGGTGTTCTGAGAAGTGTTTGATTTCTATGCAAGGAGAACCTTGTTGCTACAACATGGAGTCTAATAACTGAGACATTCACCCTTTCACAGAGAGCGCCTTGTTATGAGCCAGAGTAAGAAGTCAAAACTCCTGGCTCAAAAATATCCAGATTATGAAGCCAAGTCATTACCTATGCCCTTTATTTTGACACAAGAGGAGACTAATCTTTCATTTTTCTCAAAGAAATCATGCCTGCTTCCTTTTGAGGTATGCAAACGTCAGGTCTTGCCTTCCCTGTTTTGATGGAAGAGCCCCTGGAGAATGCCAAGAGGAGTAACACAACAGCAGGCTGACACCTGGCACTTCCCATTTTCCCTCTCGTTACAATGAGGGTTTATTAAGCTAACACCTTCTTTAACACCATGATACATGGCAGTTCCCTACAGGTTTCTCTAGCAAATACTAAAATGTTGAGATTCATATTTTTTAAAATGTAGGAAAATAAGCAGAAATGGCACTAAAACAAACATGCAAAACCATATTTCTGCATTTTGGTTTTAATAATTTCTTACTCCATGTCTCTATAAAGTGCACTGTGAGGACAAAAGGTGTGAGAAGTTCCCAGATTATGAATGAAGCTCTGCTTAACATCATATTTTTACGTAGAGAGGATGAAAAACAGTAAAAAAAAAAACAATAAAAAGGGGAAAGGAACAAAACTAACATGTAACAGAAACATTCTGGCTTGCTTCAAGGCAAAAAAAGCTTAAAAAGTGCTACATTGAACAATCTGTTGGAGAACAAGGATTCTCAGATTATGGCAATGAAACTCAAATTACTCTAAGGTAGTACATAAACTGAAAAACCATGACCAGAAAAAAGAGTGCTGCAAAAGCTAACAAAAGGTAGTAGCATCTCTTATGCTTTTGGAGGATGCCCGGCAGCTGTGAGGTGGTGCTTCTAGAAGACCAAAAGGGATGATGCCAGATTTAGCCAGTGCGAATAACACAGCAGCTGACATCAAATTTAAGGTGCTTGAACACAGTGGTTAAACAAGCAGTTGTTTAAGAAATGTTCATAGATTAAACTATTATTTCCACCTTATTTTTAATTTTATTTTAACTTTTTTTAGTGAATGAGAACTTTTCTCTCCCTTGCTATTTTCTAAACAGTGTGCAGGGTGCGTTATTTTTAGAATACTTAGCTCATCAATAAAAAAACAATCATCCCTTGAAAGTCAGCCACTGCCCACAAATAAGATTTTTATTCAAACTTTCAAAGAAATCAATAGTTATCTTCTACTATATTTCCTTAAATCTTTCAGAGAATGGTTACCTTTAAAGCAAAATAGCTATTGGGAAAGATAGATAAGATGCAAGTATTATTTACTCCACCAGCCTATGAACTTTTCTTTACTTTTTAAAGGGATTACAAAAGATGACACCAAAAAAAAATAGAAAAAAAAAAGAAAAAAAAAAGGAAATGTAAACCAACAACTAAAAACCCAAAGCCCAGCTGCCTGTCAATCTCAAAACTATCAATTTTTGAAGGTCTTGTCTCCAGGTTCCAAGTGCATCCTGCTATCTCTGAAAGACAGCCTTTGATGTAGCACGGACTGCAAGAGAGCTGAAGAATCTTTATCTGATCTGTAAAGATCAACTCCCTAGAAGGCCTATTCATCTTCCAGTCTTCATTTTTGTGAGCATATGTCATATCTTTATCTCCTAGCCAGCACGGAATTCTGTCAGCTAATGGCCTAATTACACTTATATTCAGTACAATGAAATAAACTTTTTTTGTGCTTCTTACTCTCCTTCAAGTATTTTGTCTTTAAAATAATATTTGACTACCCCCTGATATATTAAGCTATTAAAAAATGTGTAAGCTTAGATTATTAGACATCAATAGCCTCACGAAGCTTTCTAAAATACCAAATCCGTGGATTTTTTAGGTTATTTTAAGAATATAAATATCTAGGAAGAACATGCCAGTATCAAGCTTAAATAGAATGAGGTAAAAAAATACAATGAACTTCAAATCCTGATTTTAAAATATGATCCAAATATCCAATCCTGTTCTGGCATGAACACTGTAAAAGCCACAAGGAGTAAGTATAAAAGCAGTTTCAAACATGGTTTTCATATATGTATCTGAAATACACATATTGTTATTCTGTGGATGATTATGAATTACACAGAAATTGCAAGAGAGAAATATGAGGAAAAGATCCAGTATGAAGAGAATAAGGTGTCGGAAGTGCCAATGGAAGATTGATACTGTTATTTTACTACAGCTTTAATACAGACTGACCAAGTTTTAAAGAATTTCATTTTCACCTCAGTAAGCTGTTACATTCATGTGTTAAACTGAATTAGAACTTTCTCCACCTTGATTCTACTGGCTTTACTTGCATGGAGTATGTTACATTTTCATAGTAATTCTTGGTAATTAATTACCCAAATACCCATGAATTACACGATTTTTTAGCTTCCTCTTACCCTATTGTATAAAAAGATCACCCAGTTTGGCTCAAGAGGGTGTGATTTCAACAAGCAACACTCACAAACTGGAAAGTCAGTAGCCAAAAGGCGAGCATGGGAGCACTAATGACAGCAAGACCATAACCCCCATATAAACGCATGTGAATTTACTTTTCTTTTTCTTTACTTCCATTCTCCCAGTGGGGCATGGGAGGGGTTCACAGGGACTGATTACCTTTTTATACGTAACTCTTTGGAGGATTTGCTATATGACCTTTCGCACAAGTGGACATTCATAATAATTATTGGCATAAAAGGTGATCTGGCTTTGATGAAGCTGTGGCATATTAGTTTTGTGTCATGGTTAAACCCCAGCCAGCAGCCAAGCATCATGCAGAAAAGATGGTCACAACCGTAAAACAATGTCTTAGACTGAACCGAAAACATACCTAATTTTGTTGATTTAAATTGTAACCACAAGGTTTAATATCTCCTCTCACAAGTAATTTTTTTTGCTTTTAAAAATATTTTGATTGCTAACACTGTAGCACGTTTCTATAATAACTCGTATTTCCCTACCTCAAATAAGAACTGTTATTCTGTGCATTTCTCTATTCCATTATGTAAATAACATCATCCTCAGTAGAAGTGTAACCAGAATTTTAATACTTACACAGATATTTTTTTTATGGTGACCAACAGTAAGATTTCATTTTGTGCTGATCTGCGGTGTAGGTTTGTATCATTTATTTACACTGCAGAGTCACAGCCTCTTTCCTACTCTGGCATCAGCTGTGCCATGTGATGGCAATCTGGTCTGTTAATGAGGACATCTGAAGTATATAAGGTCACAGACAAAGAGTATGTTTATAACTGGTCCCCTATATTCAACACAGACCTTGTGTGATATATTCCCTAGCTGCTCTCTGAATCCAGTTTCACTTTTGTCACCTGAGGCAGTAGATGAGTCATATTCATAAGGAAAAAGGGTTTATTAGAGGTCTGCTGACATTGTGAGACTTACCAAAGCACTCTTCATATAAATTACTGTCCTAAATTTATACATAATCTAACACAATCAGCAATTAGCACAGTCTTTGAAAATGGTGATATTATTATACTCTAGACCACAATTCAAAATACCACCTCAAATTCTGTCTTCCACTATAAACCATTACCCAAAACCTAAAATGCTAGATTTTATTTTTTTTCTAATCCAGCTGTAAATTACAAAACTGAACTTTAATTAAACAAGAAACAGAAAATTACATAATTTGTGTGCTTGTCTAATTGGTTTCAAGCCATTTCTGCTTTTTTCACATGAACAGTAATTCTATTTCAGACCTTCTTAATCAGTTTTTCTAACATGATGACTCATATCCAACACAAGGCTGTCATGTTGGCTAAAAAGAAATCAAATGGAAAAATTTTATTATCACCTATATATTTAGAAGACAGCGCTTTAAAGAATTTCTGCATCTATTAACAACTACAGCAACAATCATCCTTTATGATTCAAGACAATCTTTATCCCTATTGTTTAATTAAATGAGTGAAGGAAGAATCGGGCTGATACTCCACAGAGAAATTTTACTCTTCCAGTGGTTTTCCAATTCCAAAGCAGAAGACTTAAAATAAATGAAGCTACTCATCTAAATAAGATCAGAAATCAATGGCAAGCCAATTCTGAACTAAAGCACTTGAGACTACAATATTGCAGGTGAAGTTAATGCTTTCTGAAATCAATAATCGTATTGATTTTAATAGGGAAAACTGAAATAGGGACACCCTAAATAAGTCCATCACACATGTGGCTTCTGGCTTGTAAAATGTCATGTGCAATCACCTGTCTATGACAAAACTGTCATGTAAAAAAAGTCAAAAAGGATAAAACCAAAAGACCATTTTTAGCAGTAACACTTCACTATAGAAAAGCAGCCCTTCTCTAAAATAAAAAAATGACCTGGAAAGGGCTCTTGTCTCCTATTCTTCCTTTCCCTTATTGTGTGGATTTAAGAATTTAGCTAATAGTAGCAAATTATCAAACACAGAAGGCAAAAGTGGCATGGTACCAGTACTTTTTCTACTCCTAAAAGAGTGCTGAGTCTTTTAAATATATTAGACTATAGTATGATTCTCAGTTATGTTTTAGTAAAAATCTAAATTTTTTTCAGAAGCAGTCAAATGTGCAGTTAATGTCAGTCTTTGATTCTGTCCTGAAAAGAAATCACAGAACAGCTGAAACTATATACACCACTGAAAATCATCACTGGTGAAAAAAAAATATAAATAACATTTAAAAAATCATACATTCAAACTTCTGGAAAAACAGGATAGCTGGATATAAACCTAAGTGATCACACAACTTATGGAAGTTGCAGGGGGGCTGCTGCTAAGTACCTGTCAGTAGCTGTCTGAAAACACTGGTTTCCATCTCAGCTTGGTTTCTGATGTTCCTAACCCTGCTAAGCAGTAAGGCTATCCATCGGTACCAGATGAAGAGAAAACAGGCAATGGGACACATGAAATGCAGGTGCAAGATCAGTGCTAGAAGGCACCTCACTGAGTACCAGAGCATAGGACAAGTCAAGTACAGCCACAATGAAAAACAGGGGGAGCACAACAATATTGTCTTCTGTGACTGGGGCACTGGGTCCAGTCCATGAGGTATGAAATATGGTCTGTATAAAATACCTTACAAACTTAACATGCTGCAAAACGAGTGTATGAAATATATCTGTTTAACTATTGTTAAACAGCAACAATGAATGTAGAAAATTCTCATCAGAAGGTAGAGAAGCAGCACTTTTAAATTCTACACTTTCCACATTTATGGGGAGACAGAGGGAGAAGGGAGATTGGAGAAGCTGGACAATACTGTGGCAGCTTGGTACTGCCAAAAATGTTTCAGTAGACAAGAAAGTAAGATAGAGAGAACTGTAGATAAAGGCATGAAGAAAAATGATCAGAAAAGAAGAGTAAAAAATAGTCTGACAAATGCATCTTGACATCCAGCAGTGAAATTTTGCTAGTGATGCACAGAAACAGCAAAAGCCCACTTCTTTTAACATATAATTTATCCCTCTCATTTGCAGAGGTTTCAAACCCTTAGAGCTTATTACATTTTCACTCTAATAATTCATATGCCTTAAATGCAAGTCACATTAGTGTTACATTTTTAAACAACCTCGAAGTGAAGGACACATGCTGAAACCATTAGACTGAAATTGCCAACTGCTCTGGCAAGTCACAAACTGCATACCGCCACCAGCTCCAGTGCACTGCCTGCCTTAGGAAACTCTTTTAAGCTTCACAGCTGAGCTAGTAACTTCACAGGCATTGATTAGAAGATGACACGTACATTAAGTAAGCATGCCTTGTTACCCTGCTTTTTCAGCTGTAGTGCATGTGTAATTTTTAGCAACCCAGGCAGACATCAGGACTACGTACATTAATTTTAGAAATACCAAAGCTGACCTGCTCCAAAACAAGTGTTCTGAAATGTCAACAATGTAATTTTCCTCTAACTTAAAAAAAACCACAAAATTGGATGCAGTTCAGCTTGCTTTACAGCTCCTTTAACATCTCCATATGAAATATCTAGAAAAAAAAAAAAAAAACAAACAAAAAAAACCCAAACAAACACAAAATACAACCTTTAACTGTTTAAAAATTATGTTAACAGTTCCATTAAAATCTGGCTAGGATCCAAATGGGAACAGACACAATTGAAATACACATGCGACTGCTTTATTTCAAAGGGAAAAGTAGAAAAAGGAACAAATCAGGTAAATAACTCCTTACTAAGGACAAGGAGAAGGAAACATTGATATAGGCTTGTATCACTTATGCAAGAAAAACACTAATGAAGTCAGTTATCTTTAAACAAATAAGGGATGCAATGGCAGATACATTGTGTCTCACCGTACACTCAAATTGAACAACACATTTAACAGAATGTTGTACTTTTATATGAGTTCAAGAACGACATATCAAGTTATATTAACATACATTTTATATAACTGGATAACAATATTTGATATATTTCAAATATATCAAAAATTCAAATTATTGTTTGCAGTATTTATTTTTTATTTTAAATTATAGCATCTACTAGTTAATGCAATTCACAGAAGTGGAGTATAACTAGGTATGAAACATTACATTTAAAGTAGTGATTTCTGGATTTGCTCATACTTTGTGTGCTAAAAAGGACATTTGGATGTAATGCTGTTATAATCCCAAAGGAAGATCGGAAAGCTGGCAATTTAAAATCTCTGCTGAAGAGACAGTCAAATGTTTCTTTTGGTAACATCATCAAAACCAGCTTTAATCTGTCTCAAAATTGCATGGATATTTATATAAAGAGCAAAATCCAGAATTTTAAGAAATAACCAAAGTGAACAGAGGTCATTACCATCTCTTCCTCTGTAGAATATGAGTAAATTGTAAGACACAGTCATAACCTAAACCAGCATGATAAAGTTCAAAGTAGTTAATGTTTTGTAATAAAACTGAAAACTGAGATAGCACTGAAGTCTTCAATAGCATTTCCAGAAATGGTGCTATGAAACACACAACTTTATTCCTGATGAAATTCAGAGCTTGGATTGTAGAACCATAATGTGAACTTAATAAAGAAATAAATGAAATTGGCATCTTCATCTAGGTTCTTAGATATATAAACCAAAACGAATCTTCATTTGACTGATTAAAAATCTGTTAATAAATGAATCCACTTCTTAAAAACATGTTGGGTTTTTTTTTTAAAAAAAAACAAAACAAAACACACAGCTGAATAACAAATGTGGCTTTAACAAGGCAAGATACTGTATTAACAGCTTTGCAAGTCAAGGAAAAAATGAAGCAGGTGGTAGGCTATAGCTGCTGAATAATCAACTTGATCTCATCCACAGTCAGTGGGGTGAGAGCCAAGGAAACATGTTACTGCTGGCAACAGCAGAAACAAATGATACAGTAATACTACATGCTATTTTCAGGCAACATTTCCCTAATGAAAGTAATTCTAGTCAAAAGAAATAAAAAGTGTTTAACTGTGAGTCCTGGAGAAAACTGAGTATAAAGGAAAATGAACAACTTCTGGCAAACCGGAACAACATTTTTTCTTTTCCCAGGGATAATATGTCAGTCATGCACTCATGCTGGAAACACACCAAAGCCTCAACGGCTCTACCACTGGGCTTTGTGTTGGGGTAACAAGATACCCAAAGCTCCTTCATTTCCTTCTTATTAAATAGAGCGTAATAACATGCTATTTCTAAACTTTCCCAAAGCATCTTTTGAAAGAGGCGCTGTACTTCCAACCTTCTCTCTCTGCTGCACAGGCTCAAGTTTCAACTTCCAGCCATAGCCATGTGATGTTTTAAAAAACCCTTTGTCAGTAATTCCTCTTCTATAAAGGGCTAAAGGATATTTACTATTTTCTACCCTCCAACAGAAAACTCTTTCAGATAGCCATGTAAAAACTAATTTAAAAGTAAAAGTAGACAAAAATGTAAGAGCTGAATGCTGAAAATGCTGTCTCTTGCCTTTCTTCAGTCCATTTAGCTTCTGTAGTATCTTCCCAAATCCTTTGAACATGGAAGAATTCAGCACTTTTATGCTTGCACTCAGTTTATAGTCACATACACCTTCATTTCCCTGCTCTCAAATGCAAGTTTTATCCTAATATACCTGCACAGTCATAAAGCAACAGTTGCTGAACCTGTAACTTGAAACATTTTTAGTCAATGTAATAATTTCTCATCTAGGCACAGGTCCACCAAAGGTATATAAGTGTTAAGTATAACCCATAGGGTTTGCTATTATAAGATCCATATGAATATTTTGAGCATTTCAGTAAATGCTGAAATATCTCTCAAGGTGACCAGATTCCATATCAACTGTTCTTTTAGGATGAAATCCTGACCCTACTAAAGTTCATGTGGGGACTTCCACTTTCTTCACTGAGATTTCACTCCTGCTGCCTCCAGCCTTGTGTGGCTGATCATGAAATTCATAACTAGAGATACTCTTCTAGATTCAGTGACCACCAATAGTCATGCATTGTTTCGGACGTTATTCTCTTCAGCATCCCTTTTGTCATGTCTATGTCCTATATTGGACAATGCATCACCTTTTTCTGCTAGGCAGTACGTGCGTTTCTGGGCATTCTTGTGATTGTAACGAAATTCGGGTATGCCATTAATAGTTTAAGTAAGGGGGTTGTTTCATATTTTGGCACTATAAGATCTTAAAAATAGACTTGTATGTGAAAAAGCATTATTTTTCATCCTAAAGCCCACTGTAAAAATTAATGCTGCATATTGTCATGGCTGCAGAAGTATTCAATAACTTTTCACCACCACTATGAAGAAAATATTGTTAACAGTATTTAACATGTAAAGGAAAGTAAAGCAGGTGAAATGATTTGACAGAAGTCACACAAAACATTAGTGTCAGGCGCTAGTAACACCTAAGTCCAGGAGACATGTTCTTCTGGTGAATCCATTATATTTTCCTTTCAGTTTTTTTCCTCCTTTTTTTTGTTTCTATACATGAACTATAGCTATGCTTAAGATGTATTTGATTGATTGTAATATACACATTTGCATCAGCATTCAAATAATTTCCTTCCGATTTAAAAAAAAAAATAAAATAAATTAAAAACATTAAGAGATTTTCCTAGTGTTACCCTCACAGGTGACACATTTGAAAACTACTACAAGTGGTTTGGGTTTATCCACAATGACTTCCACCAAAAGGTGTTTAATTAGGATGTCTCACACTCTTCTGTGTATGAAAATCTAATTGCCACCTTCTAGCTCAAAGAACACAATCAAGAAGCATTATCCCGTCTCAAAATTGCCTAAGCATCTTCCTCATGTCACTCCCACATCTGGTGTTACTTCATTATTTTTTTTCAGCCTTGTATGCTTATTTTCTATAAAGGAAATATATTGAACTATACCACATATTTAGCACCCTCCAAGCAGTGTGTTTCCTTTAATCCCAGCTAGAGCTACTTACTGAAAATCATCATTAGAATCAAATTGTGAAGAGCAAAAAGAAATACAAAAAGCTAAAACATAATTATAAAAAGGAGAAACTAGATAGACATGTCAAGCATGTCACAGTACAAGCATATCTTAACGCAAAATTATGGCAGTAACTTGCCAGTCTGGATGTTTGGTGCAGCTAATAGAGTATGGTGCTGTTGGCCTTAAAACCTCATAGATCCTGCCCACAGGGAAGAATTTCTTCCACAGTTACATTAAACTGGGATGTTAGATGGCAGAGATGATTTTCAGAAATCACTCTGAATCTTAAATTAAGAGAACTGAGCTGAAATTCGAAGGGCTCTGGCGATTTTTTAAGATTTAGAATTTATTTCAACTCTACAGAATGCTCCTGTGGGATTTCATGGAATTGTCTTTGGGCTATATCATTAAGGTACACTGGAAAACAGATAATTTATACAAGTGGGAATGCAGATTCTTCTGGGCTCTTCCCTGTTGTATGAAACATAAAGATTTGAGAAGTCAGACACTTTGTGCTCTCATTTAGGTCATGGGCAGCATTAAATGTTGAAGCTCTACTACTGAGCTAGAAAGTGACTCGATGCTAAGAACAAATTTGTCTTATTCTCCTGCATGAAACCAAGCTCTAGATTTAAATGTGTATACTGCATTAGCGTGGAATGAAAATGCAGCTTCATCTTCACGTTACATCACAGAATGACTTTTGATTCATCATCTCATAAATGGCAATAAAGCACATTCATTTGAATATAAACAGAGGCTTAAAGCAAAGAAACCCTAACCTTAAAGCCTTACTAAAATTAAAGCTAAGTTTAATCATATATTGAACTCTTCACCTATGTCCCACGGTCAGGTGGTTTTAGCAAACTTGAGCCTAGGGTACAAGGAATTGTGAACTCAGAAAATCACTTGCACTGCAGCGACATGAAGATTCAGGTGAGAAGTGACAACAGGGAATGATGCTACCTTATGATACTGTCACCATGGAGGTCTGGTTTACAAAACCAGACAGCTTGACATTCCTTGACAGCTGAACAGTTACGTGGTTCAGTTGTGTTAGGTTAGAGATGAAAAATAAGGAAAATTAATTTTCTGTAGTAACTTAAAACTGTAAACTGCATTTTCAAGTTTTGTTGTAGTAGTAGTAGTAGTAGTAGTCACTTGCCAAATCAGATTTTTGTCACAAGTCTCACGATACCCTCCTCCAAACCTTAGATTTTGGACTTAGGCACGTTTTCCTTATTTAATTTCATGTATGTGTCATCTTCAGCCTCCACAGGAAAAAAAAAAAAAATATTCCAAAAGCAAAAATTTCTCAGATATATAACGCAGATAATGCTGGGGCAGGGGGGACACAAACCATAAAGAAAAAAAAAACAAAAAAAAAAAACACAAAACTTCAGATATATTAAAATCTCAAGCTTATCAAGATCATACCATAATTTTGAGGGATCTGGCTTTTTCTTTAAAAAAAATAAAATTAAAGAAATCCTTTGGAACCAGAAATACTAGCAGGCACAGACAGATATGTGATGATGGTATGAATCAGCTTAACAAATAAGAAACTATATGATTGTGTAGCAACCACTCCAGCTGGCTTCTGGACACACACCCATCCCTTCCTATTAACTCAACTTGGGCCATACCAGCAAAGCCACTGGTACTCTGACACAAGCTTTCCATGGGATAGCCAGCAACCAATCCCCCAAGTGCCCAGAAAGGTGTAAAAAAAAAAAAAAGAAAAAAAAAAAAAAGAAGTGGCAACTTCTGCCAGCTCAGAATTTTTTTATAAATAATGTTCAAAAAGAAGCTACTGAAATGTAAAGCTGCTAGGGATCTCAGTCCATCAGGGATGCTGTTGCTAACACAAACCAAAGAGGTTGCTCACATAAGCATTCAGCTGCTGGAAAGATCACAGCTTTGATTAGCAATGTAACTGGAAACAAAGGCAAAAAACGGCACTGATGTTCCGTGTGGTGTTTTCAGCAAGATGCTGTGGAAGGCAGGTTTACTTACACACTCCACGCTTGAGTTTTACAGGTACTGTGTGCTCAATAAACTGCGAAACGCTGCACTGTATTATACTACAGATCTCCACCTGAGTTGGTAGAAAACAGCCTTATATTGTATTCACATAATAAAGTAAGAACTGTATCATAAAATATATGCTCATTTTCCAAAATGTGTATCTAAAGTACACTTCTCTTCCTCTGAACGCTTCCTCAAGTAAAAAAATACACATTAACTAATTAAAAAAAAAAAACAACCCAACATTTTTAATATAAATAGCTTTGACATATCATGATTTTGGGCCAGAGCATATAGGTCAGACAGATGCTTTCTTTACAGTAGCATAATGGGATTTGGTGTTTGGAGTTCTTTTGCTAGTGTCTTGCTCAACTGACTAATTAGTTTACTAGTTTGCAGCATTTTTAATTTCTGTACTTTTAGCCTCAAGAAAACATAAAGGAAAGAGGGAGGAAAAAAGACAAAAATTTAAAACTGACAAATTAACAAAAAAAAACCCACCCAAAAAAACAACAACAAAAAAACTAACAAACCCACACACACACCTTACCTAAAGTAAGGCAATCTGTAGACTGTTTAAATTGATCCTTCTGATTTCAGAGTCCTTCCTGCCTTTAGAAGATATCTTTTTATTCCCCAAATCATTAGTCATTCTTTTGGTGATTTTCTTGCATAGGAAATTTTGCACAGTCTGTAGCCGACTGATACCATACACGGGTAAGGTGAGTTGACTGAAGCTAAGGCTGCCAAAATGGTATAATGACTTACTATAGTTACATAAAATTTTTTGACTCCTTACGTGCTAAGGAAGAAAACCACCTTCTGACACCTGGATATAGAAATTCCTTTTCGAGACATTGTATGAGAAACTGGAGAAATTGGGGTCTTAGTGTTGCATACAGATTTCTTTTTAAGGCACTCCTTTTCTCTTCTATGATTTACATCAATACTTTCCAAATACAGTTATGCCTCCACCTGAATACTTTGGTCAAATATGAGCAAAGCTAGTTCAGTCATTTTTTTAAGTAGAAGGTGAAGGAATGAAACACCTTCCTCCCACTTAGGGCAATACCTTGTGGTGTTGGGAGGAGAAGGCTTCCTAACAGTTACAACCAATCTAGAAAAGTGATTATTTCCAAACAAGGATTTTGCTTCACAACATTTAAATAAAATTAAAGTCTTGTTAAATTGAATATTTTCCCAGGTTGATATAAAAATTTCACAATAATTAAGCTTATTTCAGCACAAGGACATCTCTTCTGGCTAATCATCTCATGTATTTCATGTGCAACCAGAAAGGAATTCACATTGGATAGGTATTCATGCATTTGGTTTTATACACAAAGAACTCTTCAGGCTTTCCTTGAGCAATAACATTTGCAGTGTTTTAAGAGCTGAATCTTCAATATATTTGTGAATCTTCAATATATATTTTAGTATTATCCTCCCTATCTTTGCATAAATCTAGTCAAAAGTCTCAGACAAAAAAAAAAGATGGAGGTTATCTTTGCTAATACTACTCAAAATATCTATTTTTCAGAGATGCTGTTTCTAGGTACCACACATTTGACAATGTCATAGAAATACCACTTTTATTTTTAAACAATCAAGTTGCCACATTTAAGTGGAATTCACAACATTGTAACAAAATCTGCCCAGTCAGAAGTAGCTTATTAAACAGATTTAGTTTTAGGTTTGTTTAAGTTTTGGTGGTGGTGGTTGCTTTGTTTTGTTTTGTTTTGTTTTTAATTTATGGAAATAGCAGCGATCAGATACCATGATTCCTAAGCAAATTATGTTACTGGTGCAAAGAGGTAACATACTGGTGCATGTCTGGAGAGGCATGGAAGGTAAATCTGAGAAGCTGCAGCACAAGGTAGCCATACTGTACTAGAGATCCAGGTAACTTCCCAAAAACAGTGAGATCTCTCAGAACTACACTGCATCTATAAACAATTCCAAAAATTTGGCATAAGCAGAATCTCCATGTTTTTAATCACAGATGTAAACATTTCCTGCTACCTTAAAATAGATGAGATGAGTCCAGATTCACTGTCCACTGAAACCTGAATCTTTCATTTAAGAGCCTGACCTGAGGAAGGTCTGTGGCAGAAGAGAAGCCAGAAAGTTATAATTCCCTACAGAACCATTCCGCCAGCTGGATAATTATGATCAAAAATAATTGCTCTGCATTATAAGCTTGCAGCACTGTCTTCTCTCTTGTCTGAGACAAAACAGCCATTCATGGCCAGAAAATAAAGATCAGATTCTCAAATAGGGTAATTACTGTGCAAAATACTGAATTGGCCTTTTAGGAGTAAGTCCACATCATCTAGAAACTTACTGTAAAGGTAAGGTATACGGAGATTTCGGTACAATCTCATCTACACTACTATTATTCAGTTTTATTCCCTTGTCAACTGTAATTTCATATTCTGCATTTAGAACTCTATCATCCCTAGGCATATAAAGATTTAATGTTTGTAACAAAGATTCAATAAACCATATGTATTCATGTGTATATGATGCCATTCCTATCTCAGACAATATACGTATGCTAATATATCTGGGTTTGGGAGATTAATAGCTCTCAAAGTACCCAGATTCAGTACTTAAACAGATTATGAAATCTACTATTATGGTTGCCTTACAAACAAGTACTTTAACGTATATCCAAAATACTCCTTACTAGTGTATGTTAACCAAGCTGTTCTACACTGTGAAGAAACCTATCATTAGTTACTACAGCACGTGTCGAGTACTCGGTCTCTTTATCAGTCAGGGGACCCATTTCTGGGCAGGCACCACAGAAATGTCATCACTGCAGAATTGGAATGCAGCGATACAAAGCAAACTTTTTATGCAGCTGAAGACTTTGCATACCAGAACAGAATAGGAATCCCTAAAGAATAAGTGTTCAAACACAATATTAGAGCACATCTTGAAGCGTAGCTTAACTAATAGCACAGACTGAGCTGAATTGATTTTCTTCAGTTATTTAAATCTCATTATATGTGCCCTATTTAATTCCCTCTCCATTTAAATTGATACGAAATATAAAATAACCTCTAAGTAATTTAGTGTGAAAAAACATACAAGCTAATTAAAAGCTAAAACTTGAAACTCACACACATTATAAACTCTTCTATTTTCAAGACATCTTTTTTGACTTTATGGGTTTTTGTTTTGAAGCTGTCTTTTGTTTTGAAGAGACAATGAGGTTTTGTAGCAGGTTTTTTTCGAGAGCAAAAAGTACTTACAAAGAAGCCCTTAGGTTTGATTTTATGCTACCAATAAGGGTTTGTGGGGTTTTTAATGCTGTTGAAATTGTAATTAATTGAATAAAACCTAAATGTTGCATTCTTAACCATGCAATGTGATTTTCCATAATTACAATTTAAAATAAATGTCACCCTGATTATTAATCACTGACTTTAATTATAACTTGAGCACTTAAATGCCACCTTCAATATATTACCAAGGTCAGACTTTGCTGGCAGTTGTCACTGGAAAGGATGGAGGGGACAGCAGAAAGAGGGTGCATTAATGTAGCATCACTTCCCATAAGCAGACCCATGTGCCTCAGACATGTAGATGACAATAATTAAAACCAAAAAATCATCTCCTGTAATTCATGAATTGTACTACTGTCTACTTCACTTTTGTTCCAAATAGATTTTACAACAGATATTCATACATTAAGAGCTGAAGCTCTTCTTGGTCTTCAGCAGTATTCAGGTAAAGGTCTTCCTGAGAACATAATAAATGTAAGTAACATATAATTAACATTTTCAATTCAACTTTATTATCTAGTTTCAAAATTTTAAGAATTACCCCAGAAAGATTTATGATCTTCTGTTACTCTGAATTAAACCATATCATTCTCAATATTTTTTTCTTTTTGTTGCTATTTTTTATTTTTCAAGACTTGTTTTCAAATGCACGTTAAGACACCTATGTTCACATTCTTGCTCAGTGCCACGTACAGAGTTCTCCAAATAGTCAGTACACAGTTCCAAAACTTTTCAGTTCTATTCCTACTCTTTAGATTTTCAATCATAAAATCTATTAATTAAAATGTCTTTTTGAAATATAAAAATTGAGTTACATTTTTCTGATAAAATAGAACTGTGGTTATTATTTCCATGAAATAAAGAAATGCTTAGGTAAATTTATTCCAAATATCACTATTCTTACTTAGCTTCGTTATTAGCAAGAGCACCCTGGAGACAAAGCTTTTCTTGAACACATTATCATCTATTACCCAAAACATTCTCTTCACTCTTTCTCTCACACATACACACATATATTGGTGCCTGCAGTCGTCTAACCTAGAAAGCTAAATCATACAGAACCTGGCAACACCCTGACTTTATATTGTCAGTTTGAGCCTCAGATCTCAAACACGAGAAGAGACACCTACCATTTTTATTTAGACAGCAGTTGCTTTGTAGCTTAATTAAAGCAGTGTCTGACAGTTCAGAAGATAAGAATTTGCTTCTCCTGCAAGGTTTGACAGCATCCTCAGCTAAAATGTGATAATGCAACTTATGCAAGAAATAGTGAAATGTGCCACTAAACCTTAGACTACAGTGGTCTTTTATTTCCACTAATTTATTTAACAGAAATACATGACTGGCAACTTAGTAAGTATATGTGTCTAGGATCTTTTAATTGATGTTTTAATATACTTTAAAAGAATGCCTGTGATGAGTTTTATAAATATTAGCAAACACCAAGAGAATTATTTTCATATAGTAACCTACTGCACTTTAGACCTATTTTAGGGAGTACATATTTACAGTTAAATACCAATACATTAGTAATTCAACTATAATCCAAGTGGTCAGGAATGTTTCAACAATTTTTGTGAGGATTTTTTTTTGTGGGATTTATGGGATATTTTTGTTGTTGTGGTTTGGTTTGTGGTTGTTTGCTTTTTTGTTTTTTTTTAATTTATAAACAGCCATTTTTTGCTGAATGAATTACTTTTATTAAAAGGCCAAAAGTGTTGTTAAAAAATAGCTCTTGACACCTATAGAATTATTAGTCCAAAGAGGCACTACAGAAAAGGAAAAGGGGAAAAAAAAGGGAAAAGGAAAAAGGTAAAAGGTAAAAGGTAAAAGGAAAAAGAAAAGGGAGTACAACAAAGGGGAAAAAAAGGAGATGGGAGAAAATTAAAAAAAAGGAGGGGAAAGAGAAAAAGGGAAGTAGGTACATGTTTAAGATAACATTCTTTGTGGGTCGAACTTATCCTCCAGATCAAAGAAAACAAGAAACTCTGACCACAGGTCTTAAAACCTCAGTTAAAGGGCCAGCTGTGAAAGATAAATTTCTGCTAGATTCAGAATAGAGAAAAAGTGGCATGTGTGCATCTGACAGTAAGACTCACCTACATCTGATAGTTATCCTGTGTCTTGGTGCCGTTAAGCAATACAACGTATTTTACATGGATTCTTGTATCATGTCCTTCAGTGTAATGCAGATAAAAGCAGCAGTTTCCTCACTCTGGCATGTAATACAGATATAAACAAGAACTTCCATTCATCCTAGTTTATATGAAATGAGAGGAGATATTCTTCACCAGCTTCCACACAAGGAACATGTGTGTCTAAAGTTTCAGTCCTTAGGTGTAGCTAAGCATACCTTCAGGACACGCTCTGGCAGAAGTAGTGTCTTTTACTTCCAACTGACTAAAAAGGAGGATACAAAGGAGCTATCCTATGGAATACACAATTAATTTTATTCCATTTCTTTTTTCTTCTCCTCCAGCTAGCTGACACATTGCAACACTGGAGAGAAAAAGAAACAAAACAAAAAAAAAAGGGGGGGGGGGGCCGTGGAATTCCAAAT
>JAVJGJ010000057.1:73264813-73303245 GCA_035590215.1 Microhierax caerulescens | reverse complement strand
GCCGGGGTGGCCCGCACGCCCCTGTGCCCAGGGCTGCTAGGGCGGCCGGCTCTGTTGCCGCCTTCCCTGCGGCTGAAGCAACCAGAACGAATCGCAGCGCCTTTTACTGCTCCCCCAAACCAAAAGTGCCGCCTCCAGCAGCGTTGGAGGGTAAAGCGAGGCCGCTGGTGCTGGCCCCCCAGCAGGCGGGCCCCGACCCACCCGGCTCGACCAGCAGGGGGCGGCTGCCTCCGCTCGCGGCAGCGCGGCTGGGGAAGCACCTCGGCATCTCCACCGGGAAGCGAGAAACAAAGGCCACCACTGGGACCCAATTTGCTAAGAAAACCTCTACTAAATAAGAATCAAGCAAGCAAACCTGGATAGAAACACCAGCAAAGCATCAGGTACACAGACAGGCCAACCCTAAGCAGTCAAATCCCACCCAAGGGTTGCGCTGTATTTGATTTTTAAAAACGCGTGCCAGTGTGCTCCAACTGAAATACAGTCATTACAAATGGCTCAGCCAGTGCCAGTTAGAAATTTTCACCCACACAGAATAATTCGGCTGTAAAGCCTTTATCTAGAAAAGTAAAATGTAATTTTCAATTGTATATATTCAGTATAATTTAGAATAACTGAAGACACAAATGATACTATGAATAATATAATCTAGAATTATTTTGTCTTTTTTTTTTAAAGTGAAAATCCTTAAGTACCTATTCCATTAAGTAGCAACAGCAACAAGGTAAAAATCATAATGTAATTTTATTTCCAATTTTATTACTCTTATCTTTTGTGAATTTTCCTCTTCTCTAGGAGGCTTTACTACTACCACAGTCTCAGTGCAGATTTTATTTGCAATCCATTTTTAGGTAAGTACTCCAGCAATTTATGACTAATTTCTCTGCATCTTCTAGGAAAGAAAGGATCCGATTTCTGCAGCATGAATGAGCAGCAGTACCACTTTTCTGCATTTATCTCTTATTCAACAAGCATATAGCAGGGATAGAGAAAAACTTAACCAGTCATCCCTTCACTACCCAGCGGTAATTGCAGCATTTATTTTAGCACTTAAAACTCAACAACTACTACATCATTCAAAAGCACAAGTCCCATTGGGATTTAAGAGCATAGTAAGAATTCTGAACATCATTGATGTATTATAACATTAATTGTACTCTTGCTGTTCTTAAGTTTATAGTATTTTTAGTAACCACTGCAAGCAATTGACAGTATGTGCATTTTAAGCAGCAGCACTGAGTCCATGGTTTAGCGTTAGACATTGGGATTTTTCCGCCTGTGTGTAAGCCTACAATAGGACAGCATCCTCAGCAGCATACTTTGTGTACATTACTTCGTTTCTTTCTCAGGCCAGACACCTTTACTTGGCTGAAGTATTGTCCCCATGTAGTGTGGCAAAACTCTGCACTGTCACTCAGTGTCAATAAGACACAGAGCCATTAGCTGAGGACAGCCCCTCCTGCTTGCTTCTGCTGTGAAAAAGAGTTGGAAGCACATGACACTCATGCTTCAGCTCACTGGGCCAGGTGAAAAACAAGTATAAATTACCATCTCCATTGTATGCAATAGTGTCAGCTCAATTAACACTAACTGAAAATTTGGCCCTGAATGTGTTTACGGGGACAGGGTTGAGTGGTTGCTTTTATAATTCTCTTTTTAAGTCAAAGGTTCTGTGCTGCACTACTTCAATGTGCACAATGCTGCAGCACACCTGCAGCATTAGGCTAACTTCCAGACACATACCTATATTACCTCTTTTACTAAAAAGGTTACTGTACTTTAAAAAAAAAAAAAAACAACAACAAAAAAAAACAAAAAAAACCCCCAACCAGTAGCAAAAGCTACTGGATCTCTTTAAGTTGGTGGCATCAGGAAAAACATAAGCAACACCTCTATCAACTAACATAATTCAAGTCAAACGTGCGAATGTGAGCCATAAAAGTACCAACTTGCACAAGCACTGCTATCAGAATCTGGGAACTAACACAGCCCGCTAGCTGTTTTACAAACCAGATTACATGACTGGCAGATTATATTGGCATTCGTTTGACACCACATTCGGTGGTGAAAAAGGCTAAGGGATTAAGTATTGTACCTGTAGCCAGCCAGCAGCTTTGCATAGCACCAGGTGGATTTTAACTATTTTCTGAGTTTTCATTTGCAGTATGCAAAATTGGTGAAAAATTCTTCATACCAATATCCTAAAAATACTTTATCAATGCTACAATCTGTGTTACGTGTTGTAAAACATAAAAGTATACTAAGTTTAATGGAAGGAAAATATTTAAGAATGGAAATCAAGCAATAAATGTTTTATCCGGAGAACATTTTTAAAACAAAATCATATATTAATTGTATGCTAAAACTTCTCTTAATTAATAATTAAACCAACACACATAAAAAGGCACTTCACAACAACTGAGAGTACCTCAGCCAAAATTAGCTGATTACGTGGCTCTTAACAGCAGTGAGGCTGCTCTACTGATCTAAATCTGAATGCTGAACTGCTGAACCCATTTTCTAGGATAAATTTAGCTGTTCTTTCGTGTTCCACTTTTCTTTGGTACTTGGATCAGTTATGCAGTACATAATTATACCAGTGCAGTTAGACAGAGCTTTCCATCTGAATGTCTCAACATGCTTTTCAGACTTAATTACTTTGACTTGGAAATCCTTCATGACGTAGATATTACTAGTCAAATTTAATAGAGGTGGAAGCGGAGTTACAGAAGAGGGGAGTACCCAGAAAAGGACTGAAATGAAGCCTCAGTCTCATGAAATCTACTTTTCCCATCTTGCTTTTAGAGACATGAAATCAAGACGCTCTTCAAGTTTAGCTTCTGGACATATTAGAAAATACCTTGCTCTTGACAACAGTAAGTAGCTTGACACCTACTTTACATATAAATCCAGGTAAAACCAGACACTAAATATAGTAATTCCTCATTGTCCCCACAAGTACTTTGACCCATGTCCATTCCCAGAGGATGCCTAACACACACCTAAGAACCCAGGCCTGGGGTGACATGCAGTGTTATCCTTCCCACAGCATCTCTCAGTACTAGGAGTTAAGCACCTACAGGGAACATAAGACCAAGCTGCATTTTTTTTCTCACCCATAAGAGAAAACTCTCACCTGGGAGCTCTGTGGAGAGCATCCTATCATTTTGCTCTATGTGAAAGACACTTTCCCCTATCAAGCCATTTTTTAGCAGAAAACAGACAAAATTATAGGGTTGGGTTTTTTTTCAGAAATAAAACTAGAAAACAGAAAACCCCCTTCACCAATAATTTTTGGCTGTAGACACTAGTTTAGCTACTTATAAAGAAGAAAAAGGTTTAGACATACTTATATTCTCAAAACATTTTATCATGTAAAGTATTTAATAATCTTGAGAAACCTCAGCTGTTTTTCCTGGCTTTCCTTACCAGCTGACTACCTTTGGGACCTGGACAGAAGAAAAAATAAAACCCAAATTCTCATTTTTACATGTGATGTTTCATCACATTTTTCACCCTGAAGGATTTCTAAACTGGAGCATAAACTTCAGAACTGGAGGAACCCTCTCTGCTCAGCCCTAACAGCTGAGAATACGACCTCTCTCACCATTTCAGCACCTTGGCTTATCAGAAGGATGGAAAATTGCATCTCTGGCACCTGGAGCCCTGACACCAACTTGTCAGGATCATGAAGCTGGCTTTACTTTCATATCTGGTTTTCCCGGCTGTGGGACTTTCATTCAGATGACATGGCTCAAATGCAAAATAGATGTTGTCTGGTAACAGCTGTGCTCAAGCTAAAGGAAGAACTGAAAACAGTAACAACTATTAATGCTACATGCTGCTTGTGTTAACAAGCCCAGCTGAAAGGCAGGGCTTATTAGGTGGAATACAGGATCATGAAAAGGAAGAATACCTGCATAGCAATGTGCTGTATTAAATGATAAATCAGTCATGCAGCAAGAGAGCAGAGAGGTAAAATGCTTATTAGCATTTCCCAGACATATCTTGCTTATCTAGGTCACTACAAAGTACTCGCTACTTCTTTGTCTGCTAAAGATCTAATTCTTTCATAATACCTAGAAACACATGATGAAGTAAAATAGTTAATTATTTGTTAACTTGAGTGGTAGTGTGTGTTGTTCATGTGTACCTACACAGTTCTGCAGTGTTACTTACAAAGAAAACTGAATACAGAATACACCCTCCTCACCCTGAACAGCACTTGCCTCTTTACACCATCTTGCGTTTTGCAAGCAGTGTGGGCTGTCACCAACACAGAATTCACAGAGATCATAGGACCGAAAGGATTCAGCAGCACAGGAGATGAGAATTGCAAGGGGAAGGTCTCCACAGGACTTGCAAGAGACTCCTCCAGCATGTTTTTCCACAAAGCAGGAACACTAAATCCTCCTCCTTAGGTTCAACCTCACAAGAAGGGCATACTTGTTTATAAGATCAATTGCATCCCAAAGTTCTCAGGCAAACCCAGCTAGCTGTTTTCTCTAACTCGCAATTCTAGTTAAGAGTCAGGGGTAGCTCAGGTTCCTGGATAGAAGAGGAAGCCTTGATTCCTCAAGGATATTGTTAAGGATGTGAAAAGAAAGTAATCTCAGAGCCCTTGCAGTGAATGTATAGCCATAGTTTCAGGGCTGGCTTTCTCTTTGCTATTACTGTTTATATCAAGGGCAGATGGGTAACTACCAATCACTTGGATTCCTGGATTAGCATTTAAATGCCTGGATATAACAGCATCACAGGAATACATGAAGATATGTGTGATAAAACAGAGTATACTGATGCCCTTAATTTAGTAACCCTCAGCTTAACCTTTGGCTTCCGTTGTGCATTTATACATATAATGTTCTCCCTTATAGCTATGCAAGCAATTGTTAGTAAGAAAGATTAATCTTATTACTAGCTTCCTCGGTGTTAGGATGGAGAAGCACTGGGAGATACATGGAATGTTTAATGATGCATGTAGCGTGCAAGAGAAATTATGTAATTTACTGGGAAAGACAGTTGAGTAAGGAGTGCCCAAGCCATACATTGCTGCTCCTCTTTCAAGAATAAAAAAAAAAAAAAAAAAAAAAAAATGGGGTTTATTAATTTCCTGGCCCACACTTCTTTCCCCAGCTAAGAACAACAGAAAAAAATCACATTGCTCTAAAAGCGAGGGTCACATGTAAAACAATATAAACTTGAGTTTTTTTGGCATTCAGGATCACATTTGAGACTAAGGTATAGTTTCCTACAAGCATTGCATGGATCAAATGCTATTAGCAGCAGTCTGTGCAAATTGTGCATGTTTCAGGACCAGTGAACATTACCTATAAAAACGATTTGAGGTAGATAAAGCTGTATCTCAAATTGTTCACACACTTCTGAGCACTAAAGATACTTGTGAGTGCAAAGAGCACATTCAATATTTAATAATACAGTGATAGAAACAAAAACAGTCTGAACCCTGCGTGAAGGTTAGAATGGAAATAGCTACGGAGCCCATGGTGGAAGGCAGCTGATAACCGAGCCGTCCTGCAGGACACTGCCCACAGACTCCACAAAATGAGCTGCAGAACCCAGGGGAACTTACTGAGCAGTGAGCATCCTTCAAGCCTGCCCAATTAGACCAGTCTGCAAGGACTTTTAACAGACTGTCTCATCTTTTAAAGGAGCCAACAGAACCTCAGGTAGTATAAATTACTCTTGTCACTTCAATTCCACCACCTATTTAAACCAATTTACGCTATTTGCCTTAGTGAGCAAAGCAGAAATTGACCTGGGAATAGGTATTATGCTGTATTTGCAGATTAAAACCTCTTATTCTCATGAAAGAATTGTGCCTGTGATGCGTAACCCATTTTGCCTCTGATCTAGCTTAGACAGCCTGCAACAGCTGTATTTTTGAAACATGTAATAGCATTAAGCACCATGAAAACCATAACTATATAAGCAACCATCACAGAGCTAGGAGACGAGATATTTCCTGTCATAAGCAAAGGTTTTGTTTAAATACACTATTACACTAGCAAAATGAAAATCTGCTGGAATTCACTTGAAAGTAATTAATACTCAAGTTTTATATTCACTAATGGAGTAAATGGAAATTTCCATTGCAGAGGAGTCATGTCTTCTAATGCCCACTCAATATTTTTTCTGGTAGTACCCATTACAGCTCTATGAAAGCCCTATTACTCAAGCATTAAGTCTTGCTTGCTAGGGTAGGTGTGATGAAGTGTTATCACAAGTATATTATGTACTTTCAGGAATATTACCTTCCCAGAGCTCAAATTATTTGCTTTTAAAGAAATAAAAAATAATTTAAAAAAAAGACAAATTAATATAAATTGACAAGGCAGAAAAAATATTTCCAAATGGTCTGAATTTAGAATGAAAACTCTGCTATTGCAGTATAAAATTAATGCATTAATCCTGAAGCACAGGCTAATTATGTTATGGGCATATTGTAATGTAATTTGGAAATTTTTTTTTCTGCTAATATATTACTGCTACACAGGTTTTCCTTTTCTGATAGACTTGATAAATTCTTCATAAACGTATTTTTCTCCATGTGCCTGCACTCAACATCACTAGCACTTCACAGCAGGCATATGGAGTAACTGATAGTTTAAAGTGTTCGTTGTCATGTTAGATTTCACTTCAGAGTTGACCTCAAGCAGTTCCCGTGCTGAAATGCTTTGTGCGTCTGCAGTTACAGCTAGGCACTTGTATTTAGAAATGCTGATAAACGAGCACCTTGTATAGACATAAGTCAAAGCACTTTGTACAGACTAGTAGTACTGCTAATAATCCTTTCCACTACTCTACTACGGAGTCTGAAGCCAGAAAGGACCACCTGAAGTGGAGCAAAGGGCTAAAAAGAGGTGAAGGGGAACAAGAGAGGAGAGGAGGAGCACACATCTGGATGCAGAGAGGTGCAGTCAACACTGTGGCATCCTTAGAAACCTAATGCAAGAGGCTGCGGAAAGGCTGGGATAGAGCTATGGCACAGCGGCACACATCCTTTGTTAGCAGGAAAGGCAACGCTGCAGCACTCCCTCTTCCTGGCCCGGCACCTAAACGTAGAATTTCAGTCCTCAGGAATGGCAGCTTGCCAGCATACATAAAGTGAGAGCTGGCGGAGATCCTCCCCATACATTAAGCTCGGTAAGGAGGAGCAAGCATATCAGAAGCTAGCAGAAGTATGTGCAGAGTCCTCCTTAACATCCCAGATGTAGAAGCTTTTTGTCTATTTATTCACCACTTTCTACACTCTTTGAATTATCTTCCACAGCTATTTTTTTTTAATTAAAAAACAAACAAAATCAGGCACTTAAAGTGCATAAGCCACCACTTCAGCATACAATGTAAGAGTTTCAAATCCATTCATCCCATATCTATATGTTGCCTGAATTTTGCACTATTTCTCATGCATATATGTTGTATAATTATATACAGACTGGTATATATACCAGTTTTGTATATCATATAAAACTGGAAACTGTTATTGGACTGCTTTGACCTCTATACACTTTGTGCAGACACTGCTTTTCTGGCCACATCTTCTCCTTTCGAATTCACTTAATCTTTTTTTTCCTGGAGGAACACAACCCTGAAACTGCAGCTATTGTAGATGTAGACAGGGCATCAGTCAGCTCCTTCAATCTACCGCTCTGCTTCTAGTGCACCTTCAGCAACTGAATACGGGATCATGATCTTAATTTCTAGATGACTGGTTAATTGGCATCAGTTTTACTAATTCATTTTGTTCACTTTTATGAATCACGAAAATACATTAGCACTCTTCCAGACTTCTGCAATCTCTCCATTATTTAAAGATATATTAAAAATGAATACCACTGGACCAGATGTTTTCTCAGCTTATTCCTAGGGTTCCTAAAGATAAATGAATACGTTACGTTAAAGACATTTATGCTTTATATTTTTACTCATCCCTTTAATTTATTCATTAATTAGTGTTTTATTGCTTTCTTATCAGAGGAATATATTGTTTTCTTCTCTGAATCGTAATGCAGCTATTCTGATTGATTAACATTGATAGTTTAATGTCTGTAGCCAGTATTCTGAAAACCTACAAAGCTGTTAAAGCTTAGTCAGTGAGCAGCCAAAAATTCAAGAACCATGTGTCTAAGGGGAAACTGGGCAAGAAAGAAACTGAATCCAAAGCCTAAGGCACCTTTGGCAACAGAGACACACATACAAGCTACAGCAGGGAGGACAAAGCAGGCACAAAATATGCATTCTCTTAGCCCCTACACAGATTGTTTCTTCTTCCTGAAATTTTGGAGCATGCAGCTTGAAGGGGTTCTTAGGATAAGCAGGTGGGAGTCTTCCTGGGCTGCTCTCCCAAAATCCAGCTTTGAAATTCTGCCTGGCAACCCTTACAGCATGGCTGTTTGCTGTTTGCCATGCACCTTGCTCTCTCCCACATCTGTAGCACCAGATTTTTCAGGTCTCCTGTATCGATATTGCTGTCTTAATTACGACATTTTATTTGAATCTTTCACCAGTTATTTTTCTTCTGGGTTATAAAGAAACAAAAACCTGCAAACACAGCCCTTCTATGTCTGGTATTCTGGAGGTTTGGATGGAAGGATCCTGCCGAGAAGAAACAAGCTTTTTTGTCACTTGTCTATATTACAGTATCATCTGGAGATCCCCAAACACTTTCAGTCTAAACTGGAACAAACACATGGCAAATGACACTGCCTACTGTGAAGAGCTTACTGCCTCAAAAAGGATGGAAAAAGAAATATAATTACACCATTTTTCAGTACTATAAAGTGATTAAGTCAACTGGCTTAATTATGAAACACAAGATGTCTGGCAGAAAAGCAACTTAAAGCTGATCTCCAGAGGTCTTCTCCAAAAAGCTACTCTTCTTCCATACAGATTCTTTTGTCACTGATAATTAGAGTCCTATGATTATGTCCTGTATTGCATTGAAGTTCACTTTTTTTTGAATGAGAACACTGAATCAATTTCACTACCTCAAAAAAGATCCTTCCTTCTACTGGCACTGCATGTTGCTGAGGATTGGTTGTTGAGTGCCTTTACAAACAAAGGTCTCCAGAGCTCTCACTCCTGATATAGTAATTACAGCTTAGAGAGGATGGATAAGAATTTCATAGGCTTTGAGGATCATATGTGGCAAAAAAAGAAAAAAAAAAAAAAGTAATTTTATTTTAAAAACCTAGAAGATAGTGAGTAATAGCTGCTGGTTTGATCTGCCAATTTATTCCAGCTATCTAAAACAGGAATTTTATCTTTAACTTACATCAGTCCTTCCCAGATATATTCACCACTGAAAACAAGAAAATTAAACTGAAACAAGCAGACAAATTATAAAGACTCACTAAATTCACTACAGCAGCTGATGAGGCCATCACCAAACAGAAGATACTAATAAAGAAATATTTCTTGCAAAAATATCCATCATCCTGAAATGGCTCTGTGGAAGAAAAAAACACTGATGGTCTTCTTCTGAAGTGTTTATTTCTAATTTCACTATTATTAAAAAAAAAAAAAGGATTTTCCTGCTCCTTTCCAATAAAAGTAATTATTCAAAAGGAAGAGCAAAATTGGACACTGCAAGGGCATACTTCAGGCAAAGCAGTCTCTTAACACATCTAGGACTTTGAGATAACTGCCTCGTTCAGGGTACAATGTAATAAAGTCATCACCAGATCCTCAATGCTAGAAAAGATGAAAAAACACAGCACTTATCATTTGAGGCTGATGCAACAAATGCAAAAAGCATTACTTTGAGTCTTCATATTGCAAACAAAAATTACCATCATTAATGATCTGGATCCTTTGTTCATATCTCTTTACAGATCTAGGCACTTCTGCTGTCCTCTCTTGCAGGGAAGCGTAAGCAGATCCATGCCCTGCCAGCAGCAACAGCCCAGGAGAGCTTGGGAGTGGTGTCAAGCAGCATCCTTAATAGCCACCAGTTAAATGGGGATAATAGCACTTCCCTGTCCCACAGTAGTTTGGGAAGGCAGATATAACAGAGGGGCTAAATACGCAGAAATTTTAAATCCCAACCATCCTTGGGGAAGTTACTTCCCAGATGAAAAGACTTTACTTCCAAGACATTTTCCTTACACTCAGTTTGAACCTTCCCTGTTGTGATTGCACTCCCCTTGCTCCAGTTAGACCCCACAACCTTACCCTGAACACGTCTGCTATTTTCACAGGTGCAATGCAATATCCCCCCGTATCTTAACTCTTCCCCAAAAAAATATTTTAGCTCCAGTACTTTGTGTAGATTTTTTAAACCTCTGCTCTGAAATCAACCCCTTCTCACTTAATATTACTGGTGGATATTTATGTATTCCTTTGATTTCAATCCAATCTCTCAATATTTTAACATGCCTATAAGTCTACATAATGTGTGCCCTTGTTTCAAGTGTATCAGTGGTGTGATCCCACTACTCGAATGTAAATATATTTTACCTGTTTTTTGGTATTATTATTATTATTAATTATATGAGAAATCTTTGTCTAGGTCAGCATTACCTGGACTTCTCCTTCCTACACTGGAATACAGAATATTAATCATTACATTTATCAACCTACATTCTGCTGAGCTGAATTTCTTACTTTCTTCTTTTTTTTTTTTTATTTTGTTCTGTCAAGCTTCTTTCTGCCCCTCTGTGGTTTTGTACCTTCAATGGTATTCGAAACCAACCTTTGTATCACATGCAAATTTAATGAACATGCTGACTTCCTCCTTCTTCCAGATCGTTAATGATGATGTTAATCCAGGCCAGACTTCAAATCTCCCCCTGTGATACTTCATTAGACAACTCTCCAGTTTAACATACCTAGCCAAATTTATTCTTGTTGTAAACAAAGGATAATCTCAATGAATTTTAAAAACTTGCACCAGCGTATGCAAGCAATGACTCTGGCCTGTGACCTTTCATCATTAGCCTTTGTAGACATGTACTCATTTGACAATGGCGTGAAAATGGGCAAAGACAGTTGTAATTAATTTTGCAACTAAGACTTCACACAACAGCATCCAATATATCACTAAATCAAGTGCACTACTGTTGCTGCTATCAGTCTCACTGAAAGAGAGTAACACCACTCATAAGAGGTATTCTTTTCTGTTAGGAATTAATAAGTCTTCATTATACTTTTCTCACTCCAAGCACAGCAAACCTGCAGCAAACAGTCAAAATCTATTGCATTGGATGGTCAGTTTGACTATGGCTGTGTAACTCTACAGCATTTCTGTTGACTTTAAGTGGCGTTGACAATCTACATTGCTACAAAACCATTTTAAAATAATTAAATAAATGAATTTGGCTGACTAACGCGGTCTTCTATGCATTTGCCATGCACCACTGAAATCAGGAAGTACTATTGTGCCAGCACCGATGATTGAAGAGCAAAGCCACACAGGCAGAAGCACACAGGACATTTTATATTCCAAAGCGAGAATTGCAGCCCAAATAACAGATAAATAAGCTCCCTACGTGGGAGGTACTTAAGCATTTCATAACGCACTGCATGGAAAAGTGCCATGGGGTGACAGGGTTCATTCTTTGCCTCCCAGGCTCAGCTATCACCAATGCCACTGCCAAGCCCAGCCCACCTGAAGAGACCCAGAACTCACCCCCTGCCTGGAGACTGCCCTAGACAATTAGCTAAAAGCTCTCACTGTCAGAGAGGGATTAGAATGAATGTATACTCCATTCTTTTCTTCCAAGTTTTTTTCAGTTTGTAGAAAACAATTTTGATTGATGTTGAGCCCAAGGGAAGAGTGACAAGTGAACACAAGTGATCCTGAAGCCTAATCAATGGGGAGCTCAGCTGAGGGCCAGGAGACCTTCTTGCTTTGTACATATTGTTCAAACATCCACTTGATGTACAATATAGCCATCCCCCATACAAACTTGAAAAGACACCCTGTTGTACAGTGTCACTGCTTTAACGTCTTCTCTCCAACAGCAACCAGAAGAAAATATCCAGGGAAGAATATCAAATAAGGCAAACCAATAAAGGTACTTCTCCAACCTTCAATAATTTGCCATTCAAGCATATCCTAAGCCCCATATGGTGCTTTCCTACTTAAGAGCCTTGACAGGTTTTGCTTTATAAAGTGACTCAGCACCCTTGACTGTAACCTCAAGGCATTTGTGAAGATTTCCAGCCATGAGTTCCAGCCTACATGATGGGTCCTGCCTCCTTTCCCCAGTTCAGCCTGATAGTTTTATATGATGCCTCCTACTTCTCCTAGTGGAACAAACAGGCTGGCCTTACCACATTTACACAGGTGATAGCTGGATGTGGCCCCTCAAGCAAGCAGTTGGAAGGCATCTGCTGCCTTGGAATTAGCAGGTATTACAAAGAGCAAGTGAGGTACAAAATGTAGTGGAGGAAGATGCCAACAAATTATAAGTACTGTAAAAAAAAAAAAAAAAAAAAACAAAACCCTGTGATTTTATCAATTATCAGTGTAATATGAAAACAATTGACTCTACAGATGAAATATCTGGTGAATTTGGAAATCCCTTTAACTATCAGTCTTTAAAAGCATTTATGTGATTCGTAATCTTTCTCCTCACTTCTGCCCATGCACTGCTTTTCACTTTACTTTTGTGACTCTAAAAGATGTACCCTAGACCAAATACCAAAGACCAGTAGTGTCCAGAGAATAAAAGGCATTAAAATAGTTCTGGGTTTTCTTTTTTTTCTTTTCCTTCCTTCAAGTACAGCATTTTGTTCATTGTCAACATGGCAATGCACAAAGTGTGCCGGTGCAGTAAGCAGAGCTTTCTCAGAAACAAAGGATAATTTTGTCATGTTGTTGATAACAAGGGAAAATGTTACTCAATATAAAGTCAAATACAGAATAGATTTGCAGGCAGAACAAGCTGCAATTCTGAGCAGTCACAGTATCTCAATTAAAAGATGCACTGTTCTAAAGTGCAGAGTTTCATTAACCACCAATTAAACAGTTCTGCCGGAGGGAAAAGGAAAATGAGGAATGAAGTGTAAAACATTGCCCATGCCCTTTGTTACGCAGAGACATTCATTTGTGGTACAATGAAAGGATATCTATCTCAGTGCAAAGCCACTGTCCAGCTCATTTGTAATTATTTTGTGGCTTCTTTTGCTAAATACAAAAAAAGAAGGGGGAGGGAGGCGGGCGGAGGGGTGGAGAGAAAGAACAAAACTGTATCTCTTACCCCTTTCACCATCTATGAGCTTCCTGTATACACCATGGGAAAAGCATCTTTTAACAGTTTACAACCTGTATCACTAAAGAATGCCTAAGTGCCAAGTAAAGTAAATTCCTTTTTTTAACTCATTTCCCAAAGAGTTTCACACAGAGGTTCACTGCTCCAGGTCTTTGATTACCTGCACATCAGTTATTAAACTGGTCTGTCAGTCACGCGGCAATCCTTATTTAACCCCATCAGATCCACAACCAATTCTTTAGAAAAAAAAATGAGCTACAGACTCCTCTTTATAATACTTTTGTCTCATTTCTGGTATTTTTAAGAAATTTTGAACTCTAAGTTAATGAGTGCAGGGTTGGTCCCTCAATACTTAGCCTTGTATTTCCCAGTCAGATTAACTGCCAATTAGTGATAATTGGACTTGGCAACATTTCTGTTGATGGACACATATGTACTGTGAGACAGAATGAGAGCACTAATTAATTTCAGATAGGTCACTCTGGCTGTCAATTTTTCTTTGAACTCTAGGTATGTCCACATAATTCTTCCTTCAAATAAAATTGCTCAGAAGCTATTCAGTCTCAAATGTAAAATTGGACTGAAGAGTTAAAACTGCTGTAGTTAAATTTGAGCAAATATTGACTTTTCTATGTGTGGATGGGTCCAGTTTCCAGGTGGGAATTTTTTTTTTTTTTTTTTTTTTTTTTTTGTGTTCATCTACTCTGCAAGTCACTGCTTCGGGATGAAACCATCCTAGTCTGTTTGCAGTTCCTTTCATTTCTCAGTTCCTCTGCAGGCTGCTGCAGCACTTGAACTGCAAAGACTTACGGGCTTAAGTCAAAAGATGTAGTGAGAAGGGGAAAAGCTTTAATTGTTAGTTTGAGAGGTTCTATACACATATTTCCACTAGCATCAGGCTTTCAAAGGCAAAACAAAAACCTAAAATTTTAGCGCCGTTAAGAGTTACTGCGCTTATGTTTAATACAAATGAAAGAATGAACGGGCCAGACCTCAGGGACCCCATAACATTTTTGAAGTCTAGCCAGTTACCTTTCACTGAGAAATTTTAAAAGGTGTTTAAAGAGGAGGCACTTCGAGTTCTGTGGAGCTCTTGCTGTTAGTACATTTTCAGATGTGTTTCTCCAAAGTGAAATTGTCTCTCTCTAGTTAAAATTCTAAATCAGGAGGTCTTTCAGTTCTTGCTTTAGTTTTCTCTAATCTTTCTTAATACAGCAGAGTTGAACCAGTGTTTCAAACTTTCTCAGCAATCTAAGGTAATTTCCACCTTTTTAACCAGGCTATCAATAAAGGTCAATGAAGAATCCTAGCAAAAAATAAAATAAAGAGAACATATTTTTAAGAAAATATAATTCCACAAAATGTTTTTAATTCATTGTTGGTTTTTACCCTAGTATTTTACAACCTGAAAATATACTTTATGCACTAAAAGGCTTTACAGATTTACAGATGCAATTATGATTTACTTTCAGAAAGTGGAAGTGACACTATTAGCTGCCACAGAAGTTAAAACCACCACAATAAAATCCAATTAAAGAGTTTACTATCTCTATTTGATAAGTTCTTGGACAGCATACCTTCTTCCCTTCAGACACTTCAGTAAATAAAGTGAGTTCTTTCTGGAAGTAAATATCCTAAATATTAGAAGCCTGACAACTAACATCATTCTTAAATACTCCCTAGAATTAAAGAATAAAATCTCATGGGTTTAAGTATAAAAAAAAAGTTCTGTGAAATCCTAGCTCAATATAATCTGGGGGTGGGGGGTGTAATTATTTTGTTTTGAACTGTGATAATCTGTTCCAATTCTGCTTCAATATTTGGTAGATGACAAGGAAATGTGCAAGTCCTTGATTCCTTCTCCAATGAACATCACTTTGCTGCTTCAGAGTTAGTTCTGAGCGACACCATCATGACCAGGATGGTCCAGAACCTTCACCGAAGTGTTTTCCCACTGGAAGACGAAATTCTACAGTTGATAAAAACTTTTTTTTTTTTTTTTTAAGTGATGGCTTTGTTCCAGTGTAAATAGGGAAGTCTGAAAGTGATTAATTTCACCTGTCTTGCCTTCTTTCACTGCTGTATAAGTGTAATTCTGTTTTATTTTTACTTTTGACATCAAGTAAATAAAATACAGTGGAGGTTTGGAAACTTACTTTAGTTTTAATCTACAGAAGTTTTTAAAGGTTCAGGAAATTTTTGAATGAAATATACACAGAAAAATCTTTATTTCTTATCAACTCCAATGAGGATAGAGACCATAGACCCAACAAAATATATATTCCATAGAGTTAGGTGACAGTTTTACAGTTTTCTCCCTCTCCTCCAGGAAAAAAATGAGTCTGTATTTTGCTGTTCCTTCAGTGCATATACCAAGCTGACAATGTAATCTGATTTGTTTAAGATCATGTATCAACAGAGATGATGGAGTCATGCACCCTACAGAATTTACAATGTAAACTGATGTACATGCATCACGGAAGACACAAAGTACAGCAAAACAATTGTTGAGTGCTGAAAAAGTAATCTATGTTTAGATTTAAGTTTTATGTCGTTCATTCATCCTTTCCATGACAAGTGAAAATAAAAATAGCATAAATTTTCTTTTCATTTTTTTCCTTAGAAAAAGGTATTTCTGATTTAAAGGTATAGTTTTTGTGGTTTAATGTGCGTAGCTGAATTAGTTAGCCTTTACTCAGCAATCAGAGTAAACCAGTGTAAGAAAGAAGACAGTGGGGGTGTTTTTGTTGTTGGTTTTGTTTTGATTCTTCGAAGATTTTATTCCTATACATAAATCTATACATCCATATAAAACTCTGGATAAAACCCAGCCCACCCATGATTTGCTTCACCGAGTATCAAGGTGGGACAGGAGATCTGGTCTACCTAACATTTCCACCAGAGGCCATTGAACACCCGAACAGAGGGATGCGCTACAGAAGACCTCCTGAAGGAAATCCACTCTGTGCAGTGCAATCTCCTTAATATACTGGCTGCACTGTCATCTCCAGAGAGCTCAACACTTTGCCGCGGGTGTGAACTGTGCTGGCCTGCCCTGAGAGTTTGCCTCCCTCCCTGGTCATTTGGGATACAGTCCTTAGAAGGACGTGGGACAGCAGGGGAGCAAACCCGTATGTCCTATGACTGCTCCATCCTGCTGGCTATGGTACCCCAAGTAAAAGCACTTTCTATTCCTCCTCTTGTGGATGAGAACAGTTTCAGGCATACATTCAAGAGACATGGGGCCCAAGACAGCAGGCAAACAAGAACCCCGTTTTAACCAAAGAAATGTGTTAAACATCCAGGTGGAAAGAAAAAGCTCTAGACCAGAAAGCATTCCACATTTTTATCATCCAGCCTAATAAGAGACATTGAACCACCTCAAAAGCCTTTCATAACTTCTTTTTGCTGGCAACAGTCATTCATGATTGTTGAAAATAATCATCCATGCCAGGAAAGGTTGCGGAGTCTCCATTGCTGGAGATATTCAAAAGCCATCGGGACACGGTCCCAGGCAACTGGCTCCAGGTTGCCCTGCTTGAGCAGGCAGATTGGACCAGATGATCTCCAGAGATCCCTTCCAATCTCAACCATTCCGTGCTTTTGTGATACCCCCTCCCCAAGATGCACATCCATGTCTACTAATGGATTAACTGATTACACTGAGGCAAAACTTAGTTCATGAATGCCAAACTCCTTAGCACAGTCTCGCTAAATTCCCTATATACAAGCCCCAAATGCCTTCAGGTAGTGCAAGAAAACCTTGGGAAATAAAGTTTATCTCCTAAGCAAAACAACTCTACAAAAATGAAATGCTTAGTGAAAGACAATGGTATGTTACTTTACTTTTTTTGTTCTGAAAAATCACAAAGGCTTTATAAACTATTAAAGAGGAAAATGTGAAAACAGAATAAAACAAAACAGATGTCACTGCAAAATTAAGGCTCCACAGGCAAACACTCAAAAGTCCTAAAATGCAAACCTTAGTCTAAATGTGTGACTTTACAACCACCCCCAGTGAAATACATCTGATGCATAATACATTTTCACTCAACACATAATTAGCTTTTGGAACTCATTGCACCAAATTAACATTGAACTAAGACCTTGGCATAATTCCAAAAGATATTGGGTATTCCTGTGTAGTACTGACATGGCCCTGTTCAGCAGAAATGCCCCACTAACCCATATGGGAGGCAGGAAAATACTATTCTTCCAGCTGATGAAAATCCAAACATAGAGCAAATTAAGTGTCTTGCCCAAAGTCAAATAGGAAACCTCTGGAGGACTAAGGAGTTCTCAAATGTTCTGAGGGGTGACAAACACCGTTTTCTGTCATCATGCATGGGCATCCTTTTTTTAACCGCATCCCTTGAAGCCACTGCCACTGATGGTGCAGGGACGTTCATTACATGAAACTACTGAACATTGCCCTTGGGAAGCACTGAGCATCTGGGTGTGCTAAAGCAGAGGTGGAGGTGTCTGCAGCTGGGCTTCATAACCTCATGGCCATTCCCTCTCTTCTCCCACAGAACCAGTCCTGCCAACTCCATCAGCCTGAAGTAGGCCACTTCCATGAAACCCTATTTTGCCCTTGGTTCCCCCATTAAATGGGGCACCTCCGATCCCAACCCTGCTTTCAGCTCTGCCCTGCGCCAGTCTCCTTCCCATGCACAGACTCAGGGACCACATGGAAAGGGCTTTCCCTGAAGGACTGCATCACGCTAGTACTCAGCACAAGCACTGCAATGGCACAGTTTAATAGCTTGCTATGAACACAACCTTTCCTCTTAAAAATAAAATGCTTTTTGTGGTCAATATACATTAAATTAAGGATGAACCAAAGAAGCGCTGTTTTGCTGAGGCTGGAGTAAAGAGCTGCTGTGGGGCAGCCCTCCAAAGCCTGCATCAACAAGCAACGGCATGTCCCCAAGAAGACATCTGCGCTGTCACCCTGGAGCTGTTTGAAGCTTCAGCCTGGAACCTAAAGCTGAGCTTACTGAAGAATAAGCGACTTTGCACTGTAAGATTTTTTTCCTGTTCATAACATCAGAAAATGTTTATTTTTTAAATAGAAAATTTTCAATTTCAAGCATTTGGAAATCAAAACCAACCTATGTGTTCTGTTTAGCTTTATTTGTAGCTGTTTCAATGATTATTTTTATGTAAAGTTCTCCCTAGTCACAGAGCGATCGATAGCCCTTTGTAGAGATCAGTAATGCAAGTTCTAATGCTGTTAGACAGCAGCTGACACTCAGACTTTCATATTTCAGTTGTGAGGGCTACAGAACTTAGAGCATCTACATCTCTTTTCTGTTTCCTAGAATAAATGTCCAAAATATACCATCAGAAATAATACCTTTTTACAGAGACAGGGAAAAAAACAAAACCCAACCGAACAAAACCCACAAGAAATCCAGTCGAATTTACAACTGAAAAATCAATCATTATTAAAATTGGTAACAGCATGAAAAATAAAAGGATGATCTGGGGGTTCTCTGAGTAAACTGGATAATAAAGTCAATCTATAATTAAGAAGAGTTACCAAGAAATGACGAAAAAGCAAGAAATTTTACCTATGTCTGCTAGCAATTACTATTTTTCTTTTCTGTCTGCTCTCAGCTTAGGGTCTGACACAACTAAAAATAACTTTGCAGAAACAGAAGGAGAAAAGGATGATCATCTGTCTCTATAGTATATTAAATCTAAATATCTAATCTGATAAATAATATTGGATTTGTATTACTGGATTAATTCACATTATTCAAATGAGCTCACCCCCTCCCTGCAGTCCTGTTTCCCATCAGTACCCACCAGCAGCACTGCTCAGACTGTAACTTGCTGCTAAACGCCCTTCCCCTTTTTGTGGCTTATACCAGATCACTTGTATTTTCTTGATTTACCTAATGTTTTCATTCAGAGATTCAAATTATTAAACTAAACCATCAGATGAAAATGTTTGGGTTTTTTTCTTTCACTTACTGATACCTTTCTGTCAAGTTAAATCCTTACCTTTTTGGACAAAATTCTCATTCCTTCTTGCTGTATACCAGTCTTTTATCTTACATCATGACTATGCTATCTGACAATGCAATGAAGTCAGAAAATACATTTTAAAAAAAAGTGTTAGCTCACTTTCATAGGCTGTTTTATTAAATTTAATTACAGAGCACACAAAAAATTAACAGTCTATCAAAAATATTTCATGACACGGAATAAGGAAAAGCAGAGAAAATAGTATACTAGAAAGGCAATTTCTGCTAAAGTTACTGCTTATACTATTATCTCCAGCACTTTATGAATCCATGCTTTAAGTTAGATTACTTTCTGATTTTAATAACTTTTCTTCCAAAATTATTCTGAGGCAGAATTACTTTAGAACGACTTTTTCAATAAATATCAACTCCTAATATTTCCTTTTCTTAACTCATTTGTCTCAGTCCTGTATCCTCAGTTTTACTATGATCAAGGTAATCGAGATATATCCTTAGGTGCATGATACTCGTGTTCTGAAGGTGATTATTGGGCAAGTAAGCAGAACATTTTTTTCATGTGTCACTTTACAAGTTATTTTTTCTCTTTTTGAAGAGCTTTTCTGTAGAATCATAAAATTACTAGCTTGGTAGTGACGCCATGACCCTGTTAGCCCAAACCTAGTTAGCCCAGGTTGCTCAGGGTTTTGTCCAGCTTAATGTTGAGCATCTCCAAAGATGGAAAGTCTAAAAGCTGTCTGGGCAACCTGTTCCAGTGCCTGGCTGTCTCCATGGTAAAATGTCTTTGCTTACGTCTCACAGGAATTTCCCATGTACCAGCTTGTGTCCTTTGTCACTTTTCCTGTCACTGAGCTCCACCAAAAAACATTTGGCTCAATCTTCTCTATCCCCCTTGCCCCTATTACGCAGCTGCAGACAGCATTAACAAACTTTATTAGGTTTTTGTTATCGAGGCTGAACAGACCAAGTTCTCTCAGCTCTGCCTCTAAAGTCATGTCCTTCAGATTAATTTTAAATTACTTCCCAGTTCATTTTGTTTGATTTGGTTTTGTACTGGCCATAAATAAATGTGTGTGTGTGTGTACACACACATATATATATATACACAAACACATACATATATAATATACACACAAATGCATAAAATTTTTAATCAAGAATAACAGAATACTCAAACACCAAAAAGTAAATGGCATTATGGAACAACATGTCACTACATGTTCATGCCTGGAAACTACATTCAAGGTTTTTTTTCAAAGTCTTCTACTTCAGTGTAGGCAACACCGACAGACTAGGAAGAGCCGGGCTGTGACCTCACCCATAGTAAGAGGCAGCATGGAGGTGTCCCAAAAATGGGCAGAAAGCAGAAATCTAAAAGTGATTCACCATTTAGTCTTAGTTCTTAACTCCAGCCACTGGGGGAACAATTTTTGCCAACACTTTCTCTGAAATGGCCTATCTTTACATCTGGTTACCCACCCTCTGCAGCAACGGCGGGGAAGAGCACTCTGGTCTCCCTTCTCCTGCACACCTGTCGGAGCGGGACGGAGCAGCAAGGTGGACGAGCAACACGGAAGAAGGCAACAGAGACTCTACTATCCCACCATCTGACAGGTAAAGAGAAACCAATCCAAGGCATAACTTTCCCCATTGTCCTGTATTCTCATAAGCGTATTTCTGCTGTGATTAGGGGAAGTAACTGGCAAGAAGCCACCACGCACGTTCACAATCAGCAAGGACCTGAGAAGGATATGCAGGGATGATTCTACTCACTTAGGATGAGTGAGCAAGGATAAATGAGGCCAAAAGGAAGACAAAACGAGGTGGCAACTTAACTGGCCCAAAGAGAGACTGTTTTCCATGTCACGCTGGATACAGCGCTCACATGGTTCAGAAGTTCTGTTGTGTCACTACATTTGGTGTCTCATTTCTGCAGCTACAACTGAGAAAATATGCAACTGAACTACAGAACACGCTAGGTTCCCAGCAAGGTTTGGCACTGCACATAGACAGCACACTGGCACCCAGCCGACAGCAGACTATGTTTAACAACTAATGATATACATTACCATAGCCTTGACACTAAAAACACATATCTAGTGCCAGTCATTCTGCTGCCATTTAAATTCATATACGTCTTGGGATGGTTTCCACCCATGCTGGCAGCCAAACTGCAATGAATAAGGAGGCCGCACTCTGTAGATAAATAAAAGCAAATGTGGGATGTACCTAAATGGATTTGACAGATTGTAGGAATAATTTAAAACTATAAGAGTACAACACAGAAATGCTGGCATTATCCATAATGAGGATGAGAATTCATGAATTATGTGCTATTTGCTAGACCAGAAAAACAGGAGAAAGTACCATAGATGTTCAAGTCCTTCAATTTACACAGCAGTAAAACAACAGTCTTCGTGCTTAGTGTTCATTTAGTGCCTTTTCATTTGTAAAGCCCTAAGCTCGCTACACAAAAAAAATGATTCTGAGCATGAAGCGCAAGGTGATGAAGCAACTTTTTTCTCCTCACATGGAAAACCAGCACATAACTAGGAGGTGAGACGGCAAAAGACATTGTAGGCCACCATATCCCAAACTGTGAAGGAGCAATGCAATTCACGTCACTGGGATCCTCCCTGAGGACACCTAGCATTGCATCCTAGTAAGCGGCACTAAGCATCCTTCCTAATATCCACTACTAGTCATCTGCTTGTTATTGGCACAGTTCTACAAATAAAAGTCAAAGTCTGGAAAGGATGAACTATCTCATGAACAGAGAAAAACTAGAAGGCCTTTTTAATATCTGTAATTTTCTTACTTTGCTTACTAGAAATGTACCATATTTAAAGGACTACTAATTTGGACAAGATATTTTATTTACACAGCTCGGAGACAAAAACAGAAGGGTACTAGAACAGAAGAAAGAGCAAATATTCTACATCGATATGAATTTTTGTTCAAGAAATAAAACACCTTTAACAGTAGTCCCCAAATTACCAATCAATTCTTAGCATATCCCACTATTCTTCCTTGTATTTTTTCCTCCTTTTTTTCCTTTATCTTTTCCTTCTGTAACAACATATTTTTATCTTTTGTCGCTATTACACTAGAAACAGTGACCATCTTTCCCTATTTTGTTTACATAGTGTATTGTAAAAGTATGGAAGTACAGTTGATGCTATTATTTGAAAAAGAAATAACCAAAACCTCCACCAGTGAAATCCACCATTTCAAAAGTCTGTCCTGAATTTTAATTATTTATTGTATTCTGTATATTGAGGTTGTCTCCTTTGATGACTAAGGAAAATAGAATATCAGTAGTAAAGAAAAATCATGCAGAAAAAAAGCGGTTGTTTAAAGGGAAAAAATATATACAGAGGAGAAAACTTGTAAGAATCACTTCAAAAAACCAAACTCTAGAAACCTTAAAGCAAATGCTGTTTTCAAGCACTATGTCACCTGCAGCATGCCAGGCTAAAGCACAGAGCAATGAACATGGTCTGTGCTCCACCAACTGTATTTATTCTATGTTCAGGTAGCTTTTTCTTAAAAGAGCACCACACGGTATGCCATTTCAAGAACATTAATGCAAAACCTTGGGAAAAAAAAACCTAGCAAGAAAGGTGCAAACCAAACATCCTGCCTACTTGTAACATAGCCCAATAACTTCACAGATAGAGATAATACTATTATATTCATACCACAGTAACAAAATCATATGATAAGTTAAAACTGGGAATATTAGTATGCAAATTGCCTGCAGAAATTATAATTAAGAAAGGTAAACATATTAAAAAAAAAACAACTGTATTAAGCTATATTGAAGCCAAATGGTTGGGGAAAAAAAAGCCATATCATATGGCAGAACTGATTCCAAGGAGGCGACTTTATCATTCTTATAGAAATAAAAATGTGTTAGGATTTTGCCTGAGAACTGTGGAGATATTGAATTCTGTGGAGAGGCAGAGATACAAAACATGGACAAATTAAACACTTTGAATGGATATTAATGACCCCAAAGAGACAACTGTGGTAGTGAGCTGGTAAAAACACTAAACAACATGTAAATAGAGGCTCCAGTTAGTGTTCTTAGTATTGCATTTCCAAGCAGTTATTTACAGAACCTCTGTCTTGGAGATACCAAAGCAATAGACATTGTACAGGTCTGTGGTTGTCCATAGGGTTCCTC
Organism: Microhierax caerulescens; assembly: GCA_035590215.1. Taxonomy (NCBI): domain Eukaryota; kingdom Metazoa; phylum Chordata; class Aves; order Falconiformes; family Falconidae; genus Microhierax; species Microhierax caerulescens. The sequence goes on along the minus strand of JAVJGJ010000057.1, from coordinate 73,279,822 downwards.
AGCTCTTTTTGAAGATCAGGTTGCTTTAATGCTATTGTATGTGGGACACCCAAAAAATCATAAACACTCCAAAGCACAAGCCTTTTTTGAAAACGTTGATTAGCTAGAAATAGTAACAGCTTGTGAATACTCAGGGAACCTCTCACTGATGAAAACAGACTACTACACCACCTGAGCAGGAAATGACCTTTTAGGAATTCACTGTAGCAATTATTCATTAATATAGAGTAAAACATTAATTACCATGGGAGCATTCGCTGTAAATCATGAGCATGCAAGAAAGACAGTTGGAAGTTATTTTACTTGTGCTTACTAGGCTTGAACTGAAACAATTGGTATTAATGTGATGATATATCTGTATTCTTATCGTATAAAATAATACTACCTCTCAGCTAGCAAGGGTTTAAAAAGTGTTGGAGTTTGTTCCTGCACATTCATGTACTTCAACAACAGAGCAACAGAACTGCATCTGAAATGGATAATAGAGGGGTTTAGGCTTTATCAATCATCACTCAATAAGGAATTTTAAAACTGATAAAAATAATAACAGTGGGTTTCTGTACCTTCTGGTCAGCCTACACATGCATATGCATCCGTAGATACTTAAAGAGAAACTAAGGAAACCTGGATTACAAGTGCTGAAGCAATGCACTAATTGAATTAACACATCTTCAAAATGTTATCATGCACACTCCATTTTCATGCTGACTCCAAACATCAAGCTAGTAGGTGTACTTCCTTTCAAAGGGGATGAACAATTATTTGCCAGGATAACCAAACTGGATATGTGACATCTCAATAAGAATACCTTGTGTAAAGGACTCCAGCTCCTCCCTATGCTCTTTTATAAGCATTTGTGATGATTATTACATTAATGACCCCATCTTCAGTAGACTCAGAGCATGAAAATGTGCTTCAAAAAAAGGAAGATACATGCAAAGCTTTTTATTCCAGAAATTAGGAGAAAAAAGTTCACCCTTCGTCCTTTCCACCCCTTCACCATACACCAAAATCCAGTAAATCTGTAATTAGTGCCACAAGCACCTCTACTAACACGCAGGTACTGCTAACTTCACTAATTAGATGACCTGAATTCACCAGTGATTGCAGCAAGAAAACATGATTTCTCATGCTCTAAAGACCAAGCTTTGAAAGGACTAGCATCAGCACCCAAACTGCACCTGAAATCAAACAAAAAGACAGCCTTAAAGAGACTAATTCAACGGCATGAATGTGTATTTCTCAGAATACCTTCAGGTAAGTTTTACAAAGACAAAAATAGCAGGGCAGTTAAAAGGCTTCATTTGGTTTGTCTTGAATCTTGTTTATTAGAGGGATAGATCATATGTACTTAGATATATGTCCTTAGTATCACAGCAGAATATAAATAAAAGCCTCCTACATTATTTTCAGACAGACTCCTCATAATATTAGTAGAATACTATATGTCTTACTGCTATTAAATGAGCTCCCACTGATTTTAAATTTCATTAAGCTCATAAACTCCTCCAGTTGGCAAAGAAATTACATTTCTTGATTTCCAAAGCTGCATAATGAGTCATGACCTACCCCTTCCCTTTGCCACCTGAGAATGCCTTTCTGTTGGCTAATCTCCCCCATATTTTTTATTTTCCTCCAACACTCATACGGGTATTTGCACATACACACAGGTACTATTGCAGAGCACTCAGTTTTTCGTTCCAGAGCTCAGAATGCTTTATCAAAGTTTCACGGCAGACACTACGAGGAAAAGCAGCAGAGGAAAAGGCAGTTTCATATCATATGTCTCTGGTCTTTGATTAATCTGCAAGCCACCCATTTAATGACTCCTCATAAATAATTCAATTTCTAATTATGCTATAACCCCCCTAACCTGGAGAAGAATAAAGAAAGGTAAAAAGGTAGGGGAAAGGGAGAAGAGGAGTGCATGTGCTGGATCAAACGATGCCTGCAGCAACGAGCTACTCTTGCTGAGCTGTTCTGCACAGGCAAGGTGCACCTCCTTCCTAAACCTTTGTTTCTCTAATAAACATGACAGGATTACAGACAACGTTGGAGTTGAAGACAACAATTCTGGAATGTGCTAGTTTTCCACCCACTTTTCCCATTCCAAAAGGTACACACACGAGTGAGATGTGCTCCTGCTCTGGATGACCATGCTGACCTCTCCTTCCTCTACTGCTGGGACCAGCCCCAAGTCCTTGCACATTGCCCTGACCACAACGGACGGGAGTAAACGAGCCACAGAAGAACCTCTATTTTTGATTCTTGCTCCTCATTTCTCCTCTTTGAACTCCTTGATAAGGGCTGGCAAATCCAATATTGGCTACTGTATTTTCCCCTGCAAGTCGATGCCTGAATAGGTGGGATAGGAAGTGCCCCTCTGCCCCTCCTCCAGGGCACATTCCTGTTCCCCTGTGTGCAGATGAGCCAGGACTTCGGGAAAAAAACGACAGTACTTCAGGAAGAAGCCAACAGCTATCACCACCTGAATGGCACCTAGCTTCTGCCAACATAGAAGTTCTGCAGCTCCCTTTGCACCCAGGTCTCACTGTTCTACTGCAGAAAACTGTTGCCAAATCAACCACCAGCTCCTGACATGGGGTTTTCTTTTTTTCCTTTTTTTTTGCTTTAATCAAAATGCATCTGACATACAAAAAGCTGGTCAAGGTACAACTGACAGCACCCAGACAGCTGAATGATCTCCTCCTACCTACAACTATTTTTTAATTGCAAGGAGGTCTCTCAATACACAGCAGAGCATCTGCTCATTAGCACTACAGCACTATTTCTCCTACTGACACTTCCTACCCCTCCTCCTCTCCAATCTTTAACAACTATTCCTAAAGCACTTGCAAATTGCAAACTCTCTGTGACCTGTGGGGTTGGGTTTAGATTGTGCATATTAATGCATTTCTTTCTAAAAGTTCCTTAAAAAAATAATGAGCAATCCAAACTCAGTGTGGCTTTTGTCCAAAATGCCCAAGATTTATTCTGAATGGCAGCTATTTGGTTTGTCCTGATTCCTTCCTCAAGCATATTGTACACGTTGATACCGTACACGGAGCCTGTGGGCTTCCACATTTTTGGTTTTAGAATCCAGGCTACAGAATTCAGCCCACACTGTTACACAGGCCAAAGCTCATTGTGTCAAAGCTGCTGCAATGGTATTTTATGGAAGAGAATGATAAATTGCTACATGTTTATTAATTAGCTGGTAGTCAGAAGGGTATGGGAATTGCCTGCATTTACAGAACACAGTGCATTTGATTTAATAAACACAGCTCATCTGAGACCACATCTTTTGAATTCTCTTGTTTGTTTCACATCCAAATATGCAGTAGTTAATAAAAGCCAGAAAAATATGCAGGTTGGTCATCTTTAGTCTTGCTGAATATCGTGATATATGTGGCCCATCACCACAGTAATTGAAGCTGTAGTGAAGCTGTTGGCAAGTGACATTTCCAAATGTATTGATGCAGGCACATATCCCGACCCCCGGGGCCAGACCCACACATGTGTTGCCATTTCATCACCTGCACACTCTTGGGTGTCTGTGGGAAGGGAACAGGAGGCACAGGCTAAAGGCAGTCACCTCATGTGCCTGTGCCCAGGCTGGGTGTAGCTAGCATGACTGAATGTCAAATGCACCGATCTTCACCAAACCCTTTCAAATTAACACTGCAAAGTATTTCCTCTTCAGAGATAAACTAAAAGAGAATTAAAATCTCTGTATCCACTAGACACGGCTTGTCTCAGGAACATCCTGAAGACTGAAAAGTCAGCCTGAAATCAGGTGGCCTTCAAATCACATCTCTCTGGGATTTCTGTGCAGGAAACCTTACTGACGCATCCCATGACTTTAGCGAGTTTAGCCAGACAAGGCTCAGTGTACTGGAGTGACATGTGCACCATGCAGGTTGTCCTAGCATCCCACCTATGAATGCTTCTGAAGGCAAGGAACATGAAAGACAGGGTATGTTCTAAGACTTCACTTGTCTACACTTCCAGGACATTCCAGTTATATTGAATCAGGCAGAACATACCACGGATGAGCTATCCGACTTCACCTGCTGAAGTATTAGCTGTCTTGTCTGAACTAGTTAGCCATGCTCTCTCTACAGAGAGGGCACTTCCAGATATCCCCTGGAAATACCTGCATCTCTACAATTTCTGAAGAGGAAGGGAGATGTGACTAATTTAGAAAAACACCAGCTTAGACAACTTTAAGTCAGACGAACCTTATCCTGCAAGTAATTAGATGGAAACCACAAAAGAAATCTGCAGCAAAGCAAAATCTTCAACCAGTGTTCCCCATGACTGAGGCTAAAGCTTTAAATATTGGGCCACTGTTCCATTTGCACACACAGGTCCCCATCCAAAAAAAGCTCAGGTATAAATATGTGCTGCTTTTTTTTTTTTTTACATTATTCCAATTTCACATAGAATTCATTAAGACTGTTCATAAGCATAAAATTAGCATAAAGCACACTTGCTTCTTTCCAAGTCCAGGGACCAAGTGACAGCCAACAGAAAAAAATCCCAAGTTTTAATATTATAAATATTAATTTTGTAATTCCTTAGACTACCTTAAAGAATATCATGGTTATAAATACCATGTGTATTGGGCTAAGTTCCTCACAGAGACACACACTAAATACTCCAAAGTCATTAGTGGTTGCATTCTTAAAGAATAACTAAATGAGTGCATTCTCACAACCTCAATTAGTGTTTTGGATGTTTCATGCACTGGTGATGCCCCAAACCAATCAATATATGTAATTCAGAGTTTGTACAAATCTCATGCTGTTTCAAGACTTGCCAAACACACCCCCACCCCACTCACAAAATACACACCTTTCTTAATTGTAAATTTCAGACAGAACTGAATGACACTGAGGGGAGTTAATTTTTCTGATATTGTTCTTTCATCTTATGGTATCTCCTAAACGAGACTGCTTTTATCAGAAAAATAGCAATGTATTCTGAATAGTAAGGGAACTATTATGTTCTGTTAAACTTCAGATCTCCAAACCCTCAATTTCTCTTAGTTAAAAATTAAGGGGAAAAAAGGGGGGGGAAATAAAACAGCAACCACCAAAACCTACAAAAAAAACCCAAACCACACTAAAAAAAACCCACTCTTAGAGGAGAATTAATTATATAAAATATTATATAAAATATAATTATTAAAATTAATAATTATGAATTTTAATAAAGTGTGTAGAATTGATGTGATACTTTTTTTTTTTTTTTTTTACAAAATGCTCATCAGATAAACTCTCTGGGGTTTTGTGAGCTGGTTCAGTGTGTCAGTTCTGGAAGCTCGTTACAAACATCAATCCTTTATTGCTGTAAAAGTAAACAAAAGGAAGCCCTTGGTACAAAGCTCAATGAGTAATCCAGAATATAAATATCGGGTGGCTGGAAGATTATGCTTCCTGAACAAGTTCCTCTCATCTCATTACTTAAAATACAAGAATACTGAAGACTGCCATACAGATTAAAGTTATATAAAGAGAATACGGTGAACTCCATGTGCGTCTTCCTTTGTGTATATGAACTTGCATAGCAGGCTTCAGTTGCAGCATTTGAATTTGATTTTCCACGTGGGTCTAGGTTACCCAGGGCTGAAATCTCACCATCTGTTCAGAAAATACCAGCTTTAAATGGCAAAAGCTTTACATTTTTAACTTTTCAGATGGTGAGAGAGAGTGCAGTACCCTGTAGGCATGTATCTAAATCAAGTCCTGTCTCCCCATAAAATCCCGTTCACTTTTGGAGCTAAGGTGAAACGAAAATCATGAAGACAGGTTGAGAGCTTGTTCACACAGAAGTAGTAAGGAAATGACTCCAGGTAACTTTTAAAGTGGGTAAGCTACATTATGCTTAACTTCCATTATGCATTAACTTCCATCCAGAATTAAGGTAGGCATGGTTACCATGGTGGTGGTGGTAGTTATTGTTCAATAATAATGATAATAATGATAACGATGATAAAAACAACAATAATAATAATGATATTATTGTTGTTATTATTATTGTTGTTGTTGTTATTACTATTACTATTACTATTTAAGGCAATAAATCCTATCAAATGCAAGCCTAGCAAAGAATATATTCCTCCTACTAGGGAGAACACATGGCTTCATGGTGACAATCTCCTCAACCTCCCAGCAGCGAGCATGTACCCACAACAAAGTCACGCTGAGAACCCAGAAATCACCTGCCACAAAACCACCTGGCAACCGTGAAAGCCCCACACTGAGGCTTCCTGGTTTCAAAAGGGCTAAAGGGTAACAATATAACTAAGCTCTTATCTTGTGGTCAGTTCAATTCCTGCAAACATTTAAGAAGATGTAAATAATTCACTTAGAATGTTTACCTCAATAAAACCAGAGCATTTTGCTAATAAAAAAAAAAAAAATTGAAAAGAGGAAGAAAGATAAAATACATCAAAATGAGAAAGCAAAACTAAGCAGCTGAATTTAATTTTTTTTTACAATTTTTATAAAGTAAAATAAACAAAATAAAAAAATTAAAACATAAAAGAACCCTTCTGTAAGTGGTTATTCAATTTTCTAGGCCCTTCTGGAAAGACAGTGGCCACAAATGCAGACAATGTAGCCACAACACAAAGAAAAAGATGAGAATTTCATTCCCCATTTGATAATGAATATTATATATAAAGCGGCAAGATGATCATGAGGGCAACACACAATAAAATATGTAAGAACTAATTAGATTAATGCATAAGGAGGGAGCTTTTTAGCAGAAGCAGAGCTGATTTTGACCTATAAGCCTCAGAGAGAGGGGCTTTGTACCCACAGCCCATGTATTTACAGGACTTATGCTCCAGAGGGATTTCACCTCTGCAAAGACTGTTCACAGGTTCCTGCCTGTGAATACTGGAAAGTTCCAGCACAGGATGCCAGATGTGTTGACAGAGGGATGTCTGAGAACTCCTAGGTAAGTCAATTCCATTTTTAAGTAAACATGCAGACTGAAGTAAAATGCACAAAATTCTGTGTACTCACTAAGAAGCTATTATAGTCTATCAGGAAAGAAACAATTCCTACAATTTTCCATGTGCCTAAGCCAAAAAATACATTTAGAAGCGTAAACACATCTTCTAAAACAAGCAAATAAATTAATGACTCCATCTGAAACCTACAACCACACGCCCCATCTGGTGAATCCTGTGCCATCAGATTCACAGCCCTTCTGACAAGTTCACCAGGCATCAGCACTCGGGGAAGAAAAAAAAAAAAAAAAAAAAAGTTTCTTTATCCTCCGTTATCCAGTTGGTGTCTAAACAGTTCAGACTATAAACCAGAAGGCTCAAGTAAGCTGAGCATGCGGCTGCTTTTGCCTGCTAGGATGGCCTTCGTGTTTCCTGACACTTCAGATCTCATACAGTGACCAAAAGCCTCATTAAACTGTCTCCTCCTTTCTGCTCTCACTTTTTGCGGGGCAGCGCAGTCACTCTCCTCACAGCAATGACCCAGCAATGTTAATTCCCCCCACAAATGAATCCTCTTCTGCTGCCTCCTGCATCAGTTGCTACCTCAACTGCTGGCTGCAGCACAGTGCAGGACACGTTCCTGGCATACAAGGCACTGCCCTTGCCCTGTTAGTCACACAGGAAGAGAACACACTTGAAAAAGCTGGCACAAACAGTTCCCCGAGTTCACCTGCAGGATAAAGGGTCTTGCTGTATTTTAGAAAAATGATGTAATTTTCAGAGATATCTATGAGTTGCCATCCTTTTCCTCTCCTCAATCTATTTCTTCAGGAAACAAACACTTCACAAAACCATACATTCATGAACTCACATAATCCCCATTAAGACTGGGAATGCTGAATAAAAATATTCCTAAGAAGATACAGAAGTCATATAAAAAAAAAAAAAAAGTGCCACGTTTGAAAAGTATTTCACTAGATCCAGTTCCTACAAAATATCTATAGTACTTACATTTGAATTAAATGTAACGACAAATTCAGTTTCTTCATTTCTCATTCACTTTAATCCAGTTCCAGAAGCTTTAGCTTGAATCTCACGGTTATTCTTTCAGCGTAATTCTGCAGCATAGCCTGCAGCTGGGACATATTCCACAGGACACCTCTGGCTATGAACTTCATTCAAGAAATGTAAAGGGAGACAGACCATAAAGCTTCTGTTATGAGCTGGGCTGGGACCACACCAACATAACGGTCCCATTTAGACTCCAGACCTGTGAGTTTTGTCCTTTATGGGTGAAATCAAATGTAAAATATATTCTTTATTACTGTTTGGAAGAGGTGATAAATTCAAAAAAAAGAAAAAGGGACTATTGGGCTGAGCTTACACATTAGAGTTTGTAAGATACTATACGCTTCATTTTGAAAGCTGTATTTGCTCCTGCTGCACTCCAGCCAGCTCTCATATCCCATGGACAGGAAGGCTTTTAAGTTAGGTGCAGAATAAAAGCTTCCCTGATAATTTAATATTTAACGATCTCATTCATTATGATTTTTTTATAAAGCTGAAGTCAAAGCAATTGTATTTTGTTATTAAGTTCCCAGCTACATATTCACAGCGACACCTTGGGAATGAGCACAGGGCATTCTCTTACCTTTGTGATTCCAAACTAGGTTTGCATTCTTACATGGAACAAAATACTTTATCAATAATTCAAATAACAAAGTCTGCTGGGTATTAACTTACAACTGAAAGAGTAAACAAGCATTAAAGCTTAGCAAAATTGATTGACACTGCATTAGCAAGAGGATCCCATTCTACAGTATTACCCTGGCTTTAAGTGTGAGATATCACCTGCAATGAGGTCCTAGAAATGTAGTGGTTCCAAAGTATACAGCTCATCTTCTCTGTGGAAGGCTGTCAACTATGTGCAATCACAGACCAGAACTGAAACAAGAGTAACTCTTCCCATCCAACCCTTCGTGAAAGCAATTAAAAAAATCACAGAATTTGCCCTAATGCCCTCTCCAGCATAAGCAGCCTTGCATAGCAGCAAAATCCCTTAATGCCTGAGGAATATGGCTTACCGAGTGATTCAAGTTTATTAAAGGAGTTAAAAAAGCATTACACAATCCACAACATATATCTCAGAAACTGAGTCAAGGACCAAAAATTGTGTTAGTTAAAAGAAAAAAAGGGGGACTGTGAACAAGAAAAATACATTATCTATGAAAGCACAGAGGAGAAGTTTTGGAATCTATAGGGTAAGTACTGAAGTGGATGCAGGGATAAAGAAGAAAATACTACTATAGCCTGCTTTTGCAGGGACCAGGAAAGGCGGAAGGGTCTTTTTTTGCCAGGCTTGCTCTTTGGCTCAGTGATAAACCAAGAACTATAGCTGAATGATCAAGAACAAAGGAGGCCAAACAATCCATGTTTTTCTTCCCTATGAATTTCCACATAAGTATTGAAATGCAACCTAAGGCATGCCCCTTTGAGGTATTTATGTACTTAAATATTCTGTCAAAAACCAACTGTTACCAAACAAGATTTCTGCAGTGCTTTGTAATAATAGTATCTTGATCAGCTGTGGAAATGAAACAGATGCTACCCTGAAAAATGTCTCTAGTATCAATAAAAAATAATACAACCTGTGGTTACAAGCTCCTTGGGGGGAGGGGTGTGTGTGTGTGTGTGTGTGGTGTGGAATTATCCATTCCCTGATCTTCCCATTTGCAGTTGAAAGACAACATTTAGGACTCTGCTTCCTGTCTCTCCCAACTTCTCTTCAAAACTTCCTTGGACTTTTACTTCCCTTTTCCATGGGGATTTTGAACTTTTTATTTCCTAAAAAATCAAACAATCAGAGTGAAAAGAAGCAGGGTTGTATTGTATTGTATTGCTGGCCAGGAAAGAGAGGGATTGCCGTGCTGAGAAGGGGTAATCAATGACTTGCCATCTAATTGGCGGCTGGTAACAAGCAGAGCACATGAGGGGTCAACAGTGAGGTCAACGTTGTTCAATATGTTCATTGACAACCTGGATGATGAGACAGAGTACATCCTCAGCAAATTTAAAGGTGATACTAAATTAGGCAGAGTGGCTGACATGCTGAATGCCACAGCTTCCACCCAAAGAGACCTTGAGAAACTAGAGAATTGAATCAAATGAAACACCTGGATCAACAAAAAGGTCAGAGGTCTGCACCCAGGATGGGATAATCCCATGCAGCAGCACCACATGGGAATTGACCAGCTACAAGTGCCCTGCAGAAAAGGACTTGGGGCAGAGGACACATCAAAAAATGAGCCAACACTTGGCTGCCATTGAAAAGGCGGCAGATGGTGCATCAGCTGCGCCAGGAGCAACGTAGCCAGTAGATCGAATTAAGTTTTTATTCTCTGCTCAGCAATGGTGAGGCTGCATGTCCACCTGCACTCTTCCCAGTTCAATAGGGATGTTGAGAAATTAGGAAGGGTTCAAAAGAGGGCTAGCAGGATGGTCACAGGACCAGAGCATATGACCTAGAAGGAGACAGTGAGGGTTTTTTATTCCAGCAAAGGAGAGGCTAAGGAGTCACCCAGTAGAAGCCATATTGGCAGACACTATAAGGGCCAGTGACCACGAATTGCACCTTGAGGAGTTCAAGTTATACACTGGGGGGGAAAGCTCACTAAGAGAGTAGCACAGCTGCGAACCAAGTCACTCCAAGGAGCTATTGAATCTCCACCCTCAGAGGTTTTCAAGGCTTGGCTAAGTAATGCTGCAGCTGACACAGCTGTAGTGCTGGCAACAGCCCCACTTTGAGCAGGAGCCTGGATTAGGTGACCTCCAAAGGTCCCTTCTTGCTAATATTTCTGTGATTTGATAGTCACCATGACATAGATGCACTTGGCATGTGGCAGGAGTATTCAATCTATAAACTATTCAGCCTCAGGGAGAAGAGCCAATGAGGTCTATATTTCAAAGCTGTACTTACAGAAACGTGCCGCATTCTCACCTGTGAACTGCAGCCTGGGAGCGGCACAAAACAAACATAGGACCAAAGGGGTAAGGGTACCAAGGGAGAAAAGATTCAGACTGTGTGGGTAGAAAAGATGGAGATCTCTAGGACAAGAAATAGGGGAACAGAAGCTTAGGGGGGAAAAAAAAAGGTAAAAGATAAGAAAAGAAGCCAGACGGAAGATTTGGAACTGCTGATGGAGGCAGATGGAGGGAAACCTCTGGAGGTTCTTCCTGATCGTGAGGACTCAGGCTAGGATAAGCAGCATAAAAGAGAAAGGCAGGACTTTCAATGCTGGGAAATGCAAATATAATGGGGAGGCAGGTTAAGGGGGAGAGAAAGAGAGGAAAAAAAAAAAAGACAGACAACAAACAGAGCAGAAAAGTAAGTGGCAATTATATTTGGTGATAATTAAGCAAAAGACTTTCTACCTAAAAGAACATATTTCCCTACAGAGCCCTAAGGAGAGTTCAGGATTCCCAAGTTTCACTAACCTGCTGTGAGCAAGGATTTGTGTGAAGTAGCTGACACAGAGAGTGACAACCTGTGAGCGATTTCCAGAGGAAAAAGTGGTTTAAGAGATTGCCTGGCACAGAGAGAAACTTTCCATGGCAAGACACAGACGGAAGCTGATGCTTAAAAGGCAGGATTTGTTTGTTTACCTTAAATGCTACCATGGTCATGATCAATGAATCAATAGCTTGCAAAAAAGATCAAAACAAGCAAGGAAAAGAAAAAAAAGACACAGAAGAAACCAACACATAATTAATGTGTCAAAACCAGATATTGAAAAACAATTTTTACATTTTGTCAGTAATATAAATCAACAGACACTGATGCAGAATTAATTAAAAGCTGCTGCTGACTGCTAAATTAGTTCTTCCTAAACTCCTAATTGATCAGTCAGAATTTCTAAGTAAGTTAATCAAAGAGAAAGAATTTATTTTGGCTATTATAATCATGCCTGTAGCAAAGGCCACGGGTTCTAATCTTTCCCACTGAATGCTTCGCATATGAGACAGCCGAATTCAACTCAGCAATAAAGATTTTATCTAAAATATATCTATCTAAATCTATCTATGGGACTGATATTTTTTTTATTTTAGTTCTAAAAGAAGGTTTACTTAATGTGGGAAAAAACAAAAAGGAGCTTTTTAGTATGATCTTACCAAATACATATTCTAGACTGTACACTTCATGACAGAGTAAGATTTGCAGAGACCCTGCATCACATTTTTTGTTAAGGAGCCTGATGTCACACAGCAAGTCAACAAACTTAAGCTTCTCAAATTCCTCTTGACAGTCAAGATTTAAGTACTGTTGCGAAATTTACCACAAAATGTCCCCAAAAGTGCCTCTGCTATTCTCAGAGGCACAGTGCCATGTGCTAATGTATTGTAAAGGTCTCTGACACCACAGTGCTGAAGAAGTCTTTTTATTTTCTTTTTTTTTTTTCATTCTCCTACTGTGTTGAAATATAACCTATAATTTTGGCTTTTTTTTTTTTTTTTCTTTCAGTTGGATTCCTCCAGCCTCATGGGAATTTCAGTAGCAGAGCATTATGTCTGCAACTTAATCTTCATCGTCTTTTCTCTCTCTTGTGTCCTTGAGTTCATGTTACAGGTCTAATATCTATAGAAGCTACATAAGAGGCAAGAGACGCAAAGGCCTGAATTAACATCAGATGACCTCTCATGTGTCCAGTGATTTTCAATTTATTTAAATTCTTTAATTCTGAAAGGTTTTTCCATGTCCCCAAATTTCTTGGAGCAGCAATCTGGTGCCTATTCCTCTTGTTTGACAGGAAGCTTTAAGCAAGCACCAGATTTCCAATTTGAGATTTCTTCATTAACTCCAAATTAAGAAATGTGAAACTTTTTGCTAATTTAAGAACTCACTCAATCTTAGCGTTTCAGCCCCAAACAACAATAACTGCACACAATCACATCTTTACACAAAAGTTCTAAAAACCAGAGGCATGTATCTTGTAAAACAGCTGCTCTTGTGAGTGGCAGCATGCATCCAGATGAGACTCAGGACCACATACTCCCTGTAGTTTTGGCTCCAAGCCAAAAAGAAATCTATAAACAGATTCTAATGCTGGAGGATCAGATATGAATTCAACCAAAAATTTTCTGAGGTAATTAGATGCAAGGCTCGAGTTGAGCTGACATTCGGTATGGATCTAAAATGGCTTTAACTCTTTCCTGAATACAGATGTTTCATTGCCAATTCAAACCAATTAGCACTGGATAGCCTGACTCTAAACGGTGCCCTTACTCTCCTCTTCTCTCCTTTCATCATATGCACTTTGTTATTTCAGGTTGATACAACATCTGTTCAGTTGAAAAACCTTGCTAAACAATTTAAGAGAAGAGTACAGTAGAGATTGTTTTTACTGCCCAGTCTTCTCCTGATATGCACGACTGCATATTTTTCCATTGCATTTTTATCACACTTCCATTATTGCATTTCCATTACATTTTTATCACACTTCCTTCAAAATATTCCTAAGTGAGATAGGTAATATTACAAAATAAAGAGAGAGGCAAAGGCTTCTGTAGCACAAACACAGTTACATAGCACAAAGGCCTTTGCATCTGTTATTATTTTTAGATTCCCCTCTCTCGTGCCTTCCTACATCTGATACAAAAGAACCAGAAGCAGTGGCACTGGCAGCACATTATTATCTCTTTTTGGGTTTGCTCCAATGCAGGTTGGCAAGACAGGGAACTTTTATTATCTCGCTTAGAGACTGTAAAGAGAACATCTGTCTTCCATACACAAAACACATACACGGTGCACCCTGTCTGCAGAGAGGGTCTGTGAAAATCGACAACTTGTCGAACTAATCAGATTGCTTGTGATTTTGCTGCCATCTGACGTATTCTCACAAAGGGAACTTCTCATCTGTCTCTCCAGAAGCAAAAAGTCTTTTGCCAGCATTCATACCAGAAATGTGCAACCAACTCATATTGGCAGTGATTCTTTTGATGCTGTTTCTCAGCTTTTTTCTTTTTCCTTGTCCCTCCTGCATTTTAACAGATTCTTTGAAAAAATGCTAATCGTTGGCTCCCAAATTCTCTATTTGTTTACTTGCAATTTCTGTACTGATTCATTCCTCTTTCATGTTCTATTCATGTATGCTTTCTGAAAACAAACAGAGCTGGTAAATGATTGATATATATTAATCTGTAGACAAATACTCAATCCTAAAGAGAATTTTGCAGATTGAAAGCTTCGTACTTGCAGCTTGACAGTTTTTCTAACTTTCCACATCTGTGGCAACAACAGGTTTTCAACACAACTCTGCATCCTCAGTCACAAATTGTAAGAAATACTGAAAACATAAAATGAAGTTTCCTCTTAAATTCAAAAATGGAACACTGCAGTTTTTTTGATTTGAGGATCCAATTTCTAATGAGATAATAATAAATACAGAAGGACCATTATGCAACTTTGAATGTAGTAAGTCCTCTGTACATGAACTCTAATATTCAGGAAAGATCCATTAATTTCATTTGAATGAATCCTGACATTCATCAGCTGAAAATTTGGCTCAGTAACCATATCCCTGCAGAGTGTGATCACGCAAACGGTAACAAATCAGGCTTTAACAAAGGCATATACTCAGACACAAGCACTACACACTGTTCTAGCCACCAAACAGACATTCCTCAATGGCAATGCCAATTAAGCGGCAATGTTAAGCTTACTACATTAATTAAACATGAGAATTTACAAAGGACCTACAGCAAGAGACTTGTATCTCTCAAGAGCAGCTTTCTGAAAGAGTAGAGGAGAATGTAATACTTTTGGATACTTCCCAACATATCTCCAAGTCAACAAACCTTTACTTCAGAGTTATTTATAATGCGAAGATCCCCCTCAAAAGGAGGAGTCAGCACAGGCTGCCTGTGGTTCAACATTTCCTTCTCAGCTCCACTGCTCTTCTGGAAAGGCTAGCACAGCCGGTCACGTAAGGTAAAACCAGTTTTCCCCCATCAGGTTCCAGATTCATCATTCCTACGCTGAGCTGTATCAT
>JAVJGJ010000057.1:73206322-73264783 GCA_035590215.1 Microhierax caerulescens | reverse complement strand
GAGAACCCATGGCCTGCGTGTGCTTTTCGTGCTCTCTCCAGTGAGACAAGTAGCATCTAGGAGGGTTTAAGTCTGCCATTTTCGTTGAGAACCTGTCATTATCTTCCAAAGGCAACACTTCAGGCTGTTTAACTGATGAAAGGCCAAAGGCTCTCAATGGCACAAAGTGACAAATCACAGACAGCTAGGGGAATATCTGATTCACATAAAGATACTGTGTTTAATGACGTTTGCACAGTACTGCCGTTTAATGCCCTTCTGCAACTCAGGCTCGGTGCAAGCATTTCATTTAATCAGTTCTACTCTATTCACTTCTTCAATACACAGCTAAACGTCCAAGGCGAGTCTGATTATTTTCTCCTAATGCTGTAGGAACCTTTACTGCTCAGGAGCCGCTGGACTGCTCCTAAGATCAGCAGTGGGAACTGTAGATAAGAGGTGAAGTCTATAGAGGGTGATTAATATGTATCAGTATCTTCTTTATTAATGGATAATGCAATACTAATTCTAGGAGCATAAAACAGTACATTCTCTGTCTTGTGATGTGAAATAAATCACACCAGGTTCATAGGTTCTTCCCTTTGAAAGCAAAACAAAAAAAAATGCTTTACAGGCTACTGAAACGTAGCTACTTCTTGTAGCAGAAAACATTCTGAACCCTGCAGCAATACCATGATACACTATGACACCGTTATTTAGGGTAGAATAAGAGGAGGTAAAAGATATCGGTTTTCATTCAGTACCACAGGAATGATTTGAATAGAAAGCACATTTCCTAAAGTGGAATTTGTCTTAGCTGGCTACATCAAGTTACTGAAGTGTCTTGGTCTTATAAAAAGTGCCCTGGAATCTCTAATGATTATAAGAAAAGGCTTCATTTTTGTAGCTTATTTGGAAAAAAAAAAAAAAAAAAAAAAAACCCAAAAAAACCACCACACACCAAAAAACCCAAATCAAAAAAAAAAAAAAAAAAGCTCTTCCAGCAATCTCCTTCTTTACTACTTTGTTCAACTATGTTATAACCATGTTATATCTATGTCATCTACCTGGACTTCTGCAAGGTCTTTGACTTGGTTCCCCACAACATACTTCTCTCTAAACTGGGGAGATAACAGATTTGATGGGTGAACTGTTTGGTGGATAAGGAATTGGCTGAATGGCCGCATCTGGAGGGTAGTGGTCAACAGCTCAATCTCCAGATGGAGATCAGTGACAAGTGGTGCCCCTCAGGGGTCTGTATTGGGACCAGTGCTGTTTAATATATTAATCAATTAATTAATAGGCAGTGGGACCAAGTGCACCCTCAGCAA
Organism: Microhierax caerulescens; assembly: GCA_035590215.1. Classification (NCBI taxonomy): domain Eukaryota; kingdom Metazoa; phylum Chordata; class Aves; order Falconiformes; family Falconidae; genus Microhierax; species Microhierax caerulescens. The sequence continues at coordinate 73,263,473 of JAVJGJ010000057.1, read as the reverse complement.
GTTTGCCTATGACACCAAGCCATGTGGTGTGGTCAACACGCTGAAGGGAAGGGGTGCCATCCAGAGGGACCTTGACAGGCTTGAGAGGTGGACCCATCTGAACCTCATGAGGTTCAACAAGGCTGAGTGCAAGGTCCTGCGCCTGGGACAGGGCAACCCCAGTATCAATACAGGCTGGGGGATGAGGGGATTGAGAGCAGCCCCGAGGAGAAAGACTTGGGGGTACTGGTGGATAAAAATGTGGACATAAACCAGCAATGCACACTCGCAGCACAGAAAGTCGACCGTATCCTGGGCTGCATCACAAGAAGCGTGACCAGCAGGTCGAGTGAGGTGATTCTGCCCCTCTGCTCTGCTTTTGTGAGGCCCCACCTGCAGTCCTTCATCCAGCTCTGGGGGCCCCAGCACAGGAAAGACATGGACCTGTTGGAGTGAGTCCAGAGGAGGGACATGAAGATGATCGGAGGGCTGGAGCACCTCTCCTATGAAGACAGGCTGAGAGAGTTGGGGTTGTTCAGCCTGGAGAAGAGAAGGCTCCAGGGAGACCTTATTGCAGCCTCTCAGTACTTAAAGGGGGTTTATAAGAAAGATAAACTTTTTAGTAGTGCCTGCTGCAATAGGACAAAGAGCAATGTTTTAAACTAAAAGAGGGTAGATTTAGAATAGAGATAAGGAAGATATTTTTTTTTACTGTGAGGGTGCTGAGACACTGGAACAGGTTGCCCAGAGAGGGGGCAGATGCCTCATCCCTGGAAACATTCAAGGTCATGTTGGACGGGGCTCTGAGCAACCTGATCTAGTTGAAGATGTTCCTGCTCACTGCAAAGGGGGTTGGACTAGATGAGCTGTAAAGGTCGCTTCTAACCCAAATTATTCTGTGACTCTATGATTAAATGGGTTTTGTCCTAAAACTATTGCTTCAGCCCGGACATTGCACATTGGCAATTCCTCAGATGGCAGACTGCAAACAAGGACCAAAGCACTGCAGCAGGTTTAGAAAACACAACACGAGCACTCCCTTCACATAGCACTGCTTAAACTAAATGGCCAAAATTTTCATCAGGGTTACTTTGCCAAGACCCCAACTCCTGGCATCAGATCTCATATTTTACCCTTGATAAAGTGGCCATAACAGTGACAACCAGTACTGACTGCATTAAAAATCAGTACCAAACAGGCAAGGCAAGTTCCCATAGTCCTAAGCAAATGAAACATGACTTTCTGGGCCTGATAACCATCCGTGTCCTCACAAACCTTTAAGAGGGGTCCCAGTACAGAAATACACTTAGTCTTACTTGCTGGCTTATCTGTCCTGTTCCTATAACGTCCCCTGTGTGTACACAAAAACCAGTAGAAACTAGAGTTAGTTCCTAATATTTTTTGGCTGTAGTAGTGTCCCATCAATACCTTCCCCCTCTTTCTGTTTTAAAGTCTGTTAGTAAAGGAGAAAGTGGATAAAGGGAGGAGACAAACAGGGAAGGTGAGATTCATGTAACCAGGAGTCTACACCTGAGGCACTTCAGATTTTCTCCATCTCATCTACTAGTAGGTATCTAAACTGGACCAAATTAATCATGCTCTAGACAAGGTTATTTCTCTCCTCTGCTTGCAAAGTTTGCATAGATGACTAGCTCACATGCAGACTTCTGTATCACAGAAACCAGAGTTTCCTTACAAGAAAGCGTGATCAAATAGTCCCAATCTCCCTAGGAAATGAGGCTCTGCATTGGCATATATGCTCTAAATCCTGAACCCCAGCAAGAAGGATTATTCAGCTGATCACAAGGAAAAGACTGAAGCACAAACCCCACCGTGTGGGCATTAAACAGGCATTGAAAACAGGATATACAGAACACATAAATGTGCACATTCACTAAATATCAATATATATTCAATAAATATCTTTACCATTTGGGGAAACAAATTATGTCTAGTTATGGAAGTTCCACTGATTTGTGAGCACAGGTAGTTCAGACTGACGTGTGAAGATATGTCGTCTTTCACAAAACTCCAGAAAACCAAAATTTCTGAAACCAGCTTCGTAAATGCTAAAGGTAAATTAGACATAAGCCTCACTGGAGTTTTCACAGTTTTCACTGACAATTTTTGGTGGTTTGTGTCTCCATAATATTGTTAACATACTACTGGTTTTTTACATTTTACATTTTCTGACAGACTTTTAACTTGAGCTCTGAACTAAGCAAGACCTTTTGTTCTCCTGAATTCAGAAAAAAAAAAAAGTGAATGCAAGAAATGAGCCAGAGTAATTATGTTCCCCTACAATACAGTTTCCCTTGAGGGACCAATATGCCCACTGTTATGAAATATCAAATCAGTAACATTCACCTGTAGGAACTGAAGCCTTATAGCATCAGTCCTTGCTTCAGAAATCAATAAAAGACTATGATATTTAATATTTTATTGCTTTTTCTAGTAGCAACTTTCTCAGTTTTGAATGAGCTACCAGTTGTTCGTAAGTCACAAAATCCAGATAAGCCAAGCAGGATTTAAAGCAATATTTTAGTCTGTTACCATAGCCTGCATGTAAGCTGTAGGAGAAAGGAGTTCATCGAGGTCTTGCCTAGCGGATGGCAAATCAGGCTTCCAGTTCTTACCTCTTCAAAATATGCTTCCTCTTCAAAATGTTTACTGAAAGAGCGAGCTTGTTGTGTGTCTGATGTCTGCTGTTAAAGGGGTCAAGAAGTAATTTATGTGCTAAAGGCTCACTCACTGTTAAAGTTAATGAGATTTACTGTTCTACCAATTAAGTACTGCCATGCCACTTATTTTGTGAGATTTAGGCTTTGGTCTGTATTCGGAATATATTCAGTTAGATTTAGCGTTTAGTCTTATCAAATTATGGTGAGCTAAATAAAAAATCCATATCCTTCAGGGTATAAAACTGAGTTTCTTCCTCAATTTCTAACCAAGAAACACCAATATAGAGAATACCTATTACATGCCAAAGAAAACACATATTCCTAATCCCTCCACCCTTCATTGTGAAGACTACATCAGCCAAGTCAATCACCATGTTATGTGACTCCTTGCCTTTCCGATGTGCAAAGCATAGTTTATTAGGGTGCCAGTTTGACGATACAAGATTTTCAACTGTTCACTGTTGCCATTCACACTTTCCATTCTGCAGTCTTTGGAAATCCCTTGGCTGCTAATCTGCAGGTAAACTATCACCAAGTCCTCTCCCCTACACCACAACAGAAATTACTTCATAGTCTGTTCTCACCCATCTCAAGGGAATCTCACTAAGGTTTATGGACACAGCCCTGAGTCTGCTTTCTTTCCAAGCTCAAGATCCCAAACCTAACCATAAAATCTTTATACCTGTACTGAAAAGTTAATAAAAATTCATTTACTGATCAATTATAAACGACAGAACACAAGGATCAAGACAACTATGAACATAGACAAAATAATCAATTTCTAGTGTGTTTTTTCTTTCATCTTTTGGGATTGATGTTGCATATTTCAAGTTTCCTCTTGCTCTCTTTGCACATCAATTAACTGTTGCTTCTACCTGAATCCACCTCTGCTGTTTATCTCCTTGAGTTTCTTCTTTGTTTTCAGACTATGTTTCTGGCTTCTCTTGAACCTTCTCTGCCTTTACGACAGTTTTCAGACCCCTGAGACAAATTTTTATTATATTTAAATTGACATTGATATATAAAACCACTGTTGTGTAAGGATCAAGTGTTCTGTCATTCTGCCATGGGATTCTCTATTTACTAAGTCTCTTGAGACTTTTACTTTTGTAAAAAAGACTACAGGTTAAAGTCCTCTATACAACAAAGGGACACAGCATGATATTTTCCTGTAATTTCTTTAATTAGCATCTCACTGCTGTTTCAATTGTCTGAATGCACTTAATCCTTTTAATGATAATGCTGCTCCTTGACTCCCATGAACAGAAGGTAAACAAATTACCTGAAGGTCTCTGGTGTTGTTGTAAAGACCTTTTTTTTCCCAGAACCCAGATCTTTGCTTCAATTAAGCCACATTCAAGGTTTTTGCTTCTATATAAGATTGTGAAAGTAAACATGAATTGTTGCAGTGATAACAACTTTGATCTTTTTTAATCAATTAGCAGCTTGTGGTATTAAGGGCTTTCAGAAACCACAAAAATCATCAGATACCATTTTCACAGGAGTGAAAAGTATTATTTCTCCTCCACAATACATCATTCTATGAGGTCATACTAGGCACAGGAAAAAAAAAACCAAACACCTGTGTCCGCGGTGTTAGGGGAACATAACATTTCTCCTCTCCATTCCCTAAAATAAACATCCAAATGACAATATTAACTTCATCTTTCCCCATATCCACTCTGTAAAGTTATTTTGAACAATCTGAGAAATACAAATAGTGTAGGACAAAAATACAGTTTTCAGGCTGGAGAATATTCATTTGTGTGTTATCAGAGCCATCAGAGAAAAACAAAACCACACCTTAAAAAAAAAAAAAAAAAACAACGAGAGAGAAAAAGTAAAGAAAAACAGATAGAAAAACAATGGGGAAAGAAACTGGCTAGAAATACTTGCTTTGCTCTGTTTTGAACATGGAGGTCAGCCCTACCTCCCCTCCTTCCAAACAAGAAGGATGGCATGATGTCCCTTATGCTAATGTGGGGCAGTCTGACCACTCTACAGGTGTCACAGTGCCACAGCCAGCTCACAGGGAAGCACAGGGAGATAGCAGTCACAGCCTGGCTAACAGGGAGAAAGACAGAAACATCAAAATGTCAACTGATTTACAACTCATTTGCTATTTATTAAGCCTGTCCTTTACATACTGGGCTGGTTTTTTTCACTAAAATACCACCTTCATCTGAGGACACTCATAATTATCATGGATACATTTTTTTCGGCTTCTGGAACATGGCCTCAAGAGCAACTCCTCAGGGTCTGAAGTGCAAATCAATTAGTGTATGACTGTGCAGCCTTCTCAGACTTCCCTCATCTCTGCCATAGCTAGATGTCCCATGGCACATTTAAAGAGCTTGATTTGCTACCAGCTTAGTTCGTATCATGCAGGCAGTTCCAGACAGAATACTTCCCCCCCTTAAATATGATTTAGTGGTTGCTGGGGCTGCCCCATGGATGCTTTCATCCCTTCCAATTCAAAGAGCTGAATCCCTGCTGAATGCTCCTTGCTTGTGTTTGTGCGCCCATTTTTGTTGCCTGGTTGTTGCCTTTTCAGACCAAAACATCTGTTCAATGCATCTCCCTGCACTGCCCACATAGTGAAACAAGTCAAGGTCAGAAAGGGATTGAAAATCAAAATCCTTAGCAGGAGCTAACCATGCCTCTCAAATGATAATGTAAGCCACAGGTAGGACCAGTGGTTTACAATGCATCCAATGGTTCCATGCACTTAATTAACATGCAATTGCAAATTGCTGCAAATTATTGGTATTTCTGATATGCAAATAAACTCTCCATGCTTTGGGATTGGAACTGCTTACTGGGAGGCACCTTGGGTCAGATTTCCAAGATTTGTGATTCTGAAGATAAACATCTGGTCATATACACATAATCATAAGAGTTTGGATGTCATCCTCCAACTGAAAATGAGGGCATTAAGGATCTAATTTTCTTCTGCGCTTTAAAATCCCATTCTGTACCTTCTTGCATATCTAACTGTTCCATCTTGGTAAATGGCATCTGGCCCTTCTTTTCAGCCTCTGCAAGTGAACCCTAGAATCATAGAATCACAGAATGATTTCAGTTAGAAGGGACCTTAAAGACCATCTTGTTCCAATCCCCCCTACCATGGGCAGGGACACCTTCCACTAGACCAGGTTGCTCCAAGCCCTGTCCAACCTGGCCTTGAACACTTCCAGGGGCAGGGAATCCACAGCTTCTCTGGGCAACCTCTTCCAGTGTCTCAGTACCTTCTCACAGTAAAGAATTTCTTCCTAATATCTAATCTAAATCTACCTTCTTTCAGTTGAAAGCCATTACACTTTGCCCTATCACTACAGGTCCTTTTAAAAAGTCCCTTTCCAGTTTTCTTGTAGGCCCCCTTTAGGTACTGAGAGGCTACAATAAGGTCTCCCCAGAGCCTTCTCTTCTCCACACTGAACCACCCCAACCTTCATAGGAGAGGTGTCCCTCCTCTGGAGTGACTCCAACAGGCCCTTGTCCTTCTTATGTTGGAGGCTCCAGAGCTTGGATGCAGTACTCCAGTTGGGGTCTCACAAGAGCCAGTTACAGGGGGAGAATCACCTCTGTGCACCTGCTGGCCACGCTGCTTGTGATGCAGCCCAGGACACAGTTGGCTTTCTGGGCTGCAAACATATATTGCTGAGTCATGTTAAGCTTCTCGTCCACCAACACCCTCATGTCTTTTCCTTAGGGCTGCTCTCAATCCATTCTCTGCCCAGACTGTATTTTTTCCTGGGATTGCCTTGATCCACATGCAGGACCTCACACTTGGCCTTGTTAACTTCATGAGGTTTGCACAGGCCCACCTCTCAAGCCTGTCAAGGTCCCTCTGGACAGCATCCCTTCCCTCCAGTGTGTCGACTGCACCACACAACATGGTGTCATAGGCAAAGTTGCTGAGGGTGCACTCAATCCCACTGTTCATGTCACCAGCAAAGATGTTAAACAGCACTGGTCTCGATACCAGCCCCTCAGGAACAACACTCATCACTGGTTGCCAGCTTGGACATTGAGCCATTGACTGCAACTCTTTTGAGTGTCACCATCCAGTCAATTTCTTATCCACCAAATGGTCCCTCCACCAGATCCATGCCTCTCCATATAGAGACAAGGTCGTCATGCAGGACAGTGTCAAATGCTTTGCACTAGTCCAGGTAGATGACATAGCTGTTCTTCCCTCAACCACCACTGTAACCCTGTGGTAGTAGGTCACCTTGTCAGGCAAAGTCATTTGTCAGGCATGATTTGCCCTTAGTGAAGCCATGCTGGCTGTCACCAATCACCTCCTCACTTAAAAATCCCTTGAAAATGATGTATAGGGGATTGCAGAATAAAGCTCTATTCTATGACATCAGCCTCCCCATTCTTCATCATTCTTCAATGCTTTGGCAGCTTACAGGGAACATGACCAGATCTGAACTATCATTTTCAGTCTCCTAAATTAACCTCAAGTAGTTGTTTTCATATAAATAAATACAAAAAGACCTCCCAGGAGGTTCAGAGATGTCATCAAAGTGCCTTGAGCCAGACCTACACGTAAGTAGCACATTCAAGTTGAGCCAACAACAGATGAAAACCTGATCCATTTTTACTGCTCAGTCTTTATTAGTCAACGAGGTAGGACACGAGAGAATGCTTCCTTTGGTTCTACCAGTAACAAAATTGATATCTGATGGACAGGAATTTACAGCTTTGATTCTCAATTGATTGGGGGAAATACAATTCTGGAAAACCTATTGAGCCTACGAAGGTTACACAGATATAAATTATGCCCACTACCTATCACAGCTACTAATGAAAACTAATACTGTGTTTTGAGGGTCAGGCAGAAGCCTGCTATTTCTACCTGTTCCATTTTTAAGTGTTTGTCAATTTGGAAAATCTGTCAAATACATGAAAGAATTACTATTTATACTTGAGCATATCAGAGTTTGAGCTTTTCAAAGAGAATAAGGGCTTGCAGGTAGTGCAAAAAGGTTACAGGTCACTGCTAGCATTAAAAAGAAAAATCCACAAGGTAGATGAGTAAGGAGCTAAATTGCAAAGAAATTTAAAAGGATCATACGTTTTTCTTTGCTGCAGAGGGGGAAATAGCACTGAAGGGACTGAAAAACAGTGAAATGAATCCTCCATTCTGGCAGTGCCTATTTTCCAGCAGGCACAGAGAAAGCCTACATTCCTAGCTTAGACTAGTCAGCTTTCTTAAACAAAGCTTAATTTAAGCAAAATAAATCCTATATCATGGTGGTGAGTGGGTGGGTGTGTTAAATTTTGTATTCAGCATTTAATTGATGGTATAAACAGAGTGACCTCAAGGATAGCTTATGGGGAATGCTATAAAAGCAAACCTGTTACTGGCACGTCTTGTGTCAGGGATTTATACTTTCTTGCATGTAGCTCTAAAATATATTGCAGAGGCAACACAAATATTGTACACAGTTCACTTGGATTCCATGACATAGCAATGGTTTAACAGGAGCACAAGTACTGACAGCTGGTGTATCAGTCTTCATTTTGAAAACCTGTGAAAAATTGGAATCTGTAACCTTCCTATCTTTGTCAGGTTATCTGAGTCCGCTACCTTTAATATACTGTAGGCTGCTGCGAAATACTTCCTCACAAAACTGCTCATGGGGCTGAGAAAGCAGCTATAGACAGTTTCTAAGTCCTTGCCTATGGAATTTATTTGCTGATCACAAATGTTTCCCAGTGGCTTTTAGTGTAGCACTCCATTTTTTATCGTGGCCATTACAACTGCAGATAAAAAAAAATTGCTTGGAAAAATATCAGAGCCTAGACTTTTATTCTATTATTATAAAGAGTAGATATTGCAAAAATTCTCACTGCAGATCAAAAAAGTTTAACTTGAATACTTTTTAAACTTTGTATTTCTATGTCTCTTTTTTAGAAAGCAGCATTTTCCCTTTCAGTAAGTGACTTACAAACTTAGCCAGATCACTTATAAATTTTAGATTCGTAACATAGGAGACATTCGCAGACGCAGAAATCCCTCTAGTACATGTTGATAGAAACATCGCTCCATCCAAACACCCTACTTACAGGAACCAAATGAAAACTTGGCTCCATCAACATTTATCACCTTCTGCACTCACTTGCCTGATCTTTACTCAAACAAATCAAAAAGATACCAGAAACGTTTGCTGAGATTAGATGCAATTTGAAAAGATGGGAGTTTGCTCTGATGTGGTGAGAGCTTCTAATTACGCAGCTATTTACTATCATTAATTTAAATCTATGTAACGGAATGGAATTCCATAGTTTCCAAGCTGACAAACTGTCAGTAGATAAGCAATTAGCAGTATGTTTGTATGAACATGCTGAGTATCCAAGAGTATAGAAACAAGCATAAAATAATATTTTCTAGGCATTGAGGACACTGTGAAAATACATTCTGTTGAAAGCATGCAGTAGTAGCATGCCAGTAGGAACAATGTCCAAGTCACTGCACAAGTGTAACCTGACACACAAACTCAATGGAACTACAGGAAGAAAAGCTCTGAACTGAGCATAGCTCACAGCTAAATTATACATCAGAGCATGTACTAAAGCATCCTGCAAAAGCACATCTCATTCCCACATCTCTGCCACTTCATGCCCTTCTTATAAATTCTAATGCATGGCCAATAGTTGACAGCTGTAGTTGCAGCTGAGACCACAGTGAAGATGCCTTAACAGAAGTATTTCATTTATACAACATAACCAAGAAATTTACTAATAATTCATAAGACTATCTTGACTATAACTAAGTACTGAGAAAAAATAATAATACAAAAAGCACAGTATTGTGTCATGATGTGGCAAAGAGTAATGAAGCACGAAGTTGCTGAGCATTTTATAGCAACTTATGCAAGCCTCCAAAGCTCAAACCCATTCTAAAGAGTGTAGTTTATATATATATAAATACAGTTCTGAACCACTAGTTCAGTTTAGGTCCAGACAATCTGACAAGACTAAAGTAGCACTAGTTCCATCCCATGTAAACTCCTTTAATATCACCATAGAAAGCCTGACTGCAGCAAGGATATGTGTCACTACCCCATCCCTCCCTTACCTTGAGAGTGAAATTTTGTAATAATAGGAAAGGCAATTTTGAATACCACAAATATTTATATACAAAACATCCCCACCTGCTTTCATGATCACCAAATTGGAAAATACCAAATCCTTAACACCAAGACCAGTGGGGTCTCCTACATGAAGAGTCTTTGCAATAGCTTAACCTAAATTTCACAACTGTAGCTGAACAAGATGAACACGCAAAGTACTCCTAAGCAAAAAACACTCAAATTGCAGGCAGAAATATGGCACAGTCAGAAATATTGTGCCCATTTAACACAATATTTCAGTAAAAAAAACAGCAGAAGTTCTAAGTCTAGTATAAACCAGACAACAGTTCTTTGTGTCACATGAATATAATGCTATTCAATGCTTCCATGATGTTTACTATTATATTCACTATTACAATCTTTTTACTTTTTTTTAATTCCAAGCCATACTATAGACTTTGATTCAAGGAAAAAAAAATATGGTAGTAATACTATTACATGCTTAATACTTAACCCTTGCTTAATTCTGTACAAAATCAGGAACATAGCCTGCAGCCATAAGCTTTGCTTACAATACATCAATGGTTATCTATGCAAATATGTGTTTTATGTGAATATCTATTGCATACACTGAAAGCCCTTTTATGAAATATTAGAACAGTTAAAAGCATAACATGCTTCATTAAAAAGTTAAAACCATGAAATCAAAAAGTTAAAGCACCTTATAACAGTACCTGTACTCTACTCTCACGGCTACAATGGCACACGATTACAGTTAAGCTACACCACAGTTTGTAACATTCAATTTTCCTCATTTTCATCCTCTGTAGGCACCTCTTTTTAACATATATTTAGCAAATGCAAAGACTGGATGTAGCAAGCATTGCCTTTAGAAAATGATAACTTAGAAATAAGATGCATATCAAAAATTAAGCGTTGAAGTTGTAATACATGGGATAAAGAGAAAATATAAAAGGAAACCAGAAGGCATAGAAAATGATAACTGAGGGTAAAATGACACCACCTGGATTTCTGCTTATGGAGAAAAAACAGAAATACATTCTTAATGAATTTTTATTTCAGATTATAGCCTTAAATATGAAGTTACTACAGTGTATTTTCATTACCTGCACACCTTTATACGCATTATTTTCAAAGTTTTAGTACACATATGAAGACAAGACCACATTTAGCTATATTACCAGCTTTTTACAAAGAGTTGAAGCCCATGAAATGTGTCATGAGAAAAAATACTCTCTCAAACTCTTCCTAGAATTGCAAAACGCCATGGACTAGTCCTTTGACTTCCATTGCCCTCCATTGCTCATGAAAAGAATGTCCTGAAGATACTCTTCAGTTATTACTTCTCCTGGCATATAGCCATTACAATGTATACAGGATGTGAGGGGAAAAGAGCCAAAAAGAGGATAGCTGGGGGCCAGGAGGGAAGGACTCCTCTGCTGGCCCAGTGGGAAGTCTGGCATGTCATTAATGCTACGGAAGAGAACGCGGATTGGAAATGCTGCGGAAGTGCCCCGTGGGATCGTGTGGTTTACACACATCAGTATCATCTATGTTGCTAAAGGCTGATTCTGTTTGAAACCTACCTAAAAATATTCACCCCTAGGATTTCAGCTCAATCTGCTTTTATCGCCTTGGGAACAGGTAAACATGATCCTCTATTGTTTTCTGTTTGTTCACATTAATTTTTTTAAAGACCCGGTTAAACATAAATACATCCTGACAATGCCAGAACACATTTAAAGCATTAAAAAAAAAAAAAAAAAAAGGGGGGGGGGGGAATCAACCCAAAATCCAGAACAAATATCAAGGGGGATTGCTCACTGCCTGCTCAGCAACAAGAACGTTACAGCCGCCCACTCCTGCACCACCCGCCCAAACACATCCAGCAAAAACAAAATTACTGCTCCACGGTGCTCTGACTCAGACACGGTACTTGGGGAATAGCCACTGAATTTAGCAGCAGAGGCTGTCTGTTTAGTACTTTACACTGGACTGAGCATTAGTGAGTCACCGCTGCTGTAACACAAACCAACTTGGAGATAGCAGAAAGAGCAGAGGAGAAACCCAGCCATAGCCCCCGTGTGAGCAAAAATTGAAGCTGAAGGGTTATGTAAGGTTTTTCTGTACAAGAGGGCAAGACCTAAAGCATCTTCATGATCCTTTTGGTTTTGGCCAGTGTCCCCTGCTAGCACCTTGGTGGGGTGGAAAAGTCTCCCTCGTAACGAAGGTGCAGTCTGCTGAGATCGGTAACAGGTCACAACACAGCAATATCTGAGGAAATATTCTTGAAACATTATCACCAATGAATTTCAGGTTTGTTAACTACATGTAAAAAAAGACATACTTTTCCTCAGCAACGTCAGAGGTGGATATAACGAAGACGTTAATGGAGGAATCTAGAGGGAAACACCATTGTCCCATCTTCATATGACCCACTGAACACTATACACTGACCACGTTACTCCAGGATGGGAACCCCGCTCCCTTTACTCTTCATGCTGCCCACCCCAGGAAGACCACCGCTGCACAGAAACATTATCCCTTGCATTACTGCAATAGGGCACAAATCAACAACTTCTTATCTTTGGTCTGGTGATGATTTCAGAATTCATGGAGTCAGGAGAGTGCATGACACACCCAAGTTCAAGGAGAAGTACAAACTCTGCTGTTCTGTTTTGTTCAAATATTTGGGGGGGGGAGGAGATAATTACTTCATCACTTATTTTAACACCACATGAAAAGTAGCAATATATGAACAATTAGATCTTCCATAATTATACCTGTCATATTTGCATAGAACAAAATTTATTGCCTAGGGGCGGTTTTAATTACAATCAAGTGGTGGATGATTGAAGTTTTAATAAGAAATAGTGAATTGAAAAAACATTAAATCCCCAAACAATTGCCATATGAATAATCTTTGTCTCAGGCTGTACTGAACCTTAAAACTGGCAGAACTTCTCTTGTTATTAAGAAATTAAAAACTTGAAAGAGGTTAATGATGTCACTGTTAACTAAACATAGGCCAGGTGTTAAAAACTCACACAATGCATTTCTTTCAGCTTGTGAGAAATGAATCTGATGCTAACCTGAAAAGAAAAAAAAAAAGCAAACCAAAGCAAAGCAAACCAAAGCAAAACAAACCAAAGCAAAGCAAACCAAAGCAAAGCAAACCAAAGCAAAGCAAACCAAAGCAAACCAAACACCTAAAACCGCACTAGGAATTCAAACACCTTTTTTTATGGAAGGCACAGTCCATAAAAGAACTGTTATACAAAAATTGTATTTTCTAATAGCTAAACTAGACACCACCACACTTTGTCTGAATATGTTGCATTCTGTGTTCACCTAAAACAATGGCTTCTGAACTATTTCTAATTGTGAGACTACTTCCAAATCAATATTGATGTTAACTATTCTGAAAATTAATATTAAATAAAAGTGAATTTCCTTGGCAATCACAATCCAATGCAAACGGGTGAAACACACCTGTAGATTCATTCCCCTCCCTGGGGAGCTGGTGTTTTACATTTTCTACTGATGGTGATTTTGTTTGACAAAGATCATGTCCATCAGCTTGGAAAAACAAACTGACTGGCTTTGTGTTTGCAAAATATTAGCAGAAATTTGTAAATGTGTGTGGAAGGTACCAAAACCATAATTTATAAAGGGCAGAAATAAAATAATATTTTTAAAAAAATACAAATTAAGAGACTAAAACAAGACTAAGGAGAATGTAGCCAAAAAAAAACACTAATTAGAGAAAAATCTTAATTAACTCTGCTGGCACCAAAGGTTCAGAGAACCTGACCAGAGACTTCCCTAGGTAACTGTATGTCTGACTTTTGGGCATTAGCAGAAGTCCAAGAGCAGTTACTTATGCTGCAAATACCCACCCACAGTGCTTAATTCGGAGGTGCCACGCCTTGTACACATCCTGACCAACTGCCAGACTTTTTTGAGATGTCTTGCAATGTAAAGATGGTGATGATACTGAAATAATGCAAAGATTTTACTCTCATCTAGCTGAGCGCTACAGAAACTAAGATCGGAGCCCTCCTGTGTTATCCTACCTCCTGGCTCCATGAATCCTCCATTCCTCACACAGTGGCTCAGCACTGGTAGGATGGAGGAATAATCAAGGAAGAACAGTGCATTTCTGTTCAGTGTAGCCTGTAATAAAGTGATCAGAGCACTCTTTTCAGGGTGGAAGACAAACATAAACCTTCTTAGACTGAAGATAGATTTGATTTCAGATTCCTAATTTCCTAGACAGCTCCATTTGAGTTCTGGAACGTTCCAAATGTATTAAAGAAGAAAAACTTATGAAAAAAAAACCCCATCAAAACAAAACAAACAAAAATTAAACCAAGCAAACAACAACAACAACAAAAAAACAATAAAAGCCACATCTCTGTAACTACCAATCCAAGGTAGATTTTGGTTTCAGATTCTGAGGAAATGAAGGTGTCACCTTGCAACACTGACCCAAACGGCAGGACTCCAGACGGAGGATTTCAGCTGCATCTCTGTAAGACATCCTGTGCTTAGCACATCCGTATCTGTCCTTCAGCTGCGCTTGTCTCATGTCTGTATGCCACATGGTCCAACGGAATGTGGACCTAGGTGACTCCATGGTTTTGGTTCCACCAGGACAGTCGGGTGTGTTAAAATCAGGTACACTTTGGAGACGTTTCAGTGTTTGGAGCTAGTACAGCAAGGGTCCTGCTGAACACTAGCAACAGACATTTGTAGAAAGACCATCGAGGACCACTTCCACCTCCATGTGAGTTCATAAATCAAATCCAAATATATAGTAAATTTCAGCCGTTTAAGAATCTAGTTGAAGAGCATAAATATGTATTTGCTAAGCAGCTGCATACAAGGGAGTGAAAAATGTTCCTGGACAGCCCTTGGACTTTGAACAAACCGTATCTTCATCACATTGACACATCATAACTTGTCATCACCTTGTTTCTTGCAGCTTCCCCATCAGAGGGAATCTTAATTCAGCAAAAGAATTAACGTATAAAACATGTGAAGTACCTCAGCCTCTATTGATTAATAAAGCTTTTGGCAAGTAAAGCTTACATTTGTTTATCAAAAAATTTACAGTTAGGTCATAGAAAGTTAGAAATTGTAACTTAGACCTTCAGGAAATGTGACAAAATAGTTTTTTACACTGCTTTCCTTCAGCATATCCTGCTTTCTGGGCTTTTCCGCAGAAACCTGTGGTGCAAGGAAATTGCTGGGTTCCTAGGGAAACTTGCCTTTTGTACTAACAAGTACATCAAAAGTCAATGTTGCAAAGAAAGCTGGTAGAAGATCTCTTGAGGGAAGTTTAAACATGGAAAATCTTCCAGAAAGCCCAAAAGGTGTCATAAAGGTGGCAGGTGGACACCTTAAACTGGTAAGGAAGAAAAATGTATGAAAGAAAGATGCCAGGTGAACACGCTACCTGAATCTGCTTTATACTTTCATGAAGACAAAAATTCAGTATTTCTTCTTATCTAGCTCTGCAGCGAGCCGTTTCCAAGGATTCAAGCTCTGCTGATCCGATTCCTTTACCGCTTACTTGGAAGAGCCCCATATTTACCTGCATTCTTTCCCGAGGGTCCCAATTAGCTGCATGCCTGAAATACTGGCACGAAGTGTGCTACCAAAATGCTTGAGGAAAAACTCAGATATTCCAGGGAACAATTTGTTACACTACTGAACCCAGTAGTACTGTTATCTCGTCCTACAGTGCATTTAAGGATACTGCAGCTATATAACAAGTATTATGGCTATGCTGTAGATGGCTACCATAAAACTCAGAAAAGAAAATCCTTTACAGAAAGGGAAAAAAAATAAGTAAGACTGAAAGAAAAGACTACTCAACTACTCATTGTTGAATGTTAAATTATCAATTTATCTGGCCAGCAACCAAGCCAAATGTGGGGGTTCATCTTTTAATTGTGCAAAGAACAAGACTCTGAAATGAGTTTAAGACCAGATTCTGATGCCCATTCTGCAATGCAATAAGTCCTTATTGCAGCAAGATTTCAACTGAGGTTGAAAGTTAGTCTGATACATGTACATATTTCATCGGTAAAAACCTGGCATTTTTAGATTTAATCTTACTCTGGCTCCACTGTAACAATTATTGCATTCGACTCAATCTTACTAAAAATTTGACCAAGAAAAAAAGGTGGAAAAAACATCTGGAGAAAACAGTTTCACCATAGCAAATTTCTCATTAGGCAAAGAAAAAAAAAAAAAGATTTAACTACATTTACATTTCAAAATAAAAAATAACATCAAAAATAACTAAAATATTTTGAATGTGGATAGCGTTTATTTAAATCTGAATTTAATTATTGATTTAAAGTATTTTGTCTGACTGGTAGTGATTTACTGTTGATTTTTCTTGTTAGGAAGTACTTGTTGGAATGCCTACCACTACACACGTAGTTGCAGCATCTAAGCATTTTGTCATGATCTTTTGATCTTAGGCCTATAAAAGAATTATGTCAGAAGTCAGTAAAAGAAATGAGGGAAATCATGTACTGAAAGATGAAAGAATGTCCCGTTCTATTCCATCCTATTCTGTTCTAATTACCACTCACGTTCTAGAAGAGGACATGCAACATGATGCAGGCACCTCATGTAGAAGAACCTCCTGTTACAAAACAGGTATGCATCCTCTGTAAGATAGCATGCCAACAAGAGACTAGAAAAGCTAGGACTTCTGGTAGACAAGAAGTCTGACAGCAGGCTGTCAGATGGCTGAATTTATATACCAAATGCCAAAACTGTGATGGAACAAGTCTGGAAATACTGGACCAGGAAGCACTCACTGCAACTAATCAGAGATCAATTTAGAACAGATAGGAGAAAAAACTTTTTTATCCATAAAGACTGAGGTCTTGGAGCCATTT
This sequence comes from Microhierax caerulescens, assembly GCA_035590215.1. Taxonomy (NCBI): domain Eukaryota; kingdom Metazoa; phylum Chordata; class Aves; order Falconiformes; family Falconidae; genus Microhierax; species Microhierax caerulescens. The sequence continues at coordinate 73,246,781 of JAVJGJ010000057.1, read as the reverse complement.
ACTACAGGATGTCATGGAAGTAGACTGTACAGGCAAGTTAGGGGCTAGGCAAATTAATTGGTAAGTTCACTAATAAATACTGAAGGGAACAGACAAAGTTGTCCTCTGAAATTTCTAATAAAAACACTGAGAGCACAGAGGGATTACGTGCATAAAGGACCATAGATACTGGCAAGGCTTGTGAAGTTTCCTTACCTAGCATTTCTGCATGCCAACATCAGGACAGAATTACTGACTGCACAGGCTACCTCAAGGCACCAGGACATTGCCTATGCTCTTATACCGCAGACTACCCCCAGCCTCAGTTATCACTCCCACCAAAAAAAATGAGGTTTTAGTATTTTGCTGGAAGGGGGGGAAAAAATCCTTGTGGACCTTGAAACTGGTGATAAATATAACTTGCAGCTTCAGCTAGCAGGAAACCTCAGTGGTTCTACTTTAACAAATAAATGTTGTTAGTTCTTTCATATACTTAAATGGTACCAGGTATAACCAACCTCATTCAAAGCAGAACAGAGCCTTGATAAACCTGTAGTTTCCGCCTTCCACATACCTACTAACAGGGAAGAAAGGAAAAAAAAAGCAACAAGGAAGATGAACATGTGAAAAAGGCACAGGAAAACAGAGGGCATGTCAGATACTTCTTTCTGCTGCTCCCTGATAAAATCTCTGCCTTGCCTCAAAAGATCTATTTCCAACATTACACACTGATTAACAAAATGAACATTGCAAAGCAGCGGAATGGTAAGCCTGGAGACCCAAAAGTCCTTGACAATTTTATATATAACCATTAGAAAGGGTTCCATTTTCAATAACCTAGCTTTCACCTGGATTTATGCTTTAATTCTGTCTTCTGAAAAGCAAATTGAACCAAATTACAATTGAGATGTTTCAAGGACATATTAAAACTCTCTAAATTTCTTACAGAAAATGTTGAAATTCAAAAGAGTTGTTATACACCAATTTTTTTAATTAAGATTGAAACAAGACAAATCTCATAATTTTTAAAAACTGTTTATATTAGTAATGCATTCTGTCTAGTAATAAAAAGTAGTTTTTCTTGTTATAATATTGACTTCTAAGCTGTTAGAAGTATGGGAAGTAACATTCCCTAGAAGCCATCATTCGTCAAGGGAACCTGTGGAAACACTAGATGTCAACTGGACTATGGTATGAAGAACTACTTTGCAGAAACCATCTTCATTATTCACTGTACTACTATTATACAAAGTAGTCTAGAACACACAGGCTAAAATGATCTCATTGAAAGACAATGCATTTTTATACAGCTGAATGTATTATTAAAAATAGAACCAGGAAATTACAGATTTCATAGCATATTCAGAAAAAAGTGACTGTGTCTTGGACACAGGTACCCTGAAAAGTATTTAAGAGGTGAAGTCAGTGAATAATTCAACATGAGTTAGTGTGATGCTGTAGCAACACAGTCTAATCTGAACTTTTTATAATGGGGAATGCGGAAAAAGAGAAGCAAAGGGCATTCCACTGGAACAAATACTGGAATCATGCATACAGTCAGGTATCGATGCTCTTAAAGAAAAGATACTGAAAGACAAGAGAAGATGCATGAAAGAGTCCCAAAATTATTCAAGACGTGGGGAAAAAGGCCTCAGAAAGGCAGAATCTAGGCTCAGAGAGTTGTGTAAAATACACAACTACTTGCACATGTGCGTGCAAGTTTGGACCACTGAAAACATCACTTACATTTGGTTCTTTTCAGTAATGTTTAATAGAGGTTTCAGCAAGGAAGCAGAGTTTTTCATTTCAAAGAAGATTTTAAAATGTTAAGATTCAATTTTATTGTGGTTGAAAAAGTAAACTTAGTGGAAGAGAGACTAGGAGTCTTGCGAGAGTTGGGTAAACAGCACTAGGGTATGGAAGCCAACACCTGCAATGCTCAGACTCCTATATTCTTCTTCACTCTGTTTAGATAGGCAACCTTCCATTAAACCAGACAAATGTGAGCAAGTTAAGCTACTAGCATGAAATACTGTAATTTTGAAAAGTTTGTTTTACCAGGGAAAATCATCCTTCTGTAAAATTTCCAACAAGCTACAGCGGAAAATGGTCTTACACCAATAAATGCATCAACATGTTTCTTGGGCAGACGATCTGAATGGAAGTCATTGGACCAAGAAATAAGCATTAAAATAGTTCTCTTCACCTATCAGGCAGAAGCACATACAAAGAAAACAAAAATAGCTGGAGAGGAAGAAGCTGCCTGAGGGTAAGCCTCAGCTAAGAAGGGTAGCAAAGCCCTGGAGACAAAAACTGGGACAAATCCAAGAAAAGCAACAATAGAGGTTTTGATTGTATAGTTCTCTTTTTAAATCTGAGTGTCTGAACCTGAAAAAGTAACTTAATAACCAGAGGAAACCAAAAGAGTTATTTGAAGCAAGATTTCACCTTTCACAGCTGCTGCATCACTCCCCCAGCTTAGGGTAATGCTCGCTTTAATGGGGCTATGCACCTGCAGAACATCTTTCACAAATGAAATTTCTGTATCCATAAACTTGCAAAAGCAAAGAAACTTGCTTGTAACAAACACATGAAGAATCCTCCACCAGGGAGTTTAAAAAAAAAAAAAAAACAAACCACAACACAACCTCCGGAAAACTACTAACAGGCATTTATTTTGTAAGGAACTTTGCTCAAATGAATGTAAGGGGACTGAATGGGAAAGAACTGCTACAGCTATCAGTGCTCCTTATTTTTCTCCATACCAAAGGTGAAAGCAACAAAGAAGCTATGCTATCAGTGACAAATCTACTGCGTACAGAGAAAGAAAAGTTAAACTGTGATGCTGATCATCCAGTAATTTTATTTGCTACAAGCTCTTTTTAGCTTTCATTGCCTCAATCACACTTACAAGCTCTAACTGCAAAACACTGTGCTAGCAGGACAGAGATTCAGCAGGTGTCTCTCTAAGCTAGCATACTAGATGCCATTTCAGCACTATATACTGTTCAGGTCCACAAAAATCATAATGATGACTCATGGCTACCTATGAGGATATGAGAAGTGGGAGGGACGACCCGCTCTTCATCTGTCAACAATAATACAAGATCTGCAGAAGGCAAATAAAGTTAACCGTGAAAAGAAAAAGCATAGAAACAGGCAACATTTGTAAGAACTTTCATTGCAAGCCCTATGATTTATCCTTCCCGACTTTTATGATGCCTTGCAAGGTATGTGAGTTATGTGATTCCATTCTCTGAGGCATAAAGTTGCATCTATACAACCTGGATTTTGGTTAATAAAATAAGACTCAAGGCAAGACAAGTGAAAATAAATTCAAACGTCTGACATGTGGACAACTTGACAAATGTTTGACTTCACAAGTGTCACGTCTCGCTAGTTGTCATTCCAAAACACATTTGCTTCAGCAACTACAACTGACTTTCAGAATAGGCTACATTTACATCTGGAGATACAAGCAAAGTTCACATCGGCTAGAAGACTCAGCATTATAGTCTAAAAAAAGCATATGTAGAACCTTTTTTGCTGGTGTGCAAATTTCCAGTGATAGTTTTAAAAGAAATGCAGGATCAGTCTTAAACTCACCTGCAAATTCCCTGCCTTATCTGAGGCAGCTATTTCTGCTATTTGGACCAGTTCTAGTCACGGCCTGAAATCTAAATCTAATGCTGCAAAAAGGAGATGACAGTATCTATTCTGAATACTTGCAGGAAGCATCCAGAAATAAAATTTAGAAAATTTCCACCTCAGTGAGTTACTCAGTATGCAGAGAATTGATGGAGATATAAAAAGTAAACATATAAATAGGCCTAGAATCCTATCTCTGTAAAATTCTACCAAACACATAATGGAAAAAAACAAAGAAAAAAGACATACTGTCATGTAAAAACATATGCTATGCATGATTTTACAGTCCTTATACAGAGAAAAGTCTATTTTATTTGTACTTTTCCAAAACATCAGTATTTTTCTGGTAGGATACTGGCACAATTAAAGCCATTTGGTTTGTGATACTGGTACACACTTTGTGTAATATTTTCCTATAGCAAAAGAGCCATCTCCAGCTTGAAAGGGAAAGTTAAAATACAAGAATACAATTTTTAAAATATTAAAGAAACAGCCACAGCCTAACAATTCCAAGGGAAAATGAACGTTAAAGTGAAAAATAACATAACCTGGGCACACAGCACAAAAATGTGCATATACAAAACCTCATTCTTCTGTTCAGTCAGTAATAGATTCCAGTTAATTTACTCTTTTCCATCTGTGAAGACTTTCTCTTCTTAAAAGTCAGACCTGAAACTATTTTGGTAAACAACCCAGTACACAAAGTCCATTGCCAGATTCTTTACAATGGCCAGTTTCTCATATAACAATTAACACAAAATACTAACAAAACGTGGGAAAATGTTTGCTTGCTGGTAGACTAACCACCACAATTCAAGCTGTTTTCCTTATCTGAATTTCTCCAGCTTGAGCCCACTCCAATACAATTGTCTAACACTGCCTGTAACTGGCAAGTGAGTCAATGCAGTAGAAACACCTAAAAACAAAAAACAGAAGTCAGGAGAAAACAGCAGTAAATTTATCAAGGCATGAATGATGCTTCTTTTTTGTACTGAAATCAGTTCGCAACAAGGCCTAGGTTCTTAAAGTCAGCTAGGAAAGACAAGAAGGACAAGACATTTTATCTTGATTAACCTTCCAATGCTACCACAACTCAAAGGTAAAACTGAGACCTCTCCCCTTCTCTGTTCATGCTACAGGATATCACACCCACGCATAAGGAACTAACAGGAAACATGAGGTGCCTCCATCAGCTCAAAACCTAGTTCATCACTTTTTTCTAATGTCAAAATCACAGTGTTTACTGTGTCATTATTTGCAAAATAACTAGGGAAGTCAGAATCACAGATTGCCCTCAACTCTAGGAGGATCCAAATTACACCTCTGAAGAATGACCTGCTTTTCAGGCAAGGATTCTGGTTCTCACAGTCTGAGAATAAGAGGATTTAACATATTTGAAAATATTATAATGAAGGTGGAAGGAAGCTGTTACTATCAAAATGTGATTTTTGCACAGATTTTACTATGGATTGCAGGACTTTAGCCTTGTGATCAGAGGACTTAAATAGAAAAGAAAAGAACTGAGTTGCAGATCCTCCTCCCTGTTCAGATGTTTTGCCTATTTACCTTTTAGATTAGAAGATAAATGGAAAAATACATATTTCCCATATGCACATAGATGCACTTTCAACACACCTGTACAAATGTGTTCAGATCCAGATACTTATCCGTATGTATACACAGATATTTTCAGCTACAGACCTAGCACAAGTCCTCATGGAGCGATTAACTCTAAGCTTTAGAACACCGTGTGATGTGGTGGATTCCACTACTGGGTGTGACTATTTAGGCTTCTTTGGAATTTCAAGTGGTGCTCAGGAGACCAGTGGCTGAGTTGCAACAGAGCTCAAAAGCAATGGATGCTGCCCACTGTAAGTTCTGCCAAATGAGCGGACAACTCAAATTTCTCTACAGAGTATTTTTAGAGTGGAATCTTGTCAGTACAGGCAATTAGCAGACCAGAAGATGGGTGTCCCAGAGAGTTTTCAAGATGTTAGGTTGGTTTTAGTCATCCAAACACTACTCAAGAGTTTTGGATCCCTTCCAAAAACCAGTAGTATCAAGCACACCTACAAAATTTATTTCAGTTTTATAGGTCTTCCAGGCCACAGAAAAATTCCCAACCCTATTTAAAGTGCACCGCGTTTCTGCCCAGGACTCTCAAAATATATTACAACACATGTTTATTTAAACTTCCCAGTTGTATTGTGAGACATTGAAGCCTTATTTCAGGCGGGCAGGGAAATACTAAGAGATCTGGACACATTTTCACAGCTGTGTTGAAATTGCATCTAAACTAGGAGATAAACACTCTGAACTCCTCATTCACAGACACAGTTGTGCACCTTGGACACTTCCCAACAGAACGTAGAGGGAACCTGTCTCCTAGCAAACAATCTGTGCCTCAGTTTCCATGGAAACTCACTTTCCTCAGATTTCGAAAAAAAACCAAGGCATAAAGGCTAGAACAAAGGCATAATGTCTCTCGTTGAGATGTCTGAAGAAATCTAGACAATAAGGTGCAATTCCGCATGTAACTCATCTTTGCCTACACAACCCCCAAGAAACCAAGAGTACTGACTAGTAGCCTCCCTTGAGTGACCTTAATGCAAGGGTTTAATAGTTGAAGCAAAAACAAATGGCCCTACAGCAAAACAAAACAAAAAAAATATTAAGCAGGAATTTGCCAGGGAAAATATGGATGTCTCTCATTCTCCAGTGAAATGTATTTTAGTGGACCTTGAATGTTTGCTTCAAAAAAAGGATATGCTGTTGCCTTAGAATATGGGCAGTAATGGAAGAAAAGTTTACTAAGAAATGCACTGTGAGTGTACACCACAGTGTTGATAATAACCTAACGACACTGAGGCTTTCCAGAAAGAGTATTTCTCTGTGGAAAAGAAGATTTGCAGGGCAATATGCATGCATCCTAATTTTGGATAGAAGGACAAGTAGGTTTCATCTCAAAATATTACACAAACACATAGCCAACAGTTCAGTAATTTGGGAATGCAAAAATAATCTTATCTAAGCATAAAATAAGATGTTTTGATCCTGTTTCCAAAATTTTCTGTAGGCTATGTTTGCAAAGACTGTGTTCTTTATTCATCATTTTCTTCCTTAACTTTAATTTTCTATTATCCAAGAGATCCAAACTTGCTTAATCTCTTAAATTCAAATATACCAGCAAAAATGAGCAAGAACATAAGCCAGCAGATTTTCCTGCCATAGAAGATAATGTTCCCCAATACCTAATGAGTAACGGGCTGCTCAAATAAGCAAAGGAAGACCCAGGGCTGCACAGCTGATGACTTCACACTGCACAGGAGTGAAGCTGCACCTTAGATCCAGTGTGCGGCACTGGATCAAATATCACTGTAAAGTAAGTCACACTTCATTGCCCTCACAACACGATGCATGAACAGCAAACAAAACCCCAGAAGAGACTTTTGCAAAGCACTGAGTTTTTTAAATATACTTTTCTAAAAACCACAACTTGTAATTTTAAATTTGAAAGTATGACAACAAAAATTAGGTTCTTTGCATTACTTAAGCAACCTTAAGCTTACTACAGTATTTTACACAAGTAATGAAAACTATGCGTCCATCTCATATATTAATGAGTTTAAAAGGGTTTGTTTATATAGACAGTGAGAAAATGTTTGTTAACTCCTCAAATCATATTTTATTAATATATTACAATATTACATATTTTATTAATATATTAAAAGTACCCTATTCAGTATTTCTAATGATAATCAAATAAACATTACTATCTTCCAAATACAAGTATCTTCACTTCCTTGTATACAGAAAATTTTTGTTTAAATTATTTAGTTTCCACCTGAACTGAAAGATTATGATCTGTTAGCACAATCTACATAGATCAGAAAGCTACGAACTGATGAAGAGGGTAGGAAATTTAAAACAGAGGATAACTCTATTGAAAATTAACACTTTATGTGCCAGACTGCCTAATGGGTTGGGTGTACTATTTGTTGGTATCCTTGGAAAGGTTGTGTACCTGAAAAACATCTAAGAACCTTTGCAAGTTTTGCCTGTAGTTATTGCACGACACGTTTTCCATGAAATCCCCACCTGTCTTCCATTACACACCTGGAAATGCAGGTTGCAACGGCAGCACAACTAGACTGTACACCACCTTTCAGCAAGGTACGCAGAGACAGAATGTTAACTTGCCTGTAATACCATAGAATCATAGAATATCTCAAGTTGGAAGGGACCCATAACGATCAAGTCCAACTCCCTGCTCCTTGTAGGACCATATGTATACCATATGCATATGGAAATACCATAATATTGAAAGAGTGTGTGTTCGTTAGGGTTTGGCCAGGCAAGTATGCAACAGTAAACAACAGCAAACCACAAAATAAACACTCACTATTTGAACAACAGGCTCTAATGTAAGACACTCCTCAGCATCCTTGGCTATAAGACTGCTGCCTGCCTGCCTGCCTCCCTCCTTGTTACTCATACCACTCTTTTCCTCCACTATGCCTTGCTAGAAAATTCTCCATTTTCTTTTCATCCTGACTTTTCTTCTATGGTTAATGTCTTCTAGTAATGGCTATCTAGAACAGCCCTCTGAGTTCAGATTAGGACTTTATCCCTTCTCCTCCCCCAGCTAGGTACTTATTTCAATGACCATTTTCAAGCTTCTCCCAAACAAATTCATACGCATGAAAAAATAAAAATAGAAGACTTGTTTTTTCCTTACAGTGAGACAAGTCATCTTTGTCCAGATTTTCATTATAATGCTTTCTCATACAAACCAGAAATGAAATCACAAAGATTTCCACGTTACTCAGGCCTTTTGTGTGTAATGCAACAGAACCACTAATTTTACATTTAAGTCGTATCTAGAGAGTTTTCTAGCACAAGGTTGCATGAAAATACAAATAATTTGGAATGCAAGAGTTACATCTCATTTAAAGGTGCTCTTGTAGCTCAAGGGAACCCAACTTATTATTAGAAAAGTCGTCACTAATATTTGCTTATTATAGCCTTGCCCAAAGATCGTTTGTGTAGCATGCCTAGAGAAAATCATGGCATCCCTGGGGTATGTTAGTCTCTGAACAATGGCACTGTTGATGTCATTCACTGGCACCTTCCTTGTGGCATCACTGGAGGATGTATGACGCTTTTGCATCATACCCTTTTCAGGATTCAGGTCTTAATTAACACTTTGAGTCATATTAGCCCCAATGGTAAAACCTTCTGTGCAATCATTAGTAGCAGTTGCACTCAGCTCTACTCCTGATGTCAGAGAAAATATGACCCAGCAGATTTAAGACTGCTTACATTTCAGTTAAGTAATTCAGCCTCACTACATAAAGCTTACAAAATGCCAGCTTAAAGACAGTCCTTGAAATGAAGAAGAAACAGAAATACACATGGAAGGTCAAGAAATTCTCTTAGCAGAAAGTATCAGTTTAGATGCAGGAGATAGGAAGCGTGTCTCCCGTGTATAAAAATAATCCAAAGGAAGATTTAAAACCTGAAGTCATTGAAATCTCTGAGATATATCTGGGATAGCTACAAATAGAAAAGGCAGTGTAAATATCTGAGCCATTAGGAGCTGACAAGGTTAGGTGATAGCACAAGAGAAACCAACATGAAGTGACCTAAAGTTAATAACAATGTAGAATATGAGTCAGCAAAGAGATCTGACTAGGACTGAGATTAACAAAAGGGTATTTTTCCCCTTAAGTAATGCTTCTTTGGCCTTTTCTTCTCCCCTGTTTTTTTCAGTCAGACCAGGTTCCTGGGTACATGAATATACATCAGAAATACATTTTTTATAGAACAGAATTCCCCAGAAGACCTAACCTTGACAATGGTCAAGAAAAAAGTCTGAATCAGAAATCAGAAGCTAAATCAAGCAATGAAAATATTATTAAAAAAGCTTAATCACCTGAACAATAATAAAAATAATATTTAAAAGCTTAAACCAGTTTTACTGCTTTGAAAGGTTATATGCACTTTTGAATGCATTGGCTGTGGCTGGCATTTGATACAAAGGGAAAACTCAGTTTTCTCAGGAACCATCTATGACCAACCATCCCTAGAAAGTTTTCTGAAGAAATTAATTTAAAAAAAAAATAAATGTATTTTTTTCAAAAATGTAGATTAAAAAAAAAGAAAAAACAAAGCAGTATATAAAGAGAGAAACTGAATACCACTTGCTTAAAAAAAGCACAGTAGGTTACCATATATACAATTATATATATATAATTATACATATAAAATTAGGAAATAAAAAATACACAAATTTCACAGAAAGTTTCAGCAAGACAAACATCTGAAAACTGACAATCTCTGTAAGACGTCTCCATCCTTCTTAAGCTGGAGTAGAGGAATGTTTCAATAGGTCATTTCAACCACTCAGCTGCAAAAAGGATCAGGTATGTATTGTAATCATGCAATTAATATTTGTAAAATCTGGTGATTGGGGGGGGGAGGGCAGTGAGGTGGGGGGGAGTGTGGGGGAGTGTGTATAATTTAAAAAAATATCAGAGATGTTCCGGCAATGAATAGAAGCATTATTGATCAGTATTTAAAGGATGGCACATCAAATTCAGACGTGTGAAGTGTGGGAGGGGAGCTATTCCCACCTGTTTGGGCATGAATTTCACTCTGCATGAAGTGGCCAGATTGATAAAGATGTCATGCAGAAGTCTTGCTGACATGCATCCTGAAATGATGGCATGCAGCTAAAAATAGTAAGTATTGTACATTCATTGCAGCACTGGCAGTAATGGCAACCCCAAGCATTAAAGACATCATGAGTCACATCCTGCAAAATAATAAAATTGTTTCAAAATCATAAGTTGTTAGCCACTAACACATCTGGAGGACTTTTTATTTGCCTTCAGATGCATGGACTTGATAATTAAAAATTATCGGAGAAGTTTGGAAGACTACAAGATTTCTTTTAAAAACAACAAAGAGCAACTGGACTGAAGGAACATCCTTCACCTAATTTCTACATCAGAGAATTGAATCATACTACCCTCTTTAAAAGTGACCATGGGCTTGCCTAAAATAAGGTATGAACCCTTCTTCTTCTACGTTCACAGAAAAAAACTGTTCTGGAATCTTTTCTAAAGTAAGTATGACATACTTATTTAATTTTCATAAGAGTTTTAAGATCAAGCCACCGCACCCCCACACAAGCCCCTACATTAATCTTGAATCTCAAGAAAATATAAGATTTGGCTGTGATAACTTAAAACATCAGACTTGTATGGGTTAATGGGAAAATGGTGGAAAACCTCATGTGTTCACAGAAGTCTGCAAATGACAAAATATTTTACAATAATAATGCAAAGTCCACAGAGTGCTACAGAAACACATGCCCACTGAGTTAAAACAGGAAAACCAAACAATAAAATAGTATCTGTTTTACACTGATTTGACTAAAGCAGAGAAGCTTTGGCCCAGATAACACTGATGTACGTGGCATGTTAGGGAAGCTACGGGAACAGGACGAGTCCACTCCTGCTAAGAACAAAAGGCAGGAAAATGGGTACCTCCTGTGGTACCCATGCACAGACAAGAGACTAAGCAAAATCTTATCACCTGCAAGAAGGGTGGTCTCCAAGACAGTGTGCAACAGCAGTTTCACTCTCAGACTGATTCTTCAGCTGCATGAAACTGTACTGATAAAAGGACTGCTTGGGTGGGACTCGTCTCCCCCAACTTCATAGACTTACATTATAGACATTTACATCGAGGCTCCTCTGACAGAGAAAGAGAGTACATCCGGGCTGTAGCTCATCCCATTTTAAAGTCTTATTCAGAACATGTCAGGCCAATTCTGATTGAGAAGTGCCTGTTTTATTCTACTGAACAAAAAAGGAGCTTAGGACGACCAGCTGCATAGATGTCTACAGTTAGGTGCATTAATCCCTCTTCCTTCTCTCTTTCACTTTAAATGACATGTCCGAACTCATCTACAAGTTGATGTGGATATGTAATTGCTCAGGGAATCCCAGTCTGCTGTTCCATCCTTTAAACCTATTTCCAATAGCTCTACTCTGCAAAAAGCATGTTTATGAATTCATCCAGATCGCCCCATGCACATTTGGTCAGTATGTTCTGAATATCACTCTGATACAAGTCAAAGCGATGTGAGCAGGAATCCTAGAAAGCAATTACCCAGGTTTGGTGTCTTATAGAAGAGAAAGGGACTGCTGGAAAAAAAGCACTTTAAAGAAATAGCTACTTCTTATTTAAAGCGTAAAGAAATGTGAGGTTACAATACTGCGTGGTTTTCACACTAATAGTTTGGGATTAACTGTGTTGATACAAAACATGATTGAAATACAGATTAAATTAGCAAGTCAGAAATAGAATAGGTATGGAAATGAGTCTGATTCACACATGGCTACATTTGTTGAAGGCGAACAATTAGTTGCTACCATCAAGAAAGACTGAGTAAACCAAAAAGACGAAGAGACCAAATATTAACAGATGTAATCAGCAATATAACCAAAATGAACATCATGCCTTCAAAGATGCCATTATTTTAAAAACACATTTTAAAAAAGCTCTACTTCTTTCCCCAAGATCACTACTGACTGTAGAGTACAGTGATCTTCATGTCATAAACATTCATGTGCGTCACTTAAAGGAACATTTTACAATCTATTTATAGCCTGATTTGTTACTTGGCCATGGCTCCTAACTTGTCCATCAATATTACAAGCATCTGCCCTATGCCAATGACTTAATGAGTTCATTTTCTACCAAGAAGTCACGAGCCATCTTTCTACATGTCATTTCCTGTACACATCAGGCTGACATTGCCCGTAAGTGCATATGCAACAAAAACAAGCATAAACCCATGTTTCAATAATAAATAACATTTTTTTAAAAATGCCAAATAAAAAACCTAACCCATTAGTACTCACCACCAAGGCTTTAGACCTGTTGCTCAGAAGTTTTTCAATGTCTCTGGCTGCAATTTCCACTAGCTGACGAGGGTTGTTGGCCTCTACAGTATATAAATTTTTGTTTTGCAAATAAATCTGTAAGTGGGAAAAATGGAAATAAATCAAAATGGTGACAGACATTCAAAGTAAGCAAAGCAACTTGACAGAACCGGTATCAGGACATCCTCTGTTCTTACTGGAAAGCTTCAGAAAGACTATTGCTAGGAAAATCAAAATGTGCCTTGTGAAAGAAATACTTCACCTTTTTGTCTGAGAGGTAGAAGGTGCCACTAAAAATCATTTAATAAATCTTCAAAACTGACTGTTTCTAGTGACAGACTAATCAGCTGCTAAATGATCAAGGAATCTGATTCCCACAGAGTGCTGAGAGAGAAGTAAAATGGAAATCCTTTAAAATGACTTAAGTAGAAATCAAATACTTACTGCTGAATTTAATTCTTCCTTGAATGCTGAGCAACAAGCATACCATTTGCAGTAAATCATTTCAGCTATGCTAATATAATCAGTTTAGTCCCTTATCTATTTATTCATACTATAATGTTAGTATTCATGAGGGAAGAAGAAGAAGAAAACAAATAAGAAAAGAGGAAAAAGGGGAAGAGAAACAAAAAAGGGGAAATGGGGGGAAAAATGAAAGGGGGAAAAAATGGGGATCGAATACAAGAAAGGAACTATAATCATGTTGCTCCTCTGTGATGAACAAAAGTTATCTCTGTTGAGGAGCCATTAACTGTTTCCAACACAGAACACGCATATATATAAAGGGAATAATTTGTTAAACAAACCCCTACAATGAAACGCACACAACCACAAGATGTAAAGAAAAAAGTAGCAAGAAATCCATTTACCTATCTCTACCCTACTAGAACTGGATGAAGAAAAAATATACTAATTGAGGAAGTAAAATAAAATAATAAAATTTAAAAAAAAAGTGGATACCTTATGGCTAGATGGGCAAATGGGGAAAACTAATTTATGCAACCAACAGATGGCCTGAGTTTACTCAAGTACTCTGCCTCTCCGCAGCACTGCCTGGTGGGGGCTGTGCTGCCTCCCCAGCAGTAATTTCAAGCACAGGCAGGAACGGGTCCAGCGCTAATGCACTGGCTCCTGTCCAGCACAAGAATCGAGAAACTGCAGACCAGACTGCGTCTACCAGCCTGGCCAGGTTTCTTGGGTTAAAACTATGGAGACCTTAAAGAAACTCACCAGAATATGCCTCTGGTGCTTGTAGCTGATGGGTATTTATCACAAATAAATTTCTGACAACTACTGGGCACGTCTCATAAGCTGTCATAGGTTTTTATCACGTTTGAATTTCACAACACTTATGTTGGGTTTGGGGTTTTTTCCTTCAGAAGTACAGTCTATCCTTTCAACTAGTGAGTGAGTAATAGCAATATGCTTTAATTCTTCTTATAGTAGCAATTATTTTTAAAAAAGCACAGTGTACCATGAGCAGAAAACCGCTACTAAAGAAGATAGTTTGTAGTGAACTCAGATTATAGTTTGGATATTTTTGAGGTGTTTGATTTTAAAAACTGCTACACAGAAAGTTTATCTCAGGCATTACACAAAATATCTTTCAAAATATCTCTTTTTTTTTTTTTTTGACAGATCTTAGTAGTAGAAATGGTCTATAGGCCAATTATTAATCAACAAAACTGGAAATTATTCTACAACTGATCACTACAGAATTTTACACATTTTTCTCTGAAACACATTTGCATAGTCAGCAGTGGGATTCAGAGTTAAACTGACTGTAGTGACCAGAAGAGCCTTACAGTCCTACAGGCAAGGCAAGAGTCGAAATCAGTTTTATTGACCCAGATGGTTTGAATGAAGAATGTAAATTTCAGAGAAGTATCTAAATTTGAATGACTGTCAAATCTTGCAAAACTGTCAGGTTTTCCCATCATCAGCAAATATTCACCCTGATCAGGTAAGGAACAGACACAGGAATATGGATGCTACCAGGTGTTCATGTCTTACTCTTTGAAGAGAAATGTAGTGCCAAACTCTTCAAGCTTTGTTTGTGACTGTGTGAAGTACACTTGCGTCAAAGGTTACTAAATATATAGAAGAATGGTCACAAGATTTTGCAAATAGGCTAGATAAATGTAGCTTTCACAGGAGTTTTTAAATAATACTTTTCAAAATCATTTTAAAGCATTCATTTATTTTGTTTGTGAAAATGTTTTGCTTTGTTCAATTTTGTTCCTAGTTTCTTTTTTTTTTTCAGATTTCTTCATGCAACTGCTTTTCATTTGCTACTGAGTGGTGAAAGCAATATGAAAATTTAAATATAATCCTTTTTCATTTGGGAGCTTCAGTTAGGCAAAAACATCTTAAAATTTGGAGAAAGCAGTAGTTAACTGCGAAGGTGCCATTTCATTGCAATTAGGTATTTTATTCAATGTTATAAAAAAACATTAAGGAGGACACAAGCAAAGAAAATACACAGTAGGGGCACAGGCAAGTAATGCAGGTTCGGAGCAGCTGGAGGGTAGGGATAACTTGGAGACTGTGCTGACCAGCTATATTATAAGGGTGAGCACTGCAGTGCTGGTTCTTTGACAACTTTAAGAGCTTTAGTAAAATATAGTTTCTAACAGGCTCAGCAGAGTTAAGGTGATGGTGCTCTGCATCCATCCATGACTTTGCTCCCTTACCAATGAGAAACACAAAAGAAATAATTTATTCTGGTCTACAGCAAAGTTACATTAAGGCATACTGGTAAGGGATTGAGAACCTGGACTGAAAATCTGCACTTTTATCCCTGTATCTAATCTGTTCTTTTAGCAAATACATGATCCTATGAACCCCAATTTGAAAGCACTCAAATTTTTCACACACCCCACTCCTATAGGGAAGTTCTTCCCACACTTCCAAGCTTGGATGGTTTGAAAGCTGCAGACTATCAAAGCATGGTCTAAGTGAGTACATTTGCAGGAAAAAAAAAAAAATTCTCATTTTTCTTCTCCAACACTAGCTATCAGCATAGTTCAAAAGCTTGACTCATTTAACAAGGAGATCAGCACCACAAGAGACAGGAGTCCTATTCATAATTCAACTTAAAACTTCTATAACAGGCATCGTGGGTCTTACCACCAACACAGCCTGATTCTGAGGCTGGCATAACAATCTGTTATTTGTCAGTAATCAAAAAATAAAAGGAAAAAAATTCAGAACAACCTCCCCCCCAAAAAAATTCTTTGAGTTTTGCACAAGATACCACATTGAGTTGAGTCTGTCTTTCTCTTTTTGTTTTACCCAACGGCAGGGCTCAGAGTATCTATCTCCCTTGCTTCTACCACTGCTGGAAGATTTATCCCACAAGTTCCTAAACGAAAGGCATCAAAAATAACTCGGAACTTCACACACTTTATTTTCCTGAAGGGCGAGACCTGTCTCAGCTACCAAGGAACAGTGTAAGAAACATTCACTAATTATTTAAGACGTGTGTACATAATTTATTTGTTGCGTGCTCCCCTTTAATTCAGCCATGGCACTGCAGCAGTTCAGCACAACACACAGGGAAAAGACAATGTACTTCAGGATTTGGCACCCTGCGACAAGCTTTTCCTTCTCCAAGCCTCCCACCTAGCAGTCAAACACAATTAGCAAAAGCTCATCTCAAATAGCCATAAACGGTCTTAGCAGCAAAGGTGTGCTCATTCGTCTTTCCAAATGCAATTTGGAAGGCTCTGTGGCTTGTTAAGGAGAGCTAATTTGAATACATTTTATTAAATTGCTTTGACCAAGTGAATGGAAGTTTCTGTTGGCTTTTATGTCTAAAATCATTTTGGGTACTTTAATCACTAATGTTTTGTTAAAAGCTCTCCAAATTGTCAGTAAAGCGCTACCACTTTTCACAGAATAAAGCCTCATTGCATGACTAAGTAAAGCCTGTAAGGTCATAGCACAAAAATAATGTTTTCACTGAATTCAATAGCCATGTACTTCTTTATTCAGGCAAGAATGTATGAAAATTGCTTTCCAAATGCTCCATATTTATTTTGGTATAATGAACTGCAAGGTTTTAGGGGAGAGAATATGATGGGGAGTCACATTAGGATGAAACAACAAAAGGATGATGATCACCGAATGTAGTGAAGATTAGAAAACCTGCCAGCTCCTCAGGAGAACATGCCCTTCTCTACCCAGTCTTCAAGGACATGTTTATAAATTTCTCACAGAGACATTCTGCATGCTTTCTAAAGGGAAAATCAAACATTTCTGTACAAATTGAGAGAGAACAACAATGTGCCTGGCTCTTGCTACTTTGTGGCAGGCATTGGGGCCCCCTGTAACACTGAAATTTTATTTCAATGGCCCACATGCTTTACTGCACTCAGAAAAAGTTCCTGAGAGTAATAAACTCTGTGTTTTGGATCTGTAATCTTGGCACTGTTTACACAGACTACCCAAATAACAAGGAATAATACTTCATGTTGAATTAATCTAAACTACAAAAGAATTCCTTTGCCTGTTTTTTGTTTGTTTATTTTGAAACTGTCAGTCTCCCAGTTTAATAAAAAATACAGCTTTTTCTTCAGGCAGTGTTAACCTGGCTGAGGGCCTAAACATGAGGCATGAATATGCCAATCTCAGTTTCATCATCGAATACTTTCATGGACACAGAAATCATATGAGACAGGATCTTCAGAAGTTCAAACCCAGAATTTCAAAAGTTAACCAAAAACACTGTATCTTTTCCTGCCTTGAAATATGCTTTGGAATAGAGAAACAAAATAACAGTTCCAGTAATACCTATCCATACAAGGCAAATCTATTGATGTTTTTATTATTTCAATACTATTTTTGAGATCACTTAGTTCAGCTAGGCTGATGGAACACCTCTGTCCATGATCAATGCTTTGTAATCAGTCTGGACCAGTTGGTGTTTATCGTGATGTTAAAACTACAGCTCAAAGCTACTGCTGAGCGTGGGATCCCAAATCAACCAAAGCATTGTGGTAGGTTTTGCTCCATCTTTACCAAAATATTAAGAGTGCTAGGGAAATCTTGAGCTAAGTTTTACAAGCTTATAAAGTAATTAACTCATTAAATATTTTTTTAAAAAAAATCTAAAATCCCTCAGAACAGAGTAAAACTTAAATATTTTGTAAACTGTTCCCTTCCTGCCCACTCCCTGCTGTTGGGAGAGCACCTCCCACGGCCAATTCCCCCAATCCTTCCAAAAAGTCTCTTCCTTTCTACCACCACAGGGCACTAATAGGTCTCAATGACCATGACCCGCCTCACTGAGGACCTCCACCTCAGTGGAGGACCACGGCCTCCATTTCAGCCCAGTCCTTGGTTACAGGATAGGTACACCTGTCTCCAGCACCTAGCCCCTTCAATGGACCTTGACCCCATGCTACAGTCAGTCCATCTCCTAGATAGACCCCTCAGATGGATGTTAAATCTTTTTTCCAGACCTGTCTCTTGGACAGATGTTGGACCCACGCTGTAGCCTTGTCTCCAGCCTGTTCTTGGCTCCATCTCCTTTGATTCCTGACTGGAGGTCCTGGGAGAAACCTAGATTTGGTTCACTGCTTGTCATGTCCGACTGCTGACAAACCCTGTTACCAGCATCCGGCACCCTCATTAAACCATGCAGTCAGAGTTCAAAACTCTCCTCCATCCCTGGGTTGAAACTACACAAAGTAAACTACATTATCATGGCATTAATTGCCCAGAACTAGAAGAATTGGGGAACATTTTTCTGAGGTGCTTCCATGACCTAATCTGACATGACACCAAAGCTGGTTCTCTGCAATGTGTAATTCTCTGCTAAAACCAGGAACAAATGAAGAATGATGCTTGCTCTTTGCTGACAGTTGGGGATTTATGTAGCTTTGGGATTTCTAAACCTAAGGCGGAGCAAGCATCCAAGTCACCTTTATAATTACTGAAAAGAACAGGCACTTCCAGAGGCTTATTCATCCTGATACAAAGCATTTCTATACACTTTTTACCTAGACAAAAGACAGTTATCTTGCAATTCTTGATTGAAGTAAAATCCCTGCCTCATAAACCATATCAGAATATTAAATTAAAAAATAGCTAGTGGGATAACTTAAAGAGTTATTCTAATTTATACACGTACTTCAACTTGGCCCAGGACATTGCTCAGCTCTGAGCTCATTCATTGCTCTCTGTTCTCCCTCTTCCATAAAAAAAAAAACCAAAACAACAACAACAGCAAAAAAACAACCAAAAAAAAAAAAATCACATAGACTGACCCAAAAGAAATTTAGTATTTCATCCTGGGGAGAAAGGAATCATCTCACTTGAAAAACAAAAATCACAATTCTTACTGAAATTTTGAGTAATTTTAAAATTTTCAAAACAATTACTTTAGCAAAATTATATTGTCAAAACATATATATGTGTATATACCATATATATGGTGTGTATATATATGTAACACCCACATATTCATTAATTTTATTTGTTTCTCTTTATGAGCACCATGAAGTTACGTGTCATGATCTTTTTTATGTGAGAAAAGCAGAGAAGGGGGGCCATTTGACAGATATTCAAACATACGAAGATATCTGGGGAGCAGGAAAAGTCAGAAAACAGAAATTACGCCTTCAATCCAATGCAAGTGATTACTACTGCCAACTTTTTATTACTGCACATACTCAAATTTTTACTAGTCAACAAGAACTATATAATCAGAGGCAGCAAATTCTATCTTCTTACTACTGTATCCTATTTCCAAAGTTATATTAATACCTTCTATTTCTAATATATGTCAGGAATTTTTTTTTTCTCGCCAGACAATTCTTTTCTTTGAATCACAAGCGATCCATTGTAGAACACACTAAAAAATGCTCCTGCCCAAGGAGCATTCTGTATGTTCAAAGAAATCAGTCTGAGTATTTTAAATATGTCTTACTCTCTGCTGCACATAATGTATGAGTACAGCTGCTCCCTAGCAACTCACAGATGCCTTCATTCTTGAAATTCATGGCAACAACACAAAGGAAAAAGACCCACCCCAACCGTTTACTTTTGCTGTTGCTTTTCAGAATCACTTGCCTGATCACCGACTGCTGTAAAGGTCTGGGATAGCAAGTGACAGGGCAGCTGACATGTTGAAAACCATGACTCATAGCAGTGGCGTACACATTGGAAAAAAAATTATCAGAGCTTCTTCATTCTAAAATAATACATTCAAGGCTGAATTCTACAAGATACTGGGAACACTTACTCCTCAGTTAACCTGCGAGAGCATATAAGCAATGCCAGAGTCAATTGGCTCACTCAGGTGCCTACTCGAAGGAAAGCAGATAATCAGGGATACTTTGTAGGATGGAGTCATCAGACGCTGTTGATAATTAACAAAGTAGTCTAGAGGACTTTAAAATTAAGAAGTAATTTTTGTAATTGACACTGTATTCAAACCTTCATAAAACATGAGTTCATTTTTGTACCTCTGCTACTGTACAAACATCAAAACCAAATCCAAAATTGCCCCTTTGTGAAGAAAATTGTATTTTAAGTCATTCCATTTCATTTCATACTGATAGCAATACTGTATTAAGTAGCAAAGGCTACATCATTTATTGGTTGCACAGCGGGTTTAGCTCAGGCTTTTAGTTGAGACTGGAGAAGAAAGCAAAAATCCCAACTCATGATTACACGTACAAGTGAATCTTTCTTGTAACAGAAGAATAATAGGAAGAAAGTGTTTCACATTTCTCCTGCATTTCTGGAATATTTTGAGGTGGGCACTTAGGTGCTTTCTCCAACTGACTTGTAGGACATTTTGTCCTGACTTGGCTGTTCTTAATGCAATTTAACACCTACTGACTCCCTCCCCAAAGGTAATTTTGAGTCGCAGGGAACTAGCAGAGTATTTTTCATGTTTGGTCCTTACCACAGGACTTAATAGCTATAAGTTCATTTTTTTTGTTGGTTTTGGCGGTGTTTTTTTAAGGAAAATCTTCAATTTGCTCTGAGCTTCTACAAAAACCATCTGAACATGAGCACCAACAGGACAGATTTTATTAGCGTTAAAGCCAATGGAAAATTATAAATTAATCAAGAACAATGCTTTGCTCAAAGATTATCCAGATCATCAAATAGTAATTAAAACAATGGTAATATAAGGCTGTCCCTTCTCTTGAGCCTGAGCAAGCCTTGCTAAGCAACCACATATTCTTAGTGACTTACAGCTGATTTTGCTTGCTTGAGGAAGGAACTCTTTCAAAATGCCAGTTTATTGCTAAGGGAGCAGAGGGAAAGTAGCATCTGCAAATAATAAATGAGGCTCCCTGTGTTTTGGCAATCTCTTTATTTCCATTTGAATTACAAAGAGAACTTGCAGATATGATTTCAAATTTCCCAGCCTGCATTTTTAAAACTGATTTAATTTTCCTGACATCTTAACATTAGTTAGCAATGTGTAAACTCAACAAAATTTAGTTTGAAGGATTCTATTTTTAATGCCTGCAGCTTTGGTATTTGGTTGCACATAGAACATAGCAGTGGCAGTGGCATACCCCAAATGGGACATACTTTTATAAATACTATATTATTACCAAAAAAAAAAAAAAAAAAATCGGTTACTGTATTTTAGGAATCTCTAACCAGACTAATCCATCTCTGACATTATTTTAATTCTGGTAAATGGACTTCTACTTCTCAATGAATACCTGAAATGCCCATATTTCACTGCACCAACCCCTTCATAACTCTGTTCATAACTAATCCTGGCCTCATTTCCCTTCACCACACCCCACTGAGACAGCAAACTAGTGTCCTCGCCTTAGGGATGAGGCAAAAGGCACAAGTGTAAATTGTGTACAACAGCCAATTTATGCTTAGAAAGAATTCAAGCATTTCAGACCACCAGCCTCATGTACAGCCAAACTTTCGGATGAACTATCTATTTTATTACACATTGCTTGGGGCATTTAAAAAAATTGGAGTTGCTTTCTTGCTTTCCAATCTTTCTCCTTCCCCTTAGAAAAAAAAAAATGTAACAAAACTGCACTTTTGTGGAAAACTGCAGTTGTAGACCTACCAGAACCACTCATAAAAACAGCCTGAACTCAGGGAAGTTTCAGCAAATATAACACTGTTACCCCGATGAGGATACAACAAGTGCTTCGACAACTTCAAAACACCAGTTTTGTTTAAATTTTCATTTCAAGACAACATCAAAATTAACTTCTATTTGTTTTATATGGGTAAATTCTTCTCTATTTTACTTTGTGTTTGTTTTTTTTTTAAAAAAAAACAACAGTTCAGACTTTTGTTAAATTGAGGACAACAAAAAGAGAGAAAAGGAGAAAAGAAAGGATACAATATTTCTCCTACTTTTGAGATCAGTCACAGTCAGCCTCACTGGGTATCACAATTTATTGTATGAATATCAAAGTTTCCTTAATTCCCATGTTTGACTCATTTAAGTACTTGCTTTCCTTTCCCAGAGCACTAGAGAGTACACCCAGGGCACACAGCAAACAGTTTTACGGTTACACAAATTGTACCTACAAGTGTTGCAGTATTATTTACGTTTTCCATTTTCGGGGTGAAGAAAGATGGAGATGCACACCAATACATTAATATTTTATAGGTCACAAGTCTCTTAAAATTCAGGGTCAAAATAGCAACAAACTCATCAGAATCTATAGCAATCAGAACCTTCAAATGAAATTCAGACTTATCAAGTCCATAGACAAGACCTCCAGGGATATATAAACCAAATGTATTGATTTGCGTTGCTATTCATAAAAATCAAACTATCTTTAAAAAAAAATAAAAAATCAAGTTTTTGTATTTCTTCTTATATTTTTCTTAATCAGAGAACTCTCCATTACTTCAACCTTAACAAGGGTAAATGTAGTATATCCTGGAATGTGGCCATATATCCCCTAGGTCCACCTGGTAGTTCATCAGAGAATAACATGAGGTACAAAACTCCACCTTTGGCTAAAGCATATTCAACTGAATCCAACCTGATAAATATAGTATTACAAACTTAAGTCAATAAAGCTAATAAAAATAAATGGAAGTTTCAATTCTATGGATCAGCTTCACTTTTTTTAAATAAATAAGTCCAAATTTATATAAAGCCTTTGCTAATTCATTCCCTTAACTTTATGATACTAAAAAAACAGCCACAGAAAAAACATGCAGATAATAGACTAAGAAGAATGGAAATATTTACTGCTAACTTGTCTGTCAAACCACCTGTTGAAGCAGGAACTTCAGACCACCATTGACAGCAAGGAAGATGCAGCCAGATAAGAATTTTACATTAAATTCCAGTAAGCTGCTGAAGTCTCCCCTTGCACAGACCTCTATACAGTTAACAAAGAGAACAAGGCAAACTACATACGATAGCTTCTATAGGTAATGTTAGTGGCATGGTAGCATGCCTCTGTCTGTAGAGCCTCTAGAACTTATGTGAGCTAAGAATCTCTTAGATCTAAGAACTAACTTAGCTAAAAATCTGTAATGAGTCCAGCGGAAAACTATCCCTGGGTTATAATTCCTTCTGGCAGAAGAAAGCTTTCCAGAACATCCCTGCTCCAGGGCAGTTCCAGATCAGAGACCAGTCTCTTTTACAAGTCACTCATCTCAGTTAAACTCTAGAGACTGATCCAAGACCTGAAAAGCTAAAAGCGTGGACTGGGAATCTGCTGCCAATCTGAGTGCTTCAGCAGACTCGCACCATCTGTGCATTAGGCACAGAGACCTCACACTGAGCAATGGATGAAATGAGCTCATGCAGAACCTCGGCTGGGTGTTCCACAAGAAAGAGCTAATTATTATAAAACAGCATTCAAAAGATTAAATAAATAAAAAAATTTCTAACAGTTGCTGGTGGATTCATTCTGTGAATGGAACTCATTGCCACATACCCAATATCTGCAAGTAGCTCTCTTTCCTTTTGGAGGAAGAAACAGTATTTCTTTCTCAGTATGAATATCATTTAAAGGGCAAGTCAGTCTATATGGGTTCACTCTACAGCTCCTGGGACTGCAATAACAGCATGCCTCATGAACATCATGCATGGATTGGTTTTGCAGTGATGTATCAAAAAGGAAAGAGATTCAGAAACTAGATTTCCTTGGAACTGCCTCTATCTGCTGTTTCGTTCAGTTACGCTATTGCTTGAAAAGGTTACGCTGCACAAGATGGCAATTTTTTTGCCATTAACAGTCATAGCAAAGCTCCAGTATGTTTGTCACGTCAAAGCTCTTAACACAGACTCACATTTTTAATACACTGTTTATGCAAAAGAGGATTCTCTTCAATCAGTTTGGAACAGACAAGTTTGTGCATTGCTATAAGGCATGTTCTCTACACTGAGGTCTTCCCTTCTGCGTAGTGTAGGGATCCCTCCCTCCTGTCTCCTGTCCCTTGAGGTATTTTTGGAGCTGGAAATCAGAAGCATACTTGTAGTTTATTAGATTAAAAGAGCTGTCAGTTAGCTTAGTCATGGGTCCTTGCTGTGAAAGGTCTATATAAAAATGGAAGCTGTGCATACTTCCATCAAAATGGGACCATGTATTTATTTAATTCTGTAGTTCAGTAGACTCTTCACCATTTTTTTTTCTTTATGCAGAGGTAACCATTTGTAGGTAAAGAATGTGACTTTACACTTTGTGCATTTTTTTGTCTTTACTAAAAAAAAAAAAGTTTACTGATTAATGAAGCCAGTGAGATCAGATGCAACCTCAATATTTATTTTGCTACATCTATTAAACCACTGTCCATTCCTTCTTATTTTTTACTAAAAGTCTATTTGCTTTGTAGAAATCACATATCTTTCACACCAAAGCACCTTCATGCTACCTGACAGCACAGAGTTCACGAGTATGACAAAGGTACATGAATCTTTTTAAATTGAAAGGACAACTACATTAATGTTTTGTGGATTTTTTAATTTAGAAGTACAATACTTAAAACATTAAAAGGCATATACTAAGCTGTGCTTTTGCTGAGAGGCATTTAAAGAAGCACATTGTACATCTTATAGCTCCCTAAGAAACATTTTCCTCTGATGTATCCCATCTTCCTGCTTTCAAGTCTCAAGTTGTTGTATGTACAACTTCTTATAAACATTCCCTTCACTCTTCTAGGGGGGAAAATAAAAAAAAATCTCTTAAATCATAGAAAGGATCCAACAAAACCTTTTCAGCCAGGCAACTCCAGTAGCACTAAGACCAAGCTATAGCCTCTCTTTCTTGCGTAAAAATGTTTGGGTTTTTTCAAAGTACTTTTTACCCACTTGAATTGTAAATTAAGTGTTATTAGGCATAAATTTAGAGTTAAAGGGGGCCCACAAGAAAGCTAGAGTGGGACCTTTTACAGGCACCTGTAGCAATAAGACAAGGGTTAATGTCTTTAAACTTAAAAAGGTAGATTTGGATTCTGTATTAGGAAGAAATTCTTCACCGTGAGGGTGGTGAGGCACTGGCACAGGCTGCCCAGAGAAGCTGTGGATGCCCCATCCCTGGAAGTGTTCACGGCCAGGCTGGACGGGGCTTGGAGCAACCTGGTCTAGTGGAAGGTGTCCCTGTCCCCGGCAGGGGGCTGGAACTAGATGGTCCTTAAGGTCCTTTCTAACCAAAACCATTCTACAGTTCTGTGATTCTTAGCAAATGTAAATCAGTGTAATCCACTGAAGTCAGCAGAGCTCTGCCAGTTTTCAATGAGATGAGTATTTTGGCACCTTGAATCCTCACTTCCTGCCTTGTTGAAGCAATCTTTGCATTACTGTAATGAGGATTACACTGGTATTAAATCCAAACTGGAGTTCTCCCGGATATCACTTAAACTCCTAATTATCTCAAAAAAAGCAGTATTTAAAAATGTACTTCTAAGCTATTTTTGGAAACCATTCCCAGATAACAAATAAAACTTGAAGGACACAAAGAGGAACTACACTTTAAAACATGATCGATTTTACTGATAACAGAACTTACATCTAGATGTTACTAGTATTTGTGTTGATGCATAGCACCAAAGTAGTAATTCAGCACAACTAATTCAGAGGAAGAATGATCTGGAGTTTAAATTGAAAAATGGAAAATCTGAGCTCAACTCTTGGTTGGATCAGGATTCTCTCCGTATGGCAAATATCAATTAGTGAGTAAAGGTACATCTACAAATTGAAGATAACATTTCCTCTGTGCACCATACTAATAAAACTCAGCTCTCACCTGCCTCTCCATCTCCTACACATATCCATTTTGTCTGTCATTCTGCTCTAGCTATACTGGTTTGCTTGGTTAAGGCTATAGATAAGCGTAGCCTCAATGTAGAACTCCTAATCCGATGGCATTCAAGCTTACTTTTGCAAATTTGCTTACTACAAGCATTATATTGTGTTCATCATTGCTAGTAAGAGAAAAGGTGTGTGAAGTGTCTGTTGGCATAAACATCTTCATATTTTCAGAAACACAGTTGCTGTTAAAGTAATTTACTAAATCAATTCCAAAATATTTTCTCTTTTCTAAGATTATGCAGAATATCTATGCATGTATTATCAAATATTCTCGCTATACAGGTATTTTCAAAAGTTGTGATTAATGAAAGTTGCAATGGCTCTATCGTATGTGCAAAAGTGGCAGAATGGTTAGTCACTAGGACAAGATTGTGATTCCAAGCAACTGTAAGAATTTGTCAATGAACAAAAAGAAAATAGAATTCTTCTGAGAAGATTCCTCTCCTTAAACATGATTCCATTAAATTGAGTACACGTTGAATGTAAACACTTTTAATGCAAAAAGCACTCTCCCTAGATATCTACATCCACACTGCAGAATAATCAGACTTTTATGTAGGTACTGATCCAAACAGTTCAGCTATTCACCTAAGTCCCTCAAGTGAGTTTAATGGTGGTTTGGATTTGAAGGTCTCCCAATCTAAAAAAAAACCTGACAGTTCAGGCAGTGTCTCTCCATGATGGCCAGAAGAAAACATTTCACAGCTCTCCAGAAGAGACCACTGTGTAACAATTTCCTGCAGCACAAAAACCCACTGAGGTCCAACACACATAGACGCACATACAGCACTGATGAACCCTGAGAGCCCTTCAAGAAGTTATGGAAATACTGTAAACTTGCACAACACAGCAGCTAATTGAAAAAAAGCCCTGTTTTTTGAAGAACTAATTTGCTCCAGCTGAAATTAGTAATTGTGCTGCTTCAAGAGCTATCTGAGTCACTTTAGAGGTCTTCTTAGGAGACTCAAATGTATGAAGCAGACAGATTGTAACTTCAGCTGAACCAGTGGGACTTCTTTCCCTGAGCCCAGGGGAGAGGTCAACCAGGCCGTGAGACTGTTTTAATCTGTTACACGTCCTTGCTAAGAGCTTTAACCTCATCACTTGGTCAAATTAATATTTAATTTCTCTAGAACAAGGAAACACATTTCCCCCACCAAAAATCCGTCCGACCAAAGTACAGCTTTCCAACCCTACACACTGTTACCACAGCTGTCCACAGAAAGTTACATCTACTATTTTAGAAGGAGCATAGTGCTCCTATCATATCTGTATTAGCCATTCTGCTTTTGGAGGGAAGAGGGGCAGAACAAACAAGCAAATACCTTTTTCTGAAGTTTTCCTAGAACTTGAGGACTACTGACTTGGTCAAACAAAATCTGGAGTTATATGAAATAGTAAGTCAGAAACAAAGCAGAAAATTCAGTCTGATTTAAGTATTTTTAAAGCTTGAGCAACTGAAGGCAAGTTCTGTGAATAAAAGTGACAGGCATGCAAGCATACAGTTTTTAATGTCTTGTAGTCTTCGTTTTTCCAAGACTATGGTTTGTTTCAGAAGAGATCTGACTAACATTAACAGGCAGCAAGCAGGGGGGAGAAAAAAAAAAATGTCATTCAAAAATGGGACAGTGACAATAGCCCATAAACAAGAAAGCAGGAGAGACTGCACAGCTCACACCTCATAGGGCTTTGCATTCTCCCTTGCAGGCAACATAGCTAATTAAAACCTTGTGGCTAGAGAAGGACATCATGCAATTTAGGTCAAACAAACAGCTTTGATATAGAGGGATATTTTACATGGAAACATCCCCCCTTCGTGCTTTTAATCCTAGAATTGCAAGCACATACTGACTACCTTGTGGATACCCTCTGAGATAATTATTTGCTTGAAGTGCGCTATAAGTCTTGGCTTTTTCTGAAAGAAACTTGCCTACAGTATTCACAGACTAATGCATTTTTTTCAGCATGAATGTCACTGTGGTATACCTTAAGTAAAGCTGGTAGTATTACATATTCTTATGTTTGCCCAACAGTTTTCATTAAAAGACTGTTTTAGCAGCTTGTAAGTTTGCTGAATATTAACTAAAACTAACATTTTCCCCAGGGGAAAAAAAAAAAAGCATCAGTCTCATGGCTTTTCATTATCTACTTTATTATGTGATCTTTGCATGGAAATGTCAGGCAACAGTTGAGACATAAATACATTGTTTTGCTCAGTTTAAAAATCTTCTGTCATTCATTTCCCTTTGAAATACCCTATTGCCCCCACACTGTAGATTAAGAACTCAGCACATGGATTCAAAGATACACTTTTTACTTCTTGGTGTTTAACAGATTTTAGTCTGAAATAAAATCTCTACAGTGACCTACAGGTTTATCAGCTAAATCCCTGATAACCTGAACACAGATGTATTCCAGCCCTGAGAGCATCACTCCTAGAGAACGTCACACCTCCTCTGCCGCTGAAGCTCAGACTCACTGTGGTCTCTCAGGCAATCCCTACACCCTTGTGGTCTAAGCAGCAGGAGAGAGAGGAGATGAAAACTGACTGAAGAACAAAGGGCAAGAGTTAGGGATATGGGAGTACGAGATAACAGACTGGAAAATGGCAAGCAAAGAAATGGGTAGAGAAGCAGAAAAAACATCCAGGAGAAAACTACAAGTCTCAGACCAAGAACTAGTGATGGAGGTAAATGTGAAAAGGGGGAAGAAAAATACCTGTGGAAGAGATGCAATAGCAATATTGAGACAGGCTGGGCACACACAACTGAACAGAATGTTTTAGAAATGCTAATGCAAACCAAAGAGTCCAGAGAGAGGTGCTGAACTGGAATAAGCTGGAAAGATCCTAAAATAGGGATAAGAAGCCAACATAAGGGAGAAATGCAGACTGGCCAGGCAGCAAAGGCAGAAACAGAGAGAAACATAGAAAACATTGAGGATAGATTAAAGATGGCCCATGCAGCACAGCAGGAACACAACAGAAAGTCCAAGACAGATCAGAGGTATGATGCTGAATGAGGAAACATTCCAAAAAGACACAGCAAGCACAGAAGAGAACAGATCACACCTAGATCAGATGACCAAAAAGGGCCCTTGCTCCTCTTAGCAGAACTCCTCACCAAAACCTGGAGAGATGATTTGCAAGCCTTGTTGTTCCCTGTAAGCAGAGATGTGTGAAATCCACCTGCAAAAACTCCCATCAGTGTTCCATGCTGGACCACCCTTATAGTTCCTCAGAAAGCTCAAGTGATAGACATTTCTGTGTTGTTAAGATCCTATGCTGGAAACTCATGTGTATATCAAATTTATGTTTTGTGTTAGGGTTTCAAGAATTAATTTTCAGTTTGTTTGGGGTTTTCCAAAGTTAAAAAGAGCATCTTAAGCATCTGCCTTAAATTGTGTTGCAATACGAATCACTCACATATCAGAAACAGCCAGAACTAATATAAACTCTGCAATCTCCATTGACATCCTCACGTACATGCAGTGACACAGCCCTTCCTTCTATAGGACAGTGCTGATATCATCTAAACTGTAGCTTCCACAATGTAAACATGCATATCTGAGCTGGTCATCTAGCCTCTTATAGTCAGTAAAAATGTCCTCCTGGGACAGGATTTGTATGAGATGTGGATGTCTGGGCAAAAGGTCATTAAGGTCAGAGGAATACATTAACATACGACGTTAAATCTAAGAAACTTCACACCTGATTTTTCCTTGTTTCTTAATGACTTTGAAACACAGCTACTATTAGTTTCATGGACCATTGGGGGATATTATGGACTTCTGAAAACCAGATTTCACTGCTTCATGTTCAGTTCCCCAGCACCAAGGGCTTTTGTTGGCTGACAGAATAACTTTTTTCCTGATGCAACAGCAAAATTTCCCTTCATTATACAGTCCTACATCAACCCAGAGATCATCAGTACACAGAAGAAGCCATGGGACTTGTGCAGGGATGGGGAGAGGGAAATATATGAGCACATGGTTGCATACAGAGTCATGATATATACACACAAAGTTGTACAGGCATCATAATCCTGACATTTTCTGAATTGTGACTCCATTCTCCTGTAATCTTAGATATGTTTTTACCTTCTATGAATGGAACATAAAACAAAAGTTTCTCCTCAGTGACAGAAGAATTGTAAATTCTTCCCTAAAACACACTTTGGGTTAAATTCGAACAGTTGAATAAAAGTAGTTTTCATTCTCTTCAGTGTTTCTTCGAACCAAACCTGCTTCACTTCAGGAAATGTGTGTCAGAAAAATAGTCTCCCTCGTTAACAGAGAGCAGAATTTTCCACTGCCATGAACAGTTGTTTCCTGGATACTCTATTTGACAAACATACAACATAAAAGCACTTGCTTCAGGTGGAAGTGTTGGTAAAAGCCTTATGTCTGATATCGCAAAGCTGATTAAATATTAGGAGTAAGTGCTGCAACATTAAGAGAGTGAACTGATGGATGCCTGTGTTATTCACTTCTCTGTCAGTAAGCACTGCAGAGTTTAATTCCCAAAAATCATGTTAATATGTTGGAAAGAAATTGTTGTAACACTTTGATGAGGCACACCATTTACTTCATTTTATGCTTACTGCAGCCTGAGGTGAATCTCCTTACTCACCTCAGCAAGCTGGTCCACTCCACTTGCTGTTCGTGCCAATGTTACGAGATCTTCTTGCATCTTATCTACCCATGATTTTATCCTACAGAAACAAACAAACAAAAAAAGACATCAAATCAGATCACTGGCAAATGGAACTTGCATACAGTTATACAGCACAAGAAAAAAAGCAAGAAGTCAGAATATGTTGACAAAATTCAATACAAAATGTACAAGACTTGTCTTTGCTAAAAAATAATAAGCTTAGAATGGACCAAAATATTCAAGCTACACTTCAATGGTGTTCTCTTTCACTGACTCAGATCTGAGCCACTTTGTTCTTTCTTTTACTTTTCATCAACTGGAGTTTGCCTGATGCTCTGCAGGACAGACACCATCTTCACCACCAAGTATATCACTGTAGCTCCTTCCTGTTGACAGGTTACCTTCTTTTTTTCATTTTTCATTAGAGCATCTACCCAGCCTTGATGACCTGATTCTTCTCTTACAGTTTTCTGTAGTGGGCACGACACTACGCTAGCTGTAAACCAAGCATGCCATCGCACCTATTACTAGCTGTAGCAAAGATCACCACAACAGAGCTGGTACACTGCCTGCCAGGGCAACCTGAATGCCTGCACCTCGCTCCCAACAATGTCTTTCCTGAGGACCTTGAGGTCTGTCTCTCAACAGATAGCACAAGCAGAGAAGGACAGCAACTGGGAGCAAGCTGACAAACCAGAATGAATCTTCTCAGACACTCAAGGCTGCAGCAGGCATAGGTGGCTCAAGCTGTTCTGGCAACATGCGCCTGCTCCTGGCTGCTGTTTGTCACTAAGGAACAGGCAGGGATTTGCTGCTGTGCATGCTCAGCTCCCTGCGCCCAGTAAACCTGACTGGCACAGCACTGGATCTGATACAGCTTTTAAGTTTAAGTGCCATGTCACATTTTGTATCAGGTAAGGAGCCCTGGTGCAAGTTTATTTCAGCAAGGTCCATGTTCAGAAGGTCGTGTCACTTGCCTAGCCAGAAGGTTTGATCTCCAGCTCATCTGTTATCTCATCCCTGTCATTATCAGAGCTCTCTGCTCTGAAACCTGGAGCAGGTACGTACATTTACCCCAGCCATTTCTTAGCCTTAATCTGAATGACCCAAGGAATGACCGCTTAGATTATTTATGAGTACAAAAGACAAGAAAAAGAGACTCCATTTTTTGCTGCAACACAGAAAATCTAAGAAAGGACATGCAGGACTGATTTTAGTCATTCTTTCCATGGTCATTAATGCTTTTTTTGTTAAACGATAATCAATATCTTAAAAGGGAAAACCTCTATTATGGAGTTGCAACCTTGCTACTTTCATTAAAGGATACTGCCTCATGCTTTAGAAGAAAGCAATTAGTCATCTCACACAAAAGACTTAGAGCTGTAACATCTAACATGAAGGACCTTCTGGCAGCACAGATAGGAGTGGGACACACAGAGGAAGGTACTGAGTTTTAGACAAGTGCCCGATTTAAATCCCTCTTTTCAATCAATAATGGGTCTCTCCCCAATTTCAGAAATCTCATTTGAATTCTACTTCACACAAGCAGAATGCTATGACTCAGTAAACAAGAACTATTTTAAGGTTTAGTTCAAAGTGTCTTTGAGGCCTTCACAAAAACTCTGTAGCAGAAATTGAAACTAGCAAGTTGTAACCATGGTTCCTCATTAATTACAGCTTCTGCCCATGCTACTACTGTTTTCATCCTCCTTCCAGCTTCTGGCCTGGCTTGTTTGACACACACCTATTGTGTTATATCCTTTATTTTCTATTGCGTTGTATCTTTATTTTTCCCTTCCAAACCTTTAGATAAAAAAATACAGGGATTTCACCCTCTCTGTACAACACTTCTATTATCTCCTCACTGGATTCCATGTTTCAGACATAGAAAAATGAAGTCTTAAAGCATCTTGAATTTTAAAAAAAAAAAGAAAAACACTAATGAAAAAGTTTTGAATTGAAATTTCACTACTCTCATTCACCGCTAAGAAGTTTTAATTGATCTAGTTCCCAGGAGCTAGAAGTTTTCAGAAGACTGTCTACCCTTTAACATACTCTTAGTGCGCTCAACAAAGACTGCTTTCTAGTTCAGATGGCAGAATGCAGAGTTATAATTACAAAATTTTGGGAAGACCACACTGACTGAATAATTATGTATGCCAAGTCAGTAATGCAAGAAGAGACCTTATCACACAGGTTGTGATTATCTAGACTTCCACAAACAATTTAGCTTGCAGGTATCTCTTCTAATTTGGGCCAAGGTTTAACAAAACTCTTTAGAAAGACTGTAAAATCAATGCTTCTAAATAAAATACTACTAAAGTCTTCAAAGAAGAAATTCTGCTGTATAAAATACTCGCTGAATTCTCCATAAGGAAAAAGGATACACATAAAATTGTGGAAGTTGTAAAAAATGTAACATGGAACGTGAAAAATAGTAGGACAAACTCTTTGGTGCTTAAAAAGGATTTATGGGTAATAGAACAGTTGTTAAGAATTTAGTCGTTTCATTGCTGATTTACAATAAACTGCTAATAAATTCATAAGAGTAAACCTCTTCACTATCAATAGAGCCTTTTTATAAGAAACTGTAGGAGTGCATATTGGAAGAAGAGCTTGAGCTAGTGTCTTCAATGGAACCCTTACTGACATGTCATTTCCAGAGGTAGCACCTCCATATTGCAGCATGAAAAGAGGATTTACCTCAAAATGGGCCTACCTGTTAACATTGTAGATCCCCCACTCTTCACAAATCCTGACAAAGTCTACGAGTAGTAGCAGAATGACTAAAAAGTCGACTAGAGACTCCATGAGTTTGCCCTCCAGTGCCCCACCAGAACTCTGCTGCAAGGGCTAACATCTCACTAAATGCTTACCAAAAAAAGGATGCTAAGGGAAAAACCTGCAGACATGATATTTTGTGTCCAAAAGCCCCTTTTATTCACTAAAACTGAGCAGCCCTTTGTCTAGATTTTTCTTAACACTTCCTACTCTGTGTGATTTGAGCAATCTTCAGACTTTGCCATTTGGTGAATGTCTGCTGCACCATTTGGGTCACTTTGCTAGCCGTCTCCAAGCCAAGTAACCAGTAGACCTCTTCAGGTTACTGCTGATGTTTTTCCATTGAGATTCTACAGAAGCTAATAGGTACAATAGGTCAACAGAGTCTGTATTTGCTTCCTCCTTTTGCATTGTATCACCAAGAGTACTCTTACTGCTTTATTTCTTTACTCATTCATATACTACAGCTCTAACATGGACACACGAAAATGATGTATGTTGGGATTTAGGGACCAATTATATTTTCATTAACTATTACAATTTATTTCATCATTGGTTTAATGCTCCCAAACCTTCCTTTCTACATCTTGCTTTCCAAAATCTGATGTAAAATACATCAACTTCCTGGTTTACAACTCCACAAAGCCCTTATATCATAAAAACATTTAGTTCTGCATAGAAATCAGTTTGGTAAAAGAGCCTGTCGTGATAAGATAAAGGGTAATGGCTTTAAGCTGAAAAAAAGGTAGATTTCAATTGGATATCAGGAAAAAATACCTTACTATGAGGGCAGCAAGATACCAGCAAAGGTTGCCCAAAGAATCTGTGGCCCCGTCCCTGGAAGTGTTCAAAGCCAGGTTGAACTGGGCTTGGAAGGGGGTTGGACTAGGTGGTCTTTAAGGTCCCTTCCAGCTCAAACCATTCGGTGATTCTACAATTACATTTAACCATGGGTTTAAGCCCCTCCTGTGTATCTGTGATAACAGCACCAACGCACAAACACAATTATGAGCAAAGACTAAAAAAAAATGGTATCATCTTCCATTTGTGAATGGTTTCTATTGTTCTATGTGAAAAGATGAGGCATATGAAAGGTGAAAAAGTGAAACCCATTACCCAAAAGTGTTTTCAAAAGCATAAAATAAATAATTGAACACACCAAGATTTTTTTATGATCCATTTCAGTTATAAGAACTCTGGGTTTTATTTCTAAGAGGAGTCAATAGAAAAAAAATCAGGGAGGATTGATTTTTAAATTGACTTTTTTAATTTCCCACTTCTTTGTATTTTTACTGGACATATTCCTCTTGGTACTAAGAGGAAACTGGAAAGGTGAAAGCATATATTAGTTAGTTAAACTTGAAATGTTGGAAGAAGTTACCCTTAAATCATTAATTATTATTATAATTTACTCGTAAATTAAACATGGGTCACTTTCCTCTTTAAATGGCAAAAATATTCCTGATTTTTCAATAAATACTTCCAATATTGTCTAGAGTGTCTAGAATTCTTGCCTCCACAGTTAGCCCACAACTTCTGCCTTTTGAAGTCAGTCACCCAGACTTTTTACTTTCTTTTGTTTTAATCTGCAATTGAAAAAGTTTTCTGCTTTAGTTGATGGAAAAAGGCATCTCTGGAGCTGACCCATTCCATTCTCAGCCAAGTGAGCTGAACTACCAGTTTCCTACATTACCTCTAACAGAGCCCTAGACGACATTGATTCCTAGCTCAAGTTCTCCAGCATAGCTGGGCTACGTGCTTGACTTTCAGGCAGTTTAGGGTAGACAATATCAGTTTCTAAACTGGAATGGGAAGAAATCCACCTTCATTCTAATTTAATAGCAATTTCCCTCCCCAGCTGTTACTTAAATGTAAATAAAAATGCTTCTTCCAATACTGACTGTCTATTTACCTTAAAAAAAAAAAACTATTTCCTTGCATATTCATCTTAGCCTATTAGAGCTTCTGTAGTGGAAACTTTCCTTTTCTTACTTGTGTGTACAACAGGTATTATGGCAGGGTCCAACATAATAAAATGTAATAACTTTGAAAGGAATATTCTAGATTATTATTGAAATTACAACTGATAAAATAGCATCCTACAACTCTGAGGAAGCTCAGTATAGTTACTCTTGCCTTCCCACAAGAATTTAAACATCAATATTATTATTTATAAGGTCTAACATCAGTATTTCAGCATCTCAATTCTCCGATCTTGCCACCAGACAAAAGCGTATTTGAGGTATTTCATGCTCCTCAGACTTTTTTCAGAGATAGACACAATCACATCCTATAAATTTCCCAAGAAATTTTGGCAGAATGTTTGAAATAAAACTTTTTGGTTATTTTGTTTTTTAGTTAAAGAATCACATTATCTCTTTGCATTATTTTAAAAAAAAAAAAAAAAGTATCTCTGAAAAATGAAACAAGAGCCTTTGGGCACTGAAAGACTTGCCTGGCACTCCTTTTAACTGAAGCCCGTAGCGCACTATCTGTCTGACAGCTGCTCACGGTCAGAGTTTATTTAACAATTGGAAAGCTGTCACAGCAAACGTGAGCTCCCATGACTTAAAGTAGCAGCAGTCATTTTTTTCTGCAAAGAGCACCAACAGAAAGCCTGTACGACAGATTAGTTTAGTCCTATTATTATTAGCCTGACACAAACATTGCAATAGATGTTCCACTGAAAGGTGATAACATTTTGCAGTACAATTTATTGTAACCCCCCTTCTCCCCCACGCAGGTCTTCTCCATATCAAGTAATGACTAGACAAAAGGCATATGTACATGCCTTTCCATAACAACTTCTAAGTGATTTGAATTATAAAGGGGACTGTCTGATTACAGACAGACAGACATGGGTCATTTACTGGGGAATTAGAAGGTACAACCCTGCTGCTGTCACCTAGGCTGCGATCAGATTGATGAACAGCCAGAACACTACAGAGCCATCCATCCACATTACACTATTAGCCAACCTAGCATAACAGCTATTTTGACAGCATAGAAAGCTTGGGGGGAATAAAAAAAAAGAAAAAAAAAAAAAACAAGGAAACTATATTTCCTCAAATCAGAGGATTCTCACAGGTACACCTCTAGTGACGCACCAAGTAGAACTTAATGTAGCAGGTGCTAGACTAAGAATTCTTTTAACTTCATCAAAACCAATTTTTATGTTAAAACTGTATTCAAATCTACATTCACAAAACAGAGCACTGCTCAGTTACAAAGGTAAAAGAAAACGAGATCTAGATGTAGGACAGCTTGGTGATAACCTTTTTCCTGCTGAATCTGACGCAATTTTTTGCTGCTGACTTCAAGTAAAGTAGATTCGTGTAACTCTACGCCACAGCTTCATAGACCACGCACACTAATTTAAGGTCCATTAGCTGACTTCTGCTTATAGTGTCATACTCTAAAGGGGCACACAAAGAACTTAACTCTGCCAAACGAAGTCACTTGGTATGTTGGAGAACTGCATCCAGCTCTCTTCAGTTAAGATTACATTTTGCTTAACATATAGTTTCTGAATAGTTCTGCATACAAAAATAACATCAACTGAAGTTATGAAAGCTGTCAGTAGCAAGAGGAAGAAGTGTTTTCAAAATAAGTGAATATTTCTTAGATTACCAAAAAGGGAAAAAAATACATAAGACATTGCTTTTAATTCAATAGAAAAGTGGTGTTAGAAAAATGACGATAAATGAGATTAGACTCAGAAATAGCGAGAGAGAACAAGCCTTGCTATATTTTATCAAGATAACCCCTCTCTATTTTCCTGTTCAGAAGAGACTTTGCTTTCAAGATGAGATGCTTTTTTAGAAGATTTGCTGAAAGAGGGGGGAAAGGCTACAAAATTAAAATAAAAGCAGGATTCTTAACCATTCTTTGTCCCTCCTAGACAAACTAAAGGGCAAAAAGAAACTGTTATTTTAATTTATAGAAGGCAAGTGAAAGAAGAACCTGTTATAATGCAATTACTAAACCTTCTACACAGAAATTACCCGTGTTGCTGCATTTATACCTCCTACTGCAAAACTACTGAGCTTTAATACCACTATATATTTTGATGACCTATTAAGCTGACAGTACTCGTATTTCAGGTATGTGGGCAGATGGATAGATTTATAGAGAACCAGACTGGAAAGAGTAATAAAGGCAGGTTTTGTGAAACACTGAACAAATTTTCATAGTGTGCTAAATCCCACTGATTCTAAATCAGGGAAAGAAAAGAGTTGAATATGGAGATAATGATGCAAAGATCACTAAAATCCCACGGTTATCAGATCAAGCTCTTGTATTTTTTGGCACTGGATAGCCACAAAATGAATAAAAGAATGTTCTATCAAGGCCTTCAAATCAAGACAAAATAGTCCATATAACCATTTGTGAATTTTCCAGATTTTACTACAAGATTTGTAACAGTTCAATTGGATGAAACAGCAGAGGAAATTTAGATTCATCATCTAGAGAGACACCCACCTCATTCTGCAACTTCTATGGTTATGAAACCCTCAGGGTAGTGTACAGTTCTCCAGTACACCTTTCTCTGTTGTCTGGAAACTTGCTAATGGACTATGTGAAGGTATGACAGTTTACAGCTGTAGTATAAATACTATACACAGTAAACAGCAATTTGCAAGGAAGTTAAGGATCCATAAATTTAAGTGAAAAGGGGACGTGCTATAAGTGTTGGGAGATCCCACCTTACTCCAATGCAATAATGATATAGCCATGTATATCCACTGCCAGCTATCTGTTGAAAAATATATCACACAATTTTGTATAAGTGGTCAGAAGAACTTTTGTGTAATAAAAACAAAGTACAGATTAATTCATGACACTTAGCTACTGCATTGAATAAGGAAAATAGGGAAGCCACGCTATCTCTGTGCATGCAAATGGATGCACAAAATGCATCATCTGCTCCATATGCAAATATATTTCCTCTGTTGACAAGAAGAAAAAAAAAAAAAAAAAAATAGTACTTTGTTCCTTTGCCCTCTTGGTCTTATCTGCCCAGATGTGACAAGCTGATGGCCATGTAGTCTGTGAGGACTTTCCAGATACAACACAGCCCTAACAGCCAAGATCAAACAGACCCTCTTGCTCTTTCTTGTTTTCAAAATGTAAAATCCTTGCTTGGAATAGTTAATTTTACATTTGTCAAATTGAAACATTTGGGGAGTAATACATCATTTTCGTGTCCTACCTGTCATTCTGCAGAATGGGTCAATGCAGACAGGATTGTCTCCTTTGTATCCTGTAAACTCTTTGGGATACACTTGATTTTTAGCAGTAGACATTTAAAGATTTAGACTTCAGATTTTTAAGCTCTTATTTCACATGTTTAAGCCACTCAAGTCACAGAAGCTATTACAACTTTCCAATTTTCTTCTCTATATAAACATGATCCCTCTCATAGCCTTCACAGAACAAGAATGCAGGAGCATTCACTAATGATCACTTTACCAGCTGCTCTTTCAAGAAATCCCTCTGTACCACAGATAAGCAGGGATCTAGGAACCCAGTGATGCAGCATTGATACAGACAGAAGGAGAAAGAACAGTGCCTTGATCAGGCCAGGATATTTAAGTCCCACCACTGACTAGCTGGACAGACTGTTGCAAGTCAATGGCTCATGGAAAGTGAAAGGCAGACCTGTCACATTCCAGTGACTGCCTATGTCCTAACAAATGCTTTGCTTCTTAGCATGAAGTGGCAGGCTCCAGGATGGAACTGGTTAACTGGATGACACCATGAACTGCTCAGTGTTTTCCCCAGTGCCTAGAAAAGCAGAAACCTTCCTCCATCCTTGCCCAGAATTTCTGGGCCCAACCAAGTCCTTTACTGCAACATCTCTTTTTTTAAGCCCTAAAAGCACAGCTTGAACAGTTGTTTTGCTCTCACGTCCCAGCAAAACCTTGCCTAAATATCTCCATCAGAAGGCTTAAAGGATGGATCTGGGAAGACCACCCTCTGGCTGGGTGCATGGCTGGACCCATGCACTACTGCTCACTCCCATCAAAACACCCTCTCCTCATGGTTCAGGTCAGTTCTTTATTTGTAACCGCACTTTCCACTTCAGCAAGCATATGGTAGATTCTGCAAAGCATCCGGATGGTAAACTGGAGTGACCAAGTAATCCCTTAAAGATGCTGTTCACTTTCAAGACCCAGGATCGGGGCATGGCCACATTATTTTATAAGCTTGTTCAGTACACACCAAGCGGCTGACAGGTGTTTAGCCACACATGTTGGGAATTAAAGCTTCCAATTCACAAATATTTCCCATTACTTTGCCAAAAGCGTTCTTTTTGAGTCTAAAGCTTCCCAGCAAATAACATGAAAAATATCCTGTAATGGAAATTGCTGTTGCACAATTATAATTTAATAATTTAAACTCAATCTTTAATGTAAGCCTGACATAGAATCAGCTGCAAAATTACTATAAACTGTAAAAAGAACTCCTTAAAAATTATTCTGCTTTAATTATCAAAAATTATAGTGCTAAAACAGTTTACCAAAGAAGACATAACAAATTTTCAGCTCAAATGACTGTCAGTAGTCCTCAGATATTGTAAAAGCCTTTAATGAAACACGAGATATACATCTATTACCCTAGCATTGAAAAAAAAAAAATAAAATCAAATAATCAGAATCTAGTTACCATTTCTGTGGCCGAGAAACATCAGTTCAAAATGAAGAATCCTTACTTTGTTTGTAATCTGTACTAGATGAAACACTATCACTTTATTTTAAATTGCAATGACGTAACACATGGCCTAGCATACAGATCTCACGACGGAGCAGTCGCCAGAAGACCTGGGTGTATTTGCCCCCACTGGAGCTCCCTCAGAATAGAACCTAAGAAGCCTCTATTCCTCTCTTTGCTTCACCTCTGATAATTAGTATTTAATGAGAATCCAATGCAATCTAGACTAAGTTCATTAGTACAAACACTGGTACTCCACTAAAATCATACATTCAGTTTGGCAAAAAGGAGACTGAAACTATATCTCATACACATCATACAGTTACTCCAGTACTGTAGTAACAGAGCCTGGATTAGAAGCCAATCCCTACACAAAATAATATGTAAACACTCTAATTTTTTATGTTTTTATATTATTCAGTAGGTCTGTTAACAACATAA
>JAVJGJ010000057.1:73159370-73199748 GCA_035590215.1 Microhierax caerulescens | reverse complement strand
CTGCCCGATGGTCCCCAAGAGGGATGTACAAATAGATCAAGACATCACACACACACAACTGATCTCAGCTCTGACACCAGCTTTTTGTCACTCCCTCATCCATCTTTGCTTACTAGGGTTAATGGTGGCTGGAGTCGACACAAGGCAATTTAATAAATAAGAGCACTGGATGTGTTTCAAATGAAGCAGGATTTAGTGACATTTTGATTAAAGGTCCATACATAGGAAAGGCTTTTTATGAGGCAGCTGCTTAAAAGACAATCTATTTGAGTAAAAACAGAGCAGGGTAGCTGGTATCTCTTGGCAATTTACTGTGAAACATTTGTTTGCTTCACAAAGATCTGATTCACAATCATTGCCCTTGCATGGTTGGTTGATTATATCAGTATCTCTAGCAGTCATTACAGTGAGCAAAGGAAAAAAAAAAAAAAAGTCAACTGCTAAAGTAATGCCCCTCTGTGTTATGCAAAACAGATAAATCACAACAGTGTATTCCACTGCCTTTTCCAGCACCTCATCCTCTGTTTCCGTTTCCCAATGTAAAGTACCAGGGGTTTAAAGTTACAGAGTCATAAATAGTATTTAATTAAGAAAAGTGTTAATCCAGAGCAGTAGTGATAGCTGTTCTGAAGGGAGTGCACTACTAACAGTTTAATAACCAACGGCAGATTCACTAATATTGATCTAGGACAAGACTGCTTTACTTTTGAAACAAAAAGAAAGAAAGAGAAGAGTACTCAAATCGAAAAAACAACGGCAATTTGAATCTGACCATGCAAAGAACGCAAGCGGCTCCTCCCTAGGCTGCCTCTCCCTGCGCTGTGATCTGCACTGTGACAAGCAAAGGGATGCCTTGGTTCCAACCTGGGCTATGGGAAGCAACTAAAAGAATATTTAAAAGACATAGAGATGAAGTATTCAGGCAACAGAAAAGAGGAAAATGGGAAAAAGAAGCCTGGCAAGCAGGGGAAATGTCAACTCTAGAGGGTCATGCTGCATTTATTTAGGTCTGGATGGGTGTCAGTAAGTAGAAGAGAGCAATAGCTGGCAGGCACATAAAGTGAGAATGAAGGGACAACTCTTATACCGCAAAAGCACAAACTAAAAGATTGAACTCCTTAATATAGATAAATTTTAAAATTTTATTTTATTTATAAAATGCTACCCTAGGCAGTTTCTAAATTGCTCAGTGAAAAGGCTGTCAATATGATTAGTGAAAGATGAAGGAGCCTTTTAAACTAGGTGCAGTTTCTGCATTTCTCTTCATTGTCATGACTGTAATACAATTTTGCTGTGACAACATACCAGATTCCAAGGATACATTGAATGCCTCAACAGCTCTGAATATGTAACATTCCCCAGATGGAAGGGAAGGCAAAAACTTTAGTACAACTGTGTTCTCATGTTCACCATAAAGATAATTCTGAAACAGCAGAGCCATACCTTTGCCAGACACTCATTCACTGTCACAATCTGTACACTTTTCTTCTTCATAAGCACATTTTTTAAAATTTTCTTCTTACTTTTGTCTGAATCTGACATGTTAGACTAGTAGTTTCTATATCAAAGTCCTTGCCTGTTCCATTGCATGCATATTAAAATAAACTTCACAGCACGGCATGTACCATTTGCTTATTTCAAAAAACCGTCTCACACGAGGTGTTTCTAATGAATTAGTAGTACCTGAAACATCTTACACATGTGTAAGTCAAAATTGCCTGCAACAAGCACTAACCCATTATCCAAATTTTGTCAGAGATTCTAATTAGACTGCACAAAATAAAGGTCAGAGTCTTCTCCAGGTAAAAACTGATTTGTTATGCTGTGACCATGAAGCCAGCTTTAAACATAATGCCTGTCCCATTACCCATCTCTTACATCTTAGTTATTAATGTTTCAGAGATACAATGGAATGTCCCAGATTTTCTTTGTGGATTACAGGCATTATATTAGATGAATATAGCAGTGGGATCCAAACAGGACCAGATTCTTCAGTGTGATTCGAATGATCACACCCTGATCAACCTCCTTTGAGCAGTCTACATGTGCCCAGACGTTTCACTGAGCTTTTATGAATACAAATAGTTGTATTTCTCTCCCTCCACCATCTTCACTAATGTTTTGTTTATTTAAGAGGTTGTTAAAGGACTGCATTCAGAAATAACGAATCAGGCTTCAGGCTCAAGAGTGTGGTTTGAAATTTATTTATGCTTAAATGTGATATTCACAATAATTTTGTTTTACCTTTGCTTTATCTGGGTTATTTAACAGAGCTTACAATGGTCCTTTTAAGTATTAGCCCAGCTTCAGGAGACAGTAAAGGCAACATACTGCTTCACTGATTTTGTTGTCTGAAAGTAAAGCAGCAGTAACAGGCAGGTGCTTTATGTGCTGACAGTCCAAGTGTGTTTATCTGGCACAAATTATGAGTGGTTTGTTTGACTCATATACCTTTAGTGTTCT
Organism: Microhierax caerulescens; assembly: GCA_035590215.1. Classification (NCBI taxonomy): domain Eukaryota; kingdom Metazoa; phylum Chordata; class Aves; order Falconiformes; family Falconidae; genus Microhierax; species Microhierax caerulescens. Next base: position 73,197,285 of record JAVJGJ010000057.1, on the reverse strand, counting down.
GTTACACGATTAACTCTGTAGATAGAGAGTATATCCTCACTGTAACTTGACACAGTGCTTAGTGCTTGCGAGTACAAATGAAGTTTCTGAATGTTTTCCTAGTACAAGGCTGAGATATTTTTCAATGCCTGAAGGATCTGTGTACTCAACCTTCATTACATTAATGTCAATCTGAGGGGTATTCGTGCGATCTGCTTTAGATTCTCGCTGTAGCTTTTCTAAACAGATTCTTTGGAAGTTTCTGCCTCTTACCCTTGACTGCATGGGGACGTCAAGTGACAGTTGGGCTTTCGGAGCTGCACCTAAGGATTGTTATCATGGTACAGGAGCTTTCACAAGCATTTAAATCCCCATGGTTGTTTTGCAAAAGAAAACATTCCATCACTAAATTGTCAGCCTGCAAGCCCCTCTTAAATTCAAGTGAGAGTTTGAGAATGGGCCAATCTACCTCATCTACAACACCTGATCTGTGTGGGTGTAGAAGGTGGTAAACAAAGACAGAGACATCTGACCACCTCCAACTACAGAATTATCACATCCTTTTTTCTACTAGCTATCATGACTGCTGAAGGCTCTCAGGAAAGCATTCAGAGATCATCCGATGTTTAAAAGGCCCTTAGTCCACAACAAAGTAGCACAATCAAAATTTGATCCCTTTATATCCGTTTCTAAGCATGTCCCTGAAACATTATCTCTTTTCCTTTAAAATACCAGAGCACAGTGCCATGTGAGATCTGTTGCCTGCAGTACAACTGATGATACTTTAGATAAGAAGGATGAGATAGCTTTCAGTTTTACAAAGGTAACCACTTTAATGAAAGTTTAGAATTTGTGTTTAATATTTAATCAACTTAATACTTTGATTTATGTAGGCTACTGTATATCCTCCAAAGGAAAGAGGAGAGTACTTGCACGGAAGAGCATTTGGGGAGTAAAATGTTGACATTTCTACTCAAGTTGAACTCCTAATTCTATAGAAATCTTTTATAGTTCTTCTGTTTCTCTGAATAAATTACTTTCACATTGCAAATACAAAATCAGACATTTCTAAACTGTGGTTTATGTTAAGCACTCATCATCAAACACTAGCTTCTCCTCATTTCCAGTATAAAACCAGCACCGGTATCAGACAACAGGAGAAGCAGTAATGCACCCCTAATATCGGTCTATTTTCATGTTCTTCAACTGTGTGGAAATCCTTTACTGAGACAGCTAAAAGCAGTTCTTGATAAAATAAAACAAAACGGAGGCAAAACAATGATGTGCCAGAAAAAAGCCAAAGAAGAAGAGAGTAATAGATTTATGCACAAAAGTAATTGAATTCTTAACGGCGCCAGATTTGGATATCTACATCAAAAGTACACAGTGTCAGATGAAAGTGAGATGAAAGGCCTATGTTTATAAACTTTAATATCATTATATAAGGGTTTCCTCCATACACACTCCCTTTTTATCATATACTGCATAATGAAATATTAAAAACGTGAATAAAAATGTACTGTAAAAGTATTTGATGGCTATCGGCCTTTCTATACAAGCAAGGTGTTTGCAGCTCAGTTACCATACTCTTAACATCTGTCAAATACAAAATAATCAAGTAGCATGTTCTGGACTAGTAAACTGTAAAACCTGTTGGTATTCACTTTCATCGTAAAACTGCAGTATTCTCTCTTCTCCACTTCTGATGGGATACGTTGAAATTGTCTCTTGCTCCACCTAAAATTGTATATGCCTGAGCAAGTGCACATTTACTACATTGACTTTTGACTTTTACCATTTCCTTTCAAATGCCAATCCAAAAAGCATGTCAGTACAAGAAGAGTCACATCATCACTCACATTGGTAGTGGTCTCGGGGAGGGAAAGTGGGCAGATTGATTTTGTTCCCACAAGAAAAAAGTAAGTGACCTATGAAATGTGAAGCTGACCTTTTATTTGTTTTCAGTCATGTGGACAAGTAAAAGGGACCACCCTCTTTGTTATGCTTATTGGCCTTTTGTCAACTACACCTTCCAAATTGGTATTTCCTGAAAGGCTAAACAGATTACAAACGACCTGCCAAATCATAAAGGAAATCGCGGCAAAACCATGAAAAGATTCATCACCCTTGTCATGGGTTCACTAGACTTTTGGGTAATAAAGTGAGCAGAAATAGCTTCGCCCTGCAAAACTCTAACCTCTTCAGGCCCCTAATATTCAGAGAGAAGCAGCAAGCACAACCACCCAGGCGCAGTTGTAGCTCTCCACATCCACTCAAATACTCAGCACTCACCTGCTTCAGTAAAACAGGTATCTCATTCTACATTACTTTGCACTACTTTTACACAGCTGTAAGTTAATTAGCTTTAGCAGCTTCCAGAATAAAGTTACACCACAATACAGAAACCAAGTCCTACTTTTCCATTGTGAAAAACTGACATTATCCAACAAGGCATTGAAATTTCAAAAGAAAAGCCAAAGAACAGCTTCGTAGGTGGGTATAGTTAAATTATAAGCCATTATTTCTTCCTAAAACCACCTGATAATGGATTAAACGAGATGCTACCTGCTCCTTTCCAAGCCTGCCTCTCCCACAAGCACGAGACCACCCATTCAGGGACAACCAGTTCTCTAGTTTCACCAGGTGCCATGTCACCTTTAGGCACTCCAAGCCAGTGGGTCCCATGGACTGGTCATAACTGATTCCTCCAGAGCTGTGTCTACTCACACGTCCTCTAGGAAAATATTACTCACCTTGTGCAGCTGTAAAATTTAACACTGGCTTACTCACACAGGCCTTTTTTTTATTCATGGTACCATGCTAGCAAGCCTAACAAATGGCAAAGCGCTGAGGTTAGCTGTCTTGTAGCTTGAATCCAAAGAATCCAAACTATGGCTCTATTTTATACACATTTTCCAAGTTCTTCATGCATCAGCTCATGCATTCTTCCAGCAGTTCTCACCTGCTATCACATACATACCATTTAGTTCATTGTTTCAGGCATATGCTAAACACACTCAAGCTCCAGTTACTAGCAAATAGCACATTTTATTAGTGCTATGTATTTTCAAATGCCTTTCTAGATGTTTCTTGGTCTGTACATCTTCTGCTACAGGTGGTTTGTGTAGACTTCTGTTGGTCCTTGGTAGTCACTTCTGTGACTATGCACAGCCTACTCAGTAGTTAAATCTAAATGCTTACTCAGCCATACACTCAAGTTGCCATTACTTAAGAGAACTGCATATAGCAGACTCAGTATTTTTCAGACTCAGGTAACACTGACTTAGCCTTAAGCAAAGAAAAAATGGATGCTACTACAGGTCCCTTTCAGCAAAATTCTATTCATCCAGTTAAACTCTTACTACAAATATTTTCACTGTTTAAGGAATTAAATAATATTACTCTCTCCATTGAAGCCAATGAAGTCTATCTAAACAGAAAGGAAAAAAAAAAAAAAAAAAAGGAGTTACCAGCAGGTATTTCAAGAACTTATTTTTACTTTAAAAAAAAAAAAATTTGAAAAGTTTAAAGCAAATTTACACATGTGCTCCAGGCAAAACCGACCATTTTCATCCTCCCAAAAAAAACTGTTTTAAACAAAGTGAAAGGAGAGACAATTTAAAAAAAAATTAAAAAATGGTACTACAGTAACACTAAGCTGTTGCTGAAAGAAAGCATATAATTTCTGTGTTGTCTGTAGTGTCATTTTTTTTCAGGCACCTCTGTTTCCAAAAGACACTGAGCAGCTATAAAATATTTTCATTGTCCACTTTTACTGGTTATCCATCGTCTTCATGATCACAATTACTTCCATGGCTCTATATAATCAATTACTTTAAGTAAAAAGCCATTCTAACTCATGACACAAACACATTAAAATTGCATCACTTAATAAGGAAACAGCTTGAGGAAAACTACCGCACATACCTAAAATGTTCAACATCGTCTTTGGATGTCAGCACTAAACAGCCAGAATTCCTTGCACCAGTTTACAGCACGGAGTAATGGCATCTGTAAATATGAAGCATGACATGCTGGAAGCATCTGAACAACAGTAATTGCAGCTTCTACCTGAAATTCTTCTGGGGAATTTGATGAGCTCCAGCTTCAGTACCACAATGAAAAATTGGTACTTTAAGAACAGATGGGGGAATGGAATAATGAAGTAATGAAAGAAAAGACTTCAGGGGACTTGCTTTTTTCCTTCTTTATTCTGGGCCTGCTCCTCTACAAACAGCAAGTGTCTGCTATAAAATGATAAATCTCTTCAAATCAAATCAATTTCAAAGAAGCACAAAATAGAGGGATGGAGGGGGGAAAGGCTATGAAACCTTGCTGGGATTTTTCATCACTTTCAAAATATTCACCGATGTCAGTAATGTCAGGATTTTCCCAAGAAAAACAGTGGAGTTCAAAAGCGTCCTGAATAACATCACTGAAACAGAAGCTATGTTCATATTAGCAAACACTGTGGAACATCAGGAGCAAATCTGGGAAGCAAAGCATTTATGCTGAGGACCAAATGCCCAAAGCAGGTGCACTTGGGGGTATTTTCCTTTGGACTTCATTGTAGTTTGGTCCTGTGGTCTGGATGCCTGTGAGCAGTTAGGCCAGGGGTCCTCAAACTTTTTAAAGAGGGGGCCGGCGCGCAGATTAAGTGGCAGGCAGTCATCTGCGGCTGCTTAGTTTCTCCCCCCAACCCCTGTGGGGTGGGGGGGGGCTGTAAGTACCGGGGGGGTGGATTGAGGACCCTGGGGGGGCCATATCCAGCCCGTGGGCCGTAGTTTGAGGACCCCTGAGTTAGAGAGTGCTAGTCATTCTCCTGAAGCACAACTTCCAGTTGTTTTTCACCTGGAATAAAATTTGTGTACACCAAGATCACTCTGCAATGTGAATCCAACATGTACATTCCTGATCTGAACTAAAATGCTAAACACCCCAGAATCTACAGCTAAACTTACTAAGCTTTTCCGATAGTATTTATATTCCCTTTCTCACAGTCCCAAGAACTCCAACAGTACTCCTTCTTCACTTACAAAAAACATTCTTTTTAAACTAAGACCACTGTAAAATAGTTTGCAACATAAAGATATTATTTTTATGCTCATTTTATCCTTTTATCACTCTTTTTCATAATGATGGCCTTCACTGCAATCATTCCATCAATTCATAACTAAAGCAAAATGCATTCAGCTACCAATAAGAACAAGAAACATCAGAAAGGTTTTTCTCCAGTGCCAGAATTGCTGTGTGGTTCTGAGGTACCCACATGAGAGCTGGGGATGAGGGTGCACTGTCCACTTTGTCAACACATCAAGTACTATGAAAATAATTTTACAATGCATATTTTTAACACTTGTTATCAATCTAAAAGGGAAAGTTTACTTATGTAGGTATCTATATAGATGGCTAATTTGTTCTTTTTATTGTCCTCTCTGTGTGTGTAAAATACATTCTCCTAAGATTCCTTTCATTTCTCAACATTATCCTTGAACTGAGAAGCCTGAAACGGGTACTGTAGTGCAGCTGCAGCCTCGCCACTGCTGGGAACATGTGCCAGCGTGATGGAGCTTACAGTACAAGTGGGATATGGGGTGAATTTCAAACCAGTTCTGAGTTACAGCTGTGGTGTACCTGGGCATCAACGCTGTTGCTTGTGTGCGCATCCAATGTAGCTGGGCCATTAATCCCGAGTGGGCACAGATGGGACCATGGACTGACCTGAGTCAAAGGACTTACTTCAGCCAAGGTGAATGACTGAATCCCAGCCACCTCTACAGCGAAGTCACTAACTGGTGCAGGAGCTTTCCAAGTGGGAATTTTGGCCAGTCCTGAAGATTCCCCCAGGAAGCCCCTGCTGTACCCAGACTGATTTGGGTTTCGCTGCACTGGTCAACATCCTTTGGGATTAATCTGGCCAGATGCCCTCCTAAGTGGTTTCTGCTGCAGGTTTAACTGAATTGTACATGGTAAGTTATTTTTAAACATTCCTCAGAAACTGGTCCTGCAGGTGAAAGCATGGTCCTGTAGGAAAGCCTCTTGCACGTGTCAGTCTGTCAGGGGATGTTTTGTATGAACTTTAAGATAATTTATAATGATGGATCACATTTGCACTTAACTGGTCATGTAGGACACTGGTCACTGGATATAAGAATTCAGCAGAAGAATGCTCATTACAAAATTATAAAATACTTCTTTTTCAAAGATATTGTAAGTGTAATGTGATTATAATTAAATATATATATATAAAGAAAAATAATAAATTACTTTGAATTTTAACTTTCAGTAACAAAAAATAAACACAGAATAAAAATAATTATTTTCACAGCAGTTTTAAACAGATAACCTAGTTCTTTAAATGGATGCATATGTGTGTATATGTAAATATTAAATATCTGCATATACACACAAAAATAACTTTACACAGAAGTCTTTTGCAATGATTCATGAATACATCAAATTATCAATTCCAAATAAATTTTAGCAGTAGAAAAAAAATGTAACATTTACACAGTTCAAATTCATAGTTATTCTGGAAATTGTTTAGAAATAAATATGAGTAGTTAATGGATGTAGCTCCACTATTTCTCTTTCTCTAACTACTTTTAATGTAATAGTTTTTCTCTACTCTCATATAGAAAGGTATTCAGTGAATTAACATCTTTATTTCTTTTTAATGTATGTTGAGCCGCTGTTGTAAACAAACCTGCATGAATATGGTGGGGTGGGGGCCAGGGGAGCATTTACATAGACATACCTTTTGACACATCACTCTGTCAGAGAATAAGGATCTGTTTTTTTGTATAACAATATTAAAATTCCATTTTAATATTTCCCTGTCCTTAACTTAGTCCTTAATCCTGCAAACTCTTCTGCACAACAAGCCTGAATGAAAACCACAAAACATCGCAAGAAAAATTAACTTGCACTTTCCCATGTGCAACTGATTACAGAACTACTGATTCAATCTACAATTAATAGAGCAAAGAAAAGTGAATATGGCAGCATCGTTTTTCCTGCACAAGTTAACAATTACAGCCAAAATTCTACTCCTCTTATCTGCAGCATGTGTATCTACTCATCAGTTTACTGCTATTTTTTACTCATCCCATATACAATTTCCACCCAAGGCATGAAGGCATGACGAAACCTGTGCAAAGAAGAGCTATGTAGCAGGCATTAGAGATCTTCAATGCACACTGGAGAATTGGTTTCTGTTACTGTTTCAGTCTGCATTTTCTTATGTGGCTACAGATTATTCTGATTAGCAACACTGTCATCTCGGAGCACAGTTTGGGCTGTGATGTATCAGCCTAACGAAGAAAATGGAAGAAGAGCTTTAATACACTTTAAAAGGACTAGCTGTACGAAGGTGTTGAAGTACACATAAAATTACCTGTGCTATAAAAAAACATTGTTAAGGCAATCTCTAACATGCTATTATAAAATTTGTATCTGTATAAGAAATTAGAGTGGTGCTCCAAAAAGCTAGAACAGGTTCCATTTGTATTATAGCTAAAAAAAAAACCAAAAAAAAACAAAAAAAAAAAACTTTGCCACATAGGAAAGACCAGAAAAAATGTAATTTATTATGATTTTCTTAATTTGCCTCCTGAAAAGAAAATGGGCATTCCACAGGCCTTTAAATCAATGCAGGGACTTTAAGCATTATCAGCATCTACCACATTTAGTAGTGAGGAAAACCCACATCTGATTTTCACATGAAGAACTTAAGAGCATGAAGAACTTAATCTCCATGTCAGCAAAGTACTGATAAAAAGACTGACGTCTTACAAGGTTATTAAATTGGGATAATTAAGCAGATAAGGTGTGGTACAGGAAGGGTGACTACTTATATGAACAGAGGCCTGAGTATTACACTGAGTTTCAAGAAAATTTCAAGAAATAAAATGGAGGCAAGCTTGAAGAAGGAGGCTTGGATGAGCGTCACCAGCAGCTTGCTGAGTTGGAAGGATGCCGTTCTGGGGTTGTACAACATGCTACAGCACCAGCTATGCATTTTATTATAAGTAATTTACTTTGTCTGCAGTAACACGTGGAAATCCATAGACCACACACATTATCTGGCTACAAAACCAGAGAGTACACAGATCATCTCTGCAGCAATAAATCATGAGTAAAAGTGTGAAATATTTCCACTCTAAAACCTGTGTTAGGATTGTCCTATGGGCAGGCTGGTGCAGCCTGCCTGTCCACACGGTCTACTAGCCAGCACAGCGCTGTGGCCAACGTGGCTATCTATACTGCTTACAGTATAGATAGACACAGATACGTATCTATACATACATATATATGGCTGCCAGATTGCTTAGTGTTCAAGCAAAATGAGCTTCTATTTGCCACATATGTAGTCACAGCCTAAGGAACACCTCAGTCATATCGAAAACTTCCATGTTTCCATCAGCTTTTTACACTTGGGGTGCAAACCAGAATTGCCATGTGTCAAGCGTGTGCCATGCAATCCGTACTGACAGACCACATCCTTACAGATGCACACCTGAATGGCTCTTGCAATCCAATTGTCTCACAGCATTTCACCCTCTCAGCAAAGGATTTTGGACATCTAACAATCCAAAAGGAATCAAACTAACAGACACCAGTTACAAGGTAGATGTGAAACAACTAAGGGGAAAAAACCCCACCACCCTAAAACTCACGTGCTAACGCTTACAAAGGGTTAGCTGAGAGCAGAGTTTTGACCTTCAGGCTTACAGCTTTTTTAATTCTTACTAGCGTTTTCCATCTGGAGAATTGATGCCTGGTTTAGTGAGGAATTCATTCCTGAGCAGGTTTTTTTGGTTAGTACATTAGAGTACAAAGGGGAGGGGGGTGGGGGAGAAAGTATCCTGCCAGAAATCTGCACCTCAAAGGAAGATAACCACTCTGCTAAGAAATTACTCCACTGGAATCTCACCATATGTCCCTTGCACTGTACCTGTTGATATTTAGGCTTAAGGCAGCAGCAGAGATGATTTAGAGAATCTCAATGCTGCAGCAGAGGTGTAAACCTTTTTAAAAAGATCGTATTTAAGAAGCTGACCTTCAGGAAATTGCCTGGCACATAGGCTCACCTTCATGCAGTGTGGTCAACTCCTTTGGCAAGCCAGAGTCCTGAGACTGAAATATCACTAAAGGAAGAATGACAGAACTTCAGGATTACTATGATTTTTTTCTTTCTCTCTAGAACCTGTGCCAATGTTTTACCTGTCATGGGAACATCACCCTCTACTCATTCAGTTTTGTCTTACTGGAATCAGTTCCAAAGGGCTTGTAGTTCAACTAGCTCAGAAACCAGTAGCTTCTTGATCAGTGAAGAGTAACACCATGACTCTCTCATATTGGCCCTGTCAATATCCCACAGCCTTTGGCCTCAGAAATAATTTCTTGAGGCAAAGGGACATTCGGATTACAATGTTGTGCACTCCTTAGTCTACCTACTGATAGAATCGTGCCATGCCCTCCAGGTCTAGTGGCATCCATGCTGGTATAGGACTGATGGAATTAATGCAGACCTCCCAGTTATCACTACTACTGGGTGGAATCAAGCAGAGATTTAGCACAAGGACAAAGAGAGTTATGGTTCCCAGGGACAATATACACCCATGCCATATGACACAGCCAAATCTTCCATCCTCATCACATTCAGAAGAGTAACACGCTCTCTACTGCATATAGGGAATTGCTCTGAACTTTTCTCCTTTCAAGCAGCGTGTACAGGAATTTCTCTACATGTGACAGATCAGTTTACTTGGGAAAATGCCACAAAAATTCATTAGCACATTGTAAAAAACATGCAATACCTGGGCACTAATTTCTTGAAAGCCCTTGCACAGAGACATTTCTGACAGTAAGTTTGGTTTAAAAATTTATCCCAAGCCCTTCATATACAAATAATATTTATTCATTAAAGATAACAAGGAATTATAAAAAACAATGCCTTAGCTTTAAATTACATTGAAAAAAACCCAAAACTGTTATGTTTTAAAACCTTAGACTTTCTTGAAGTTTCTGCTAATTCCTTTCCAGTCTTATTCCTTTTTTATTTGTCCCTCCCAGTTATGGTGTACTATATGCAATGTAAAGTAAAACATATCAGTTTTAAGAGCAGTTTGAGTCTGAGAAGTTTGTCAAAAATGGCCTTTTCCTATTTATCATTTTAAAATAGGTAATTGTTTGCCTTCAAGTGTCATCCTGGATTGACAGGTTTTGTTTAGTTTTTTTCTTTTTTTCTGTAAGGGAAGAAACCTGAAAATTAAACTGGGAGGGATAGTTGGAGAGTCCTTTACAGATAAAAAAATTCATAACAGAATTCTCTGGACAGCAAAGTAATTTTTTCAATTTACTATTACACAACAGTTTAACTACTGTGCCAGTTGCTACAAAAGGTACCAATTTCATTACATTACCAGAAAATAAAAGACATATTGTTTCTGCTTATTACACTCTGTAATTCCACATCAAGACATGGAAATTATTCATCTTTCTGTCTGAAAAGGTTTCAGTCTTTACTATGATTTCTAATTCCCAGAATTAACTGCCTTTTCTTAAGGAATTTAGTTTGTGTCTTACACATGTAAAGCATCCCTTCTATAGAGCCCTATGGTCAAAGTCAAGACACATTCACAAGCTAGGTCTTTATGAATCCCAGGACACTCCAAACTTGTACCATCATTCTGAAAAGGACATATATAAGAAGCTTCTGTAAGACTGGGTGATAGACATAAGAAAGCCTTCTCATAAAATATAGAAAGATATAAAAGAGGGGATAAATAGGGGCGTTATGGTGCTCCGGCTCCAAGAGTCTGAAGAACAGTCAGGAAAGATTGTTTGCCTCTTCTCTTTCAGCCTCTTCAACACAAGACTGGCCTGAAAAACTATTCTTATTTTAAAAGGATGAATGGAAATAAAATGCCTACTCCATGTAGCTAGTCACTGCTCTCTTCATCTTTTAAGTCTGAGTCCTTAGTGAATTCTGTCCTTCAACTGGTCAAGAAAATCTCTACTGATATGTAATCCCAGAGCTGGAAGAGAGGTCATGTGCTCCCAGAGGAAATTACTGTGTAAGGTGTCGCATTAACCAGAAGGTCAGAATAGGTGATCACACTAATCTATGGTCTAGGTCAACATACTACCTACTGCAACATCTTGCTGGTTCTCGTATTTTAAGTTCTTTATCATTTTTCCAGGAAAGAACTAAGGTCATATGATTATGAACTCTAGGGCATATATCTCCAGCATATAGAGTCTACTTTGCCACATTTCACCATCACACCATAAATACATCATGAATGAATTTCATTCCATCCTCCAAGAAAGTTATTATAGGGCCGTTGTGATGACAGTATAGTGATGGTTATGACATATATGCACCACAAATCCTCACCTACAACTGGCTCTTATCCCATTGAGCTCACATAGAAGACTTGGCCCAAGCAGAGAATAGTCACCTGCACTCTGTTACTCTTGTTGTCATTATTGTTGTTTTGTGACAAGTCAGACTCGTGGACCATAAGCCATATTGCTGTCCTCTACATGCAGTTATGCCATCTGTGTGTTAAGGCCAGAGCATCCCATTTCACAGAAAACTCACGAAATACCAACCCTAAGATAATACAGGTGGATAAGACAGTTTAAGAAAACAGCAAGGCAATATTGCCGCATGTACCAGGTAATCCTCGCAGCACATCGCCAGGCTAGCCACTGTCAAGTTTGCTGATGAATCAGAGCAAATGAGAAGGTTAAAAACAAACCTAAAGAGGAAAAAGAAAGACTGACCATGAGATGTTTACAGGTAGACTATCAAGAATATGGACACAGAGAGACTCTCAAGAAATGTGGACAACAGAGAAGAAAACACTGTTGCAAATTTTAAAAGGTGGCTAACAGCAATTATCATCATGGACAAACAGAAATAGAAACTATCCTTCCTGCAGAACAAACTAGCCAAGCTGAAAGGGCCAGCTGTAACGTCTTGTTGGAATACAGCTAAAGTAACAGAGTCTTACATTTTCAGTTTTAACTCCCTTCTGCAAATACTCCTTTGAATTTAGGCTTTCCCTGAGCACAGTCCAAATAAAAGTAGAGTCAAAACTTCAGTATTTGGCCCTCGGCAGACTGCTGTGACCAGGGAAGAGCAAAAAGCAATCTATTCACCTTTGAGGGCTTTTGTTATTAAACTGCAGTGACACTCCTACAGCTACGAAATGATGCTTCCTAACAGTATAAGGGTCTGTATCTCCTGAGAACAAGGAGCAGCGCTTACACAGAGTCAAAGCCTTTCCTGCTTCTCAGCCCACCACCCCAGCGACCGGGCTGTGGGTGCACAAGAAGCTGGGAGAGGACACAGCCAGGAGAGCTGGCCTCAACTGACCCAAGGGATATTCCATACCGTATGTCTTGCTCAGCATGTAACGCTGGGGGAATAAAAAGGAAAGGGGGGACGCTTGGAGTGATGGCGTTTGTCTTCCCAAGTCCCCGTTACACGTGATGGAGCCTGGCTCTCCTGGGGGTGGCTGAGCACTGCCTGCCCACGGGAAACGGTCAATGAATTCCACGTTTTGCATGTGCACGTAGCTTTTGCTTTACCTGTAAACTGTCTTTATCTCAACCCACGAGTTTTCTCACTTGTACACTTCCAATTCTCTCCCCATCCTGCCAGGAGCAGGGGGAGCGAGCAAGGCACTGTGTGAGGCTTAGCTGCCAGCTGGGGTTAAACCACGACAATAATTTTCACAGATTCCAAGGCTGTCCCTTTAGAGCTCTAAAATATATGCTGCCTGGACCTGCACATTTACAGACTGTGTAAGTCTAAGTAACTAATGCTTGGTTATGCTTCCTTGGGGATATGCAAAGGTGACAGTATGACAACTGCTTGGGGATAACAAAGTTCAATTGTTCTGCGGTTGGAGACATGGATTTGGGCTGATGAAAACTGAGTAGTCATCTTTTCCATTAAGCCACGGTCTTAAAGATAAACCTCACAACATTAAAATCGAAAGAGTTGGAATTTGCATTTAGTTTTGCACGATGTAGTTTGAACAAGTCCTTCTTAAGTTTTGCTGCTGTAGGCCCTGTACTTTCCTGTTCTTTTTTTATCCTACTTTACCATTACTTTGACATTTTCCAAGTACAGATCTGAATCCTTTTGTATGCCTCCACCGCTGTGATAATGTGTTGTTATCCCCTTTTCTCACTTTCTCCCTTTTTCCCATCTCTTACTTTTTTTTTTTCTGAACGGTCTTTTGCGACATGCAACTTTCAGACATGTGCAACTGTAACCTCTACTATTTTTAAAGTCTCGTTGGCTATTAAAATCTGTGTGACAAATGTGCCCTTTGGGATAAATTTACAAATCTAGAAAAAGAAAATGCATATTAATAAAAAAAATAGTTGCATTTATGATTCAGTTAAAAAACATTATTTTTATAATAATTTCTACCATAGCAGCATATTCATGTAAAAATCCTCTTGAATTCTGTACTACAAAGAATCCAAATGCTACAGTATAATAGGTAAATCTTCAATTAGTCTATTGAGCTGCTCAGATTGAGGTAGGATTTTAGTCTGACAAAGCTCCCGCCTCATTTTTTGCATGGGATTTTACTTTCAAGAGAAATCTTTTGGTATGTAAATTTATTACTAGATCCAGGCTCAAACTGCAAGCAGATCAGATGTGTTACTATCTTAACAGTTTGCCACTAATCTCATTATATTTACTATATTTTGTCAGAAATCAACCTCCACATTCACTTGACTGGACTTCGTAGCCACATACCAGTCTAGATCCATGAGAGGCTGTCATGAATTTAGCAGCAGTACCACAGTCCAAGAAGAATTGCCAGGACCACTGCATGCCTGAGGAAGATGACAAGCTAAGAGAGTGAATAAATCCAGAACCAGGTACCAGAACACTAGTTTTATGATCAACTGTCTTCCAGTGTAAATGGAGCAGAGTGCTACTTCTTGCTTTTATTTATCTGTGGAGAAAAGGTGCTTAATCTTTCTAGTTGCTGAAAGACAAGGAGAGGTTTCGGAGCAAATGTGGCAGCTTGTATGGGAATCTCTCTGTTTAGTAGTAATACCTGAATCACACTGTTCCTGCTAGGGCAACTAATGTTACTCACTACAAAGCTTGTGTCATAAATATACTTTGTGGTGAACTTTTCAAATGTTGGTTATAATGGAATTGGAGAGGATAAATATTTTTACACATACAGATACTTGTCTATGAAATGTATTACCTACTAATCTCAGTTCATTGGAATCTGAGATTAATTCAGCATCCCTGTGTTGTAAAAGGTGACAACAACTTGCAGTTCAGAAGGGAGACTCAAGGAAACCAAGTGCCAGCCTAAGGCTCCAGAGGAAATACTTGGTTCTTGGATCTCTGCAAATTTAGGCTGTTGCCATTACCCCTTCCTTGCAGAAAGAGGGAAGAAATATGTCCTGACAGCACAAAGAACCACTATGGCTTTTTGTCATGATGTCTGATGTCAGAGCCAGGCAAGAGCAGCAGCTGAGAAATTCAACTCTGTGCATACATCACATGCTAGTTCAGGAATGAATCGTATCTGCCAGCTTCCTTTCCCGAAAAAGTTGCATGGCAAATGCACCGAGGACACAGCCAAGGTTCGTCCCATCTCATGCCTCCACTGGTTTATATCCCTTGTGCAGGAGAAGGGACCGGCGCAGGGAGGAACAGACAGCCTGCTGCAGCAGCAGAATCACAGTCTGGCCGGATGGACTTAGATTGCATCTACAAGAGGTGACAGAACACATTAAAAAGAAGGAAAAAGAAAAGGAAAGACAGCTAGTGACATCCTCCAGCAAATATTTTGGAGCGCCTCCAGCCATCCTCCAAAGGTGGCCGTATGCATGTCAGACTCCGCAGTTGCTTCTCACAGCTTCACTGGGATTGCTCTGCACCAACACTCACAACACTTGCACCATGTCCAGGACTGACACTTTGCTCTTGAAAGACTCAAGAACCACTGTGGGTCTGAGGGCCCCTAAAAGTAATAGTTTTATCAACGCTAGAAAGCATGGATGGGAACAGCTAGCTGAGGAAGTCAGCACAAGCCCTGCACACATTGCTGTTCTCCAGCGTGTATTTCAGTCCCTCTAGTCGTCAGGCTGACACTTTGACAAGCAGTAAATGTCTCCTGATGAAAACCATTAAAAATGTGGTGACTGTTTATAAAGCGCTACGTTTTGGCACGTCGCCCTAAGCCACACTGTATCAACACAGCTCCAGAAGAGATCCTCTTTGGGGCTCTTGCTGGAACTAGGAATAGAAAAATTTCTGACACCTCTTTAAAAGTTGAATGTGCAACACCAAAAGGTAACACATAAAGTGCAGTGAACACAAAGCTGTGCTGTCTTGCCACCCTTTTTCAGCTGTCCTTTGAGAGCTACACAGTTCTGGATTGCAAAGGCTGCAGATCCAGGCAGTCCTTATACGGGCTGTAAAACTAGGTGACATGCCTTAACTGTCTGTTGCCTCCTGCAACATAATGACATAAAAGCAAACAGATCTTCCACAAAGGACACACATAAGAAGCAGCATTTTTGCTGCTGTGTGATTAGTGATAAGAATCTAAATTCTTAATGTGAAAAGAGCATATAAATAGTGAAAATATGGACATTACTTGTATTTTTATCATTAGATTCTTAGCAATTTCAGAAATCTAGATTACATTCCTTAATTAAACAACCCTAGGTTAGTTTGAGCACAAGTGATTCATAAGATCTTACAAACACATGTTTACAAGGACTAATTGCAAAACTGTGACCCTCAAGCTGTTACATTGCCTGGTGGCAACGCTCTCCTAGCAAAAGTCCCTTTAATTCTCCCCATCCCATCCCTACAGTTGGAAGGCATGTAAAGAAAACATACCTGTTTGGACAAGTCACAGGTGGGAACCTCTCTATAAGCACCCCACTAAGCACTTTGCAGAGCCGTCAACTCTAGCATATGTATTTTTTCACTTAAGAGGACCATGCTACTTAAGGATTTGCCACACCTGTGCTTTGGCCACCAAGGGATTAATTCTTGAACTAGACATGGGATGACTGCAGTCAGGGAAGTTTGCAAGCAGGGTGGTAAGTATAAGGGCTATCAATGGTTTCAGGTGCACAGCTACGCAGGACAAAAAGCACTTTCCTGTGGGGTTCTCTTCTTCCTTTAACTCACGGAAGCAGAGCCCATAAATCTGACGTATATTTCAGTTTGTTGTGCATGTCTATCTATGGCTGATGGGTTTACAGCTGCCCTGGTGTTGACATTCGAGTGTAACACCGTATACTGCACACGCTGGTTTCCCCACGGCAGGAGCAAGCAGGTATCAATTATAACTGATGTCTGCATTTCTAGTGAAGTCCTCCCTGAAAAATAGACAAGGCAGTCTCTCCTGGAAAGTTTTGCTGGGGACACCATACTTTATGCTGCATTTCAGACTTCACGGCCTATATGAATAAAGACTCACAGGAGAAAGCTATGAACATATACCAGACCTGCTATGCCTTTTGTAGCCTGTATCACCGACATCTTCTATCCTGGTAGAGCCATTGGATCAGCACTGGCTCTCCAACACCCAAGGAGCGGGATGACACAGTTGTTGCCACTCTTTGTCACAATAAGGGATATTTGGGTAGTTCCTGCCCTCTGAGCATCATTTGGTGAAAAATGCTGTGCACAGGTATGTCACTGTCAAAGAATTAGGCTACACGTTCTGAATAAAGTACTCAAAAGCTCTGGGTCTACAATATGTTTGCAAAAAGCATACATAATCAGACTATATGCAAACTTCTCTTAATAAAAAATATAATTTTAATCTGTAGGACCCGTTTTCCTAAAATACCAACCCTGTAATTTTCTTAGCAGAGGTATCTGAGTATCATATAAGAGCAATAGCTTTACAAAGAAAAAAAAAAAAAAAAAAAGGTATCATAAGAGAGAGAGGGTAGTTTTTTTCATTACAAAATAATTTTTGTAACATCTAAATTAGTTTCAATCTTCAGCACAAAGAGAAACATTTAGAAATATGAATCTTTTAAAATTATACTTTTTTTCCCCAAAGGAAAGGAAAATGGGAGGCATATGTCCGACCTACAGGTTCTGAGATCCTGTAAATCCTAAGCCAGAAATGACAGAAAAGATGATACTATGTAATTGCCACGGCGTAGGTTTGCACTCAGACATGAGGTTCACAGTTCTTCCTTGCTTCTTAAAACCGCCATCCTGCCCATCTGTTTTCTGAACCTTACTTTGACAGTACTGAATTTGGCCTCTTCCATGTAGCTCTTGCCATGAAGAAACCTAGTTCACAGGATACAAACCCAAAACACCGCTGCACTAAGAGTATGGGAATAACGCCTCGTAAGAGGATTTTGTTCACCATTACCTTCAAAAGCAGGGACTAGAATTCAAAAATGACGACATGTATTACTTTCACTCTAACAAATAAAATACTCTATGTCCCCCCAAGGTCTGAAATTGCTTAAATACAAATTCTAGTAATATAAGTACTATTAAACAAGAGTAGAGAAAACCTTTTATAAACTATCCTGCTCTTTGAAAGGTAAACACTTTGTTTGCTTAAGGGACTACCATACAGCTTGAGAAGATAATTCTTACAGAGCACATAACATACAAGATCTCCATTATTTATACAGCTAGCTCTTAGTCACAAGTCTGTGTTGAAAACAGTGAAGGGCTCTTTCTCTCTATGGGAAAATCATAAGTGACTGTGCTTTTTTTCAAGATTTATACTTCCTATCTGTAACTCTGCTGCCTGAAAATGCCTGAGGTTTGTGCATCATCCAACCTGACGGCTCTTGCCACGACTCGCACAGAAAGGGGAGAGAAAACCTACCCTGTACCCAAAATGCACACATACAAAATTGAGTATCACTTCAGAAGCTACTTCAGCATAGGCGATTATGAACTCTGCTTCTAGAGTTCCTTCTCTCTTTATTTTGTATTTGTATCACTATCACTGCCGCAAACCACCCCTACCTAATGATACAGATCCCCAGTGGTTCTTTCTGTTCCATATAATTGCACTTTAAGCACAATATTACCAAGCATGTAACACGATCAGTGGGTCTATTTTTATTTACACTCAGTCATTCTGCTCACAAAGTACCCTTACATCCTCTTGGTAACCTTCTTACACCCTTAATCCAGTTACAGGCACTACTTCTTATCCCCAGCTTCACCCCAGTAAATAGACTGATAGATGGACAGAAAAATCAAAAGATCAACAGACAGATAGGTAGGGAGATAAAATAAAGGTTTTCATTAAGAAGGTAGATTCCTCACTCTCACAATCTAAATGTTTGAGGTTTTTTCCTTATCTTTTGCTAGGAGCAGTTTTAGTATGACTTTTCCTGAACAAAAAAACTACCTTCTGCTTCATGTAACTTCAAGATGTAAGACACAAGAAAGAAAATATTTTCACATAATCCTGACAAGGACCTGATTTAATGCCTGTGGAGTGTGATGGAAAAACCACCTGACTTGATTTTTTATTCTCTTTAGAAAATGTATCTAGACTATGAAAACACAAAGGTGAAAGCTGAGTAGTATATGGATTCTGTCCTGGATAAAGGGTGAAGAACAATTGTGTGGACATACAGCCACAACACTGCTCCTGTGCGTTGCAACTAAAGGACAATGCTCATGACAGGAAACTACCACCTCTTCTGTCTAAAAAACACCAGTCTGGCAAAATAAATTCAGCAGAAAAGTTCTTTCCACTGTATTCAGCGAACTATAAACCAAAGGCAGACAGATTCTAGCCAGATCGCTAGCCAACTAGAAAAAACATAGGACTACACTGAAAAATAAAGTTAGGAGGACTGAGGGGAGAATAAACTTATTATTAAATTATTAGATGCACAAGCATTTTTAAACAAGCAGTTCTGCCTTCCAGCCAGGTGGCTTACACCTCAGCAAAGGTACGTTTGCCTACCGTAGTAGCCCCTGGGCTGCAGCTAAAGCTGAGCTCAGGTAGCTGCATTATCACCTTCGGGCAATTCTGGTTTGCTCCTTGATAAGTCACAGTCAGATCACATGAGTTCACACCGAAGAATACTCAGTTTCCCTTGAACACGAAAACTCAAGCTCGTAACCAAAACTACTAGGATTCAGCAGGTTCAAGTTCTGATCTGTGAAATGTAAAAGAGCTTCCACCCAGAAGGTACATTAGATTAAGTTTGGATTTTCAAGTATAAAGTTTGAGACTATCTGTATTGAGAAAGTGAGACCTATACCAGTATCGCTTGTCTCAAACCTGAGAAAGCATCCTTTTCTTGGAAACATCTTCCGCCTTAAATCATTTTCTCCTTTGCTCAGGACCAGCCCTGCTATTTTACCTAGCAGCCCTCCTCCTTCTTTCTGGGGGTTTGAATCACTCTCCATCAACCACCAAAGATGTTCCAGACCTGGGAGAAGCGTGCAATAAAATATATCAATTTATAAAACAGTAAAAAAACAAATAGGGGAACAGGTTGTTTCTCATGGCTGGGTATAGGGAGAACAGGTTACCAAAAATAAAACCTTACATAAGCATAACAAACCCATGCTATATTTTGCTACAGAATTTTTCACAACCAGACAGACCACATGTAACCACTACAACTATAATGAAAAAAGCACCACCGCCTTTCCGAGCCACATAAAGGCCCTGACTTCTTTGTGTTCCTCTGTTTAACACAGTGCTTAATATCCTAAAAGAGTATTACAATCATAAAAAATAAAAATCAAAGCAAAACAGTATCTAAAAGGTTATCACATGCAACTCACTTGTCACAGTTAAAATACTGAATTACAATTGAAATACTGAATTTTAGGATCTCTTTCTTTCCTCTGTAGACCGAAAAATGTATATGAATATTAATGGAAACTGGCAACAAGGAAGAGAAAATGTGAGACACCTGCTTACAGACTAATACAAAATGTGTAAGCTGTCTTTAATGTAGTGACGCAGCTGGGTATTTTTCCAAATATCCTAATTAGAACTGTTTACAAGAATAATATATTAAATTTGGCCAATTAGTCTTTAAATCTTTAATAATCAGTATTGTGCTGACCTCAATGGAAGCATAAATATATATACATGATGAGAAATGTTACTCTGTGTTAAAAATATTTTTATTGAGCACCATAAGCATTTCCCACCACGCGCCTAATTTCTGTGTATAGCAAAGTAAACCCCAGCTAATCAGTACACTTGCAGTTAGGTCTCTTCTCCTGAGGAAAAATAAACAGGAAAAAGTGTAGTTATTTATGTCTGAAAGCATGTTCCTTCATCTAAAAACTGGAGACTGTACTTATACCTAGTGTCAGTGTTTTCCCCAATGAGATATTGCTCCATTAAATAAACTGCTATAATATGGGAGTTCTTTAGAAAGCGTTTTTCTCTTCTTTCCATCACAACAGCCATTCCTGACAACTATAATTTCTGAGACATGCTTGCTTGTGGTATTCTTCACACTATAGGATAACCTGGTCTGTTAATAATTTCAAAGAAAGCTTGTAATTGAATAAATTTATAAACATTTAAAAGAAACATACTTCTGGAGCTTAGCTGGTAAAGAGAAATGCTAAATCAGTGCTTGCTGATTGCTGAAGCCAACTGATGGGTGGCTTCTATATTTAGGATCCTCCTCACACCTGTCAAGAGACAGAGAGACAGCCAGCGAAAAAGAGTGTGCACCACAGGAAGCAATCCAAAGACCCATCTCTTGTAGCAAGGAGCTAAAAATAAAAGCAACAAAGAGCAATAAAGAAAACAGAGCAAAATCTTATTATTTATATTACCCCGCTGCTCTGTGACATGCTGTCAGCAAGCGCTTGGAACAGGGTATGGACCTCATTAGTTATCAGCGACTACGGCTTCCCGCAGGAAGCCACAGCGACACTCAAAGCTGGATACGGTCCAACTGTGTCAAACCTGTGCTCCTCAGGTGGATCCCTTTCCCTGCCGCTCCTTAGCTGAAAGCATGAGGCCTTTGCAGCAGCATTTTCATTCCAGAGTGAACTCCAGCAAACACTCATTCCCGCGCTTAGCAGTGTCACAAAGCTTTCCAGCTTTGACTGGCATCTGTCTGAGTTCAGGCTGCTCTCCATTTGCTAATCTGACAGCACTTCTCTCTATGCTAATGATTGGGAGATATAATGATTGGTAGATGCGTATGCGAACGTAACAAAAGGGAAATCACGTAGGTTTCTTTAAATAACACCATGCCACCAATTAATAAAACAATCCTATTGTAAAGGTTTCAGCTCCCTTTCTTTGTTTTAAACAGAGTAAGAGAGTACTGTGTTTCAAATGGAAGGGCATCCAGCTGTAAAAGGAGCTTGCTTTCAACACAGAGATGCTGCCTTCCTCCCACCTGAGGTACACCATTCCTTTCAAATCTTTGATGTCCCAGTAAGCAGAAGTATTTGGGTTTACACAGATTAAGGACAAAGAAATAGCACTGCTAGGGAAGTATGGAAAACCATTCTATTTAAACTTACACATATATCCCTTTCTAAACGCTACACGACAATTCCTAAACAAAGAAATGGAAATTCACTCCACCTTGCCTGACTCATATCATAGCAATCCAAGAAACTTTTTAAATAATATCTGATTCACCACCTGCATTCTTTATCAGAAAAGGAAATGAAATGGTCTTCAAGTATTCCCCAGTGTTCAACTGTATCTATTCCTGTTCAAGCTTAAGTTTCAGTAACTATTACTTTCTCAGAAAGCAAACAAAAAAGCCTTTTTTTCCAATCAATAGCTGATGAAATGCACATCTATTGGTTAAAAATTAATGATGTGTGTATTTGGGAGAAAGAAAATGCTCAGTCCTCATGGAAGTCATGATAAATACTCAGAAATATGGATGTTTCAGTTTGGACACATAGCACAGACAGCAACTGCAAAAATACCTCTGAATCTTCTCAAAAGTAACTCTAGTTATTTCCTTACCAGCTAGTTTTAATCACTCGTCAGTAGTTACACTTAGTTCATCTGGTGAGTGTACATAACTAATGCTTATGTACATATTAATTTTAATTATATAAAGGCAAAAGGCAAATGAATATAAAAGCACGTGGATGATAATGAACTTACATGCAGCTCAATAAAGAGCTAAGGGCACGTAGAGGAAATTTGTATATGATCAACACATGCATGCAGTAGTTCCACGTAGCTTAATGTCACAGAAATAACTTCAAACTGCGTAGGGCAAAATTATGGTTTTACTGATGTCAACACAAATTTTGCAATCTACGTGCCTGTAGATTTCCACCGTAGTTTGAAAGACAGAGGATTAAATGATTCAATACTTGCTGGAAATCAGATCCAGAGCAAGTCATGCCTGGCTTGATGCAGAGTAGTAATGACATGCATGGTGCAGACCGATCAGCTAAGGCAAAGATAATCATGTGATATGCCTAAGGTCACACAGTTACTAGCAGTTTATAAAAGGACTTTATAAATTTAAGTTTGAAGTGGAGTTTGTATTTGTTAAAAGCTTAGTGCTTTTTTTTCTTTGGATGTCATGTAGATTAACATTCATTTGCAATTCTGCAGTTACAGAATGTCCTAATAGTTATTACCATACATCATAATGGGAAAGTATAATACTGCTGTATAGTGTCTATAATTATACTAGCACATGGAAATAAGGCAAAGCATGTATCAACAGCTAAAATATATCATACACTTCTCCCATCAAAACCAATGCAACCTCAGTGTACTCACACAAAGGATGTCAGCCTGAAGAGCTGTCAAAAATTCACTGAAGCCAAGATACAGAAATTTAAGTCTCTGCCTGAAGACAGAATGGGACCATACTAGATGTACTGTAATAAATCAATGCATCTAGGTCCTATAATAAGCTCACTGTGCCCAGTCCTACAAATACTTTTTTACTATTTGTAGCATAACTGAACTGTCCAGAAATATTCACATGCAAAAACATCTGCAGGACAAGAATGATAAGACAGATCTACAAAGTTTTGTAAAGTCCTAAAGGGTGACAACATATATTTACAAAGGACTAAGAGCCTTGTACTAAGTATCAGGCAAACTATTGTTCAGTCCTATCTCACTAACAGTGTCACCTATGGCAGAGGTTATACCGTTCTCTTGGGTACTGAGCAAAACAACCATTTAACGTCTGCCCTGCATTGCTAACAGCAATGAACACATAGGAGCAGAAATTACAAAAAGTTATTTGGCTGTCTTGTATCATATCATGTTAGAAGAGCACACACATTAGTATACATTATATTACCCCTGCCATTATTTGTTCCTCTACATTTATTATCAGAGAAAACCCTCAGGAGACATAAACTATATTGCTTTATCATTACTAGGGATGCTGTTCCCATGCCAAAATTTCTAAGAATTTCTGCCTCATAAGCTTCTGTCATAACCAAATCCAAAATAATATGGCATTTGTTTCCTGACTGGAGCTTCCAAGTACTGTGCTAATAAGATCAGAGGCACATGTATATGATACATGCATCGCTGCTGTTTGAGGTCTGTATAGAGGAACAGTCAGTCACCTGGTTTAGGATACTGCAGCATTCATATATGTTAAATTGAATTGTATATAATAAATTCAGCCATATTAGAAATTATATTCAGGAATGCATCTGAGATATAACAAATGATGCAATAGATTCCCTTCTGTATATAATTTCGATGACTTTTTGAAAGTCTTTTACCACCACACTAAAGTCGGGGATGACAAATTATTTCCATGCAGCTTTAGCATTATTTTCTCCCATAGCATGATAACAGAAAAGGCCAAGCTTAATTTCATTAAAAGGTGTGACCAAAGACAAAAGTGGACATAAGTCATCATCACAGCACTTCTTTGGAGTAGGTTGGCAACAAAGATCTTATATATAGAAGCCTTTAAAACTATCCACAAATCTTCTACTGAAAGAAGTCTTCAAAAATTAAGAAAATATAGAATCCTAGAATCATAGAATAGTTTGGGTTGGAATGGACCTTTACAGGTCACCTAGTCCAACCCTGCTGTAGTGAGCAGGGACATCTTCAACTAGATCATGCTGCTCAGAGCCCCGTCCAACTTTGACCTTGAAAGTTTCCAGGGAATATGTTGTATCAGTCATTTAGTGATAATCCTTCACATGAACTAGCCAATGCAGTACTTGATCCAAAAATCTGAAAGTCAAAGTCTACAGCAGAAGTGTTTTACTGAGAATCATATTACGATGCTATTCCATACTTCCACCTTCTACGTGAACTTAAAAATGAAAAGGGTTTTGTTGGTTTGTTGTGTGGGGATTTTTTTTCTTTTTTAGTAATACAAAAGTTGGAAAGAAAACAGTTAAGCAATGGGAAAAGTGAAGCTCCCAAGAATACAGGAGAGAGCTTTTGCTCTTTCTGATTTCTCTTAGTACAAAATTAGAAGCTTGACAATTCAGAAGCACCACAAAAGCTTTTAGAGAATGAATCCACAAGCTACCTAGTTGTACTATCAAGGCATTGTGTATACTTAATTTTCCTTACCTTAATTTGTAGGTTAAAGTCTGCGAAGCAGCTGATAGCCTGAATAGGCGTTCATCTTTCCCATAATTTTGATAGCAATTTGTATTCAGACTTCTATTCTGCTCTGATGCGTAATAGCAAAAATCAGCACTTACATAGCATATTACGTTTTGAAAGCACTGTCCAAACAATTCTTTATGCCCTTTTGAAGAATTCACAGATAAAAGAGAAAACTGGATAAGAAGAGAATAAAACAGATCCTGAAACTCCTGTTTTATATTTGTATATAAATAGCTTGGAAGCCTTAATCCAGCCCTAACGTACCACTTTGACACCATGTGAATTCAAACCAGGTCTAGTTTTGAGATGCACGGAATGAGCCTTTCTTCTCAAAAAAAGTCAGCAAAGTAATTATAAGGCATATGGAGGCAGACATGTAGTGGTGAATTACTTCAGTTGAAAGAAAAATCTGGTGGCCATTAAACTGCTGGCTTTAAAGTTCTGAAATTTTTACTGTATCATTTCAGCATTATTTCAGCCTCTCAGAGAACTACACAAACAATGCAAAATAACAATACTTCACTGTAAATAGCCCTTGGTTTTGCATTGATTTTGTTTAGATAGACATTGAGTGCTAAAAAGATTGTGTAATTGCTTCATTCCGAAAATAGCTTTATCAGCCAAGAAAGCCTTCGTTAGTTCATTGTCTAATTTTCCCAGGTGAAAATAATGTCACATGAGGGTGCGTGTCCATGTCAAATCACATAGTAACAAACCACAAACTGAAACCTGTCTAAATTACTGTGGAATTAGAAGCTCCATTCCACAACAACAAACAAAACTGCGTACCTCATATAGTCTGTATTTATTTGCCTATCATACATTTGTTTAAGGACTTCGGGCTAAAACACGCTTACAATACTGCAAGTTTTAAAACAAACAAACAAACAAACACACCACAAACAAACAACAAACCAAACAGTTTAATATTATTACTTTGCAGATATTGTGGGGATGTGTCATTGTAGGTAGTAAAGAACTAGTTTATTTTAAGCAATCTTTGAAGGAGTCGTGCAGATGATCCCCGGGACGCAGGTTATCTATTTGGCCACTAAGAAAGTGTTGGATAAGTTCTATCCCAATAGAAGTCATTAAGTGTCAGTATATGAAATTCAGATCTGGTACACCACAAATCTAAAAATTCAGGTATTGGTGAATTCTCTTAAATTTTGATAAGGTTGCTCCCAAAGTCACCACAAGATTAAATATAGAGTTAGCCACACAAGAAGCATGAGTGTCTTACCCACGTAGGTAACTAGGAGGGTTAGTATTTCTGTGCTATACTGCTGACACTTTCTGTTTGTTGATTTTCAGGAAAAATCTCAGCTAGGAAATGAATAATTCCTGCCCAGTGAAGGGCTGTACCAGTTACTGAAGGCACGCAGCATACAACACACAGGATCAGCCAGCAATTTCTCTTTCTGCAGTGAAACAATGTCCTAGCAATAGAAAACATCCACACATATCTCAGAACTCTCTCTTCGCATTAGGGTATCCTTACCACAGCTTTTAGGTTCAAAGAATAACTTTTGGCTAACACCTTCCTTCCAGTTCTCAGAGACAGACACTTCTGCAATCTCTCCATGTAGTGGAAGCTATTACTAGGTTTTCATTGCCAGAGACAAGGTATGTATGCCCTTTGCAGCTTTACCAAAGTGATCTGCAAAATCCATCTGTCATGTTAGTCTTACATTAGAGTTGCATTTTGAATAATTAGCTATAGAAAAAAAGTTCTTATTAAGTCAAAATCATAAAAGCTGTAAAGTCAAATAACCAAAATAAGAATTCATCTACATTTTAATATGTAAGCACATGCAAGCATAACTCTGTCCTTGTATATCTATTTCATGTCCTCAATGGAATGTGTTTGCAGCAGAAAAAAATAACGGTTGCTTTTGTAACTGAAGATGGGATCACAATGAAGATGTTTGAAGAAAACAATTTAAGGCCATAAGGCAATTTCAGTACCTTGATTTCCTAGTTTTCTAGTGTTTAGCTTTACAATCAGATAACTTACTTTTAACATAGGGGGGGGGTTTAAGACTGATCAGCACTTTATTCTATAAACAGATTATTCCCACAGAGAGTAATGGGACAATTGTAGAGGAGAATACTATTCACTAAAAAGAAATAGAGCTCTAGGTAATTAGATATGTGGAACGAAATATTTATTCACCAACATTTAACCTGTGCTTGCAAAGCTGAAAGCATCACTATGGAAAACATAAAGTGTTTTTAGAAGCATGGGTATCTACAAGAATAACAGAACATTTTTGTGCAAAACTACCTTGCAGGCCACATATTTTATTCTATAAATAAATGGAGTTATAAAAGGAAAAATCACTTGCTTGCAAAATATCTGCAAGCAAAGTATTATTCTGTATATCCACTATAATATTCTTTACGGTCATTTGTTAACTGTATCTCTCACCATTCATGCAAGGAAGCAATGGGTGCTTTTAATCCTAATTTCTGCAGACTAGGAGAGTGTATCTGTACTAGGAACATTTACATAGCATATGAGTAAAGATACTCCCCAAGTGCTTCCAATAGCAAAGCAGCTATCACACCAGAATTTCACCTCATGTCCCCATAAAGCACCAACATCATCTTTCAGAGTAAACCCAGCTTCACTGGAAAAAAATATATAAAGTTTGTCTGGAAATTTCATACTGATTTTAAACCTAATTACCTGAAAAATCAAGATTTCATACCAGAAGATGAATTAATTATTCGGTTGTGCATAATGAGGGGTTAAAATAAATTACTTCTATCATTCCTACCATTGCAAATTGCAATGCTGAGCTCTAGAACTAATTGCTTAAGAAAAAAAAGAAAAAGAAAAAAAACCACACAAAAAAGTAAATTTGTGAAAGCCACTTACAGTTCTTCTGCACGTTACTAGATGTTGCAGTATTTTGAAAAGGAAAGTATTTCTTCCTTACAATTCCATACTTATATAAAATTGTGTTTGTTCCTAATCTGGGGGAACATCTTTGAGTGCCTTCCAGCACATTAAGGAGTTCTTTTTTACACGGACACTTGCTCAGTGGGGCACGGACAATGAAGTAGTGTCAGAGCTTATAATTTACAAGGAAGACAAATGACCACATCTGATATCACGCATGGTTTCTTTGTGACATCTTACTAGTCCCTTCTGTACAGCCTAATACAATCATGTATTACATTTTATTTTATATAATTTTTACAATCAGGCCTTGACAGTGATGACTCATTCCGTTGTGATGAAGCCTGTATGTGTTTAATCAGAAATTATTTTATGTGGATTCATCCTTGCTCTCAGGATTTAAATGATACAGGACTGATACTCATTTTGCTGAAATTACACTGGTGCAAAGAAGGATGAAATTGGGTACCTAATCATTTCCAGACACATTTAGAGTATACCCTGAGACATACTCTTAGTCACGCAACAAACCAATTAATCCTTCATGTATTTCTAATCAGTCAAAACTGACTGTAAGGACCAGATCCTGCTTTCAGTTACTGTGAAGCTTTTCCCCATGTGTATAGCGCAGTGAAATCTCCTTAAGACATGTTCCTCCACATATTAGTGATCCTCTCCCATCTTATATATCTACCCACATAATTCAAAATACATTCACAACAGGTAAAAGTCTAATCCAAAAAGATGCTAAAGCAGAAAAAGTAACTTGGTAAATAACAAAAGAAACAAAAAAAAAATGGTAAGGGCTACACTTCTATTGTTAAGTGTTTGTGGCAAGCCAAAATAATTGCAATGAAAACTATGTTGCTCCTGCTTGAAATCTTAACAGCCTTAGTGATTATCAGGTAATTAGTGATTGCTAATGATCATCTTAGGCATGCTACTAGCCCATAAATGGAAATAAATCGATGCCAGACCACCTAAATAGCATTAATTACATATTTTTATGACCATCTTTGTTACAGAAGCAGGACACCTTGCAATATGCAACACATTTATTCAAGCAGGAAGACAATTGGAGTGTAATTCTCATTTTAGAAATGGGAACAGAAGGAATAAAACCAGCAGTAGCCAGTGCTGCAAAGGAAGAGGGCAGCAGATGAGGTGAATGAACTCAAGTGTCATGAGCCTAGTATTGTACCCACCTATTGCCTCTGTTTTAATTAGCAAGTACAAAATATTCACAGTACAAATTTCAGATAAACCGGGCATCTACAGCTCCAAGTGATTTCAACAGTGGGAGCGATGATTTGCAGTGTGGAAAAGGAGTGCAACTAGCACGCAGCATTGGCATGAGTCAGATATTCTGGCTTCTTTTCATGATACTGTCTGCAGATTTTTGCTGACTCCTGTTAGTTTCTAAAAATGCTGTTAAGCTTATGTTTTGCAATCTGTGTACGTCCAAAAAGTACAGATCTTGGGAATTAACTTCGTCTAACTCCCCAGATCTCAAGTTACCAAAAGAAGTAGAAACGATGGTACCTTTTCTAAAAAGTTGGTTTTGGAGGGTTTTTTGTTGTTTTTTTTTTTTTTTTAAAGAGAGAACTAGGTAAACCAGCAGTATTACCCATCCAGAAAAGGTTTGGGTTCTGAGGCAGGGTGGGAATATAGCAAACACACATTTTAATAAAGAAAGCTTAACAGCTTAACAACACTTATCAACTACAGAGAGCTTTAGAGGCATTAGCTAACAAATTTATCTTGACAATAAACCCTTGCCTTACTAAATGGTAAGATACTGCTGCAGTCTCCTAGTTTACTGACAGAAATTAGTGTGGAAAAGTAAGGTACAAAACTTAAGAAATAATGCAATGCATTAGAAGGCAGATAATAATAAAGGCAAATAAGACAAAATGAGGCAGATAATAATAGAGACATACAATGATATAGAGCTCAGCCAAGATACACACAATTCAGGATGTACATCATAGAAAACAAAATCTATGTTTTATGATTATAACATGATTAAACACAAGTAAATAAAAAAGCCTATTACCTCTTCTATTTCTATTCCTTTTTTTTTTTTCTTTTTTTTTTTTCCCCCAAGTTGGTGGCACGGAATTGATTTATGAGAAAAGTCTCAGATCAAGAAATAATTGCTGTGTTAGGAAATAGAGGCACCACTAACTATTCTAAAGAAGGATAACTTTCCACAGAAGATGATGGTACAAGAAAGCTCTTTGCTCACTTCACTGAATTTCCATCTTGTCTCACCACACACTCCTACCTGTATGTTTCTTCACTTTAACCTGTCTTTCAAAAAAAATCTAATGACTTGTTATATCCATATGTAAAAAGAATAAAATTACATATGTGGCTAAAAGAAAATATGGACATTCAATAATCTCTGCAGGAATTATTCTAAATACCTACCAAATAACAATGCATTACGTATTAGATTTTATTCTAATTCAATCTACTAAAAGAAGTTTGCCACATACTGCAAAAAAAGCAACATCTGTATTAACATCTGCATGGCAAACCACCACATTTCTGGATTAAAACTCATAAAACTGAGTATCCACGTAACTCATAGGGTAGAGCAACACCCAAGTACAGAGTATTGCCGCCAAGGACAGGGCTGTATTTAGGATCCCCAAGAACTCTACCAAACAGACTATTGAAATCCACAGTGGGGGCAAATGATTACTGCGAGGGTTCATTCAGCCGTTTACAAAATAAACCATTTTTCCCAGTAGTCCACATATCATAAATATGATATCATAAATCAAAACTTGCCTTTTAATGGCCGTTGAACCTCCCCCTCCCCTCAACATTTTGACTAGTCCAACGGGATATTGGGTCTACATGTGCGGGAATCAGTTATTCACCTGTAAGAGTGGGGGAAGGCACAGTAAACCCCCCTAACATTATAATTCACACTTCCACTCATCTCCTTCCTGTGGTATCAATAAAGGCAATCCTTCCAGCTCACACCGCAAAACATTTCACTTCATAATCTTTGACACAACAGCCACGGTGACATGACTCAGTTTCCTCCTATGAAAAAGATTTTAATTTCTAATCAAGAGTCAAGCTGGTGTGGCAAATTCCTACTCATTCCAAGAACGAAGAAAACTTCCCTTTTCCTGGTTTATTTAAGACTACCTTAGTGCAGAAAGAAAAATGCAGCGCGGCATTAAAAGCGATGATTGAGAAAAACTGGCATGCCTTCATTTAAGCTTTAGACCTGCCACACTTACCCAGAGAACATCTATAACTTTCTTTTTATGCCTACTTGAAAGAAGATTTAGTCCACGCTTAGCAAAATATAATAAAAATCCCAGTAAAGATAAGGGAGGGAGAGATTATATTGCTGGGGAATGTTTTAAGCTTTCAGACCAGTCTAGTAGGGAGCGGCACAGGGAAATAGGAGCACTTGAGTTAGAAAATTGGAGGAACCAAGTCTGGCTTTTCTCCTTAGAATAAAAATTAACATAATTTAGCATCCGATTGCAACAAAAACTAGACAAAAAAATACAAAGACTGTGGACACAGCAACTCCTTCGTGTTCTTATTTACTTCACTAATCAGGTCAAAAGTGAATCAGAATTTATTATAATGGATAAATTTGAGAGTCTTTGCCCATAGACTTCAACTGAAGCTTTATATGCATGAGGGCTGCAGGAAGGACCACTGATCTAGTATATACCTCCATGTTAAAGATAACGATTGCTGTGCAAAGTATTATTCTTAGCCCATATAATCCACAGGACACATTCTTTTATAAAACCCTCTTTTTTGCATCCCTGGCTCAACATTCGTGGCTCTGGGGAAACAGGAAATTTCAAAATTTAAAAAATGAAAAATGCTTAAATCACTATGTAGAAAATCTGTTACAAAGTCAGACTATAGTTCCTGTCCTGACCAACTCTCAAATGAGAAGGAGAGAGAATGTACTTTAAGAAGAGGGTGAAAAATCCAATAAAACATTTTTTATAACAATCAGCAATATTATAACTTCACATTCATATTCTATGGGTATTTCAGGCCTGCCTCAGATTAAAAAAAAAAAAAAAAAAAAGTCTGGCTTTGAATTACTGTAATTAACTGCAAAAGCTTGCTGATTTGTTGATGCAAAGTAATGTCAATCTTTTTCATAAACTTGTTAGAATCTCTGTAAATAAACAGCAGAAATTATACAAGGAATGGAAATTCAGCTCTTTGTCATTGGTTCACTGCTGGCGTACTGAGAAAGGTGTCGTAAGGAGGGTAATAAGTGAAAAACTGTGATCCTTTCCCTAACATCATTAGTGCAGCATTACCAAACGGTGAGCCGTATTCTTGTCACAGTGTGCTTGTGAAAGAGGGAGTGTATTTTGCATTTCACCCTGAAAACTTAGTAAGTCTGGGAGGAAGGAAGGTGTGAAACGTAGAGTTTGCTTAGAACCAGAGTAGGTCAAAAAATAGTTTGGAAAGCACTGGAGAAGGAAAAGACAAATCCCTCTTGAGCTGAATAGCTGCAGGCATGCACCATTAATTTTTAGCTATTAAAAAGTGCTGAGGCATATTTTGAAAATCTTCACTCCTACACTGATGTTTTTTTTCTAAGAATATCAACAGGACTTTTTAATTTCAGAGTACAAGCAGCATAGTTCGGCCCTAAATTGAGGATATCCAAGCCATGAACACCACTGAAGTATGTAAAAGCAGTTGAGAGTGACTTCACTACCAGTGTTTTCACCTTAAAGCGTGAGCCACCCCTGCATCACTACTGTGATTATACAGTACTTCTCGGCAGAAAAAATCACATTCGGCAAACAGTGTTGATTCCAGTTCTTTTTTATGACTGGAAATCTGAAGGGAAAGAAGAACCACAACACTGTAATAGCAATGACCAATTTGCTATAGTAAGCGACGGCATAATTGATGCCAAAACTGGCTCCTGGTCTGATTCTACAGAACAAAAGCATTGCTCAATATACATTTGAGAAAAGTTGAGTGGGGTCAGGCTATTTAATAGATGCAACAAGCAAAATAAATAAGAGCCATAATCTCAAATGCAAATCATTTAAGTATTCATTGATACCTGTCTTGCAGAAGCTGTAGATGGAATGAACAAGCTAATGCAGGAATGGGCTAAGAGTGATTTAAGGCACAACACACAGGCACTGCCCAGGGGTGGAAGTAGAAATGCAGTTATTTTGTACTTCTTAAGTTCTGTGTATTTTCAAGGTGCTAGATGTGTTTTACCAGGACACCAAGGACATTGAGCTGTCGTTCTTTCTATCAAGAAGTCTGATTCAGCATTTGGAAAAGACATAAATCAAGTATGGCACCTGGCTCTACCAATTTATAGCTACGGTCCAACAATTTTATTCCAAAGTTGTGTTCTGGTAAATCTTATCTTCTATTAAAGCAGATATTTTAACAAGGCCCTAGAAAACATTTTCTGCAGTCCATAATACCAGCTTTTGTCACTAAGGTCTTTATAAGCACTCTAAGCATGACACGAATCGCAAGCATACAGAGATCAAAAGCTCGTGCATTGCTGCAAAGAAGTATGGCACAGTCTGGGCCCCAATTCTGTTTCCACTATTGTCAGCAATGGAGAAAATGAGTCATTTTTCTCTTAAACTACAAAAAATGCTCCTAAACTGCAACCCCTGTCTCTCTGAGGTTTAAGTCAAACACGGGTCTAGAAGATAATACTACCTTGGGTAAAGGATTCTCACAGAAGGGAAGAAAAGAATAAAGGCATAAGCATGTCAGATCACAGTTATCAGTGGGCAACTATAGTCTGTTTTGTTTCTTTGTTACAAAAGATTATAGTGATAATAATTTGACCGTGCTTCCATCAATTTAAAATGCTCTGCTAGATAAATATTTTTAAGATCTGTACAACAGGCCTCCTATTTTACAATGAATACATTTCAGACTAATGTGCTGCCAAGCTCCAGCTATCTTTCTAGCAGCTGAATTCTTGGATAAAATCATTTTGCAGGGTATGAGCAATGCAGTTCTGAAAATAGCATCACTGCAAAATGAAAGATGGCAAGAACCTCTACAATACTGATTTATTTCAATGAAATTATATCTCTTATGATCAGTTTCTATTTTGATGTTTTCAGCTGAATTTTTGTACTTAATAAATGTAAATCTACAGAACTTGTTAATTTCAAGGCCCCAGCATAAATGTCTAAGAGGGAAAAAAACAAACAAACAACAACAACAAAAAAAAACAACAAACAAAACAAAACACAACATTCACAATTAACATCCTAAAATATGTAAAACAGAAAAATGCTTTGTGAATCCAAATAATTTCCATTTATCACCACCACATGTACGGTAACACAAAAAGAAACCAACACCAATAAGCAAGCTGTTTCGCACTTATCTTTAAGTATGTTTCTACTAGAAGAATGGATTGGAGTGACACTTTTTAAAATATCGGTGGGGTTATATATCTTCTGTAATGCTCAGCACTCTGATGTGTGCTGCTGATAAAACAATGAGAGGCGATATCACACTTCCCCGATTCTAAGTAATCTACATCTTTTGGCTTTCCAATTCACTGATACAAAGGTATGCTTCAGCAGATATTTTTTCCTAATAATGAAGATTTTTAAATAATTGGAAAATACAATTTGCACATTATAAGGAGCCTGATATTTTATAATCTATTAACGCAGCTGTCTTCTCTAATTAACATAGGCAATAAAATTGGCATTCTTCTATCACGGACTTTATGCTAAAAATGAGATTATATGTATATGAGATGTGTCAAAATCCCTAAATCCAATGGTAGACACATGAAAAGAACACACCATAAATATCTTCTATCTACATTCGGTTGCTGATTTTATATAGAAATCGACGCTGTGTAGCAAGCCCAGCTATATTCTCAGCAAGACCTTCACTTGTTAAGTCCATGTGCAGAAAGCAAAAATACAAATGTCCCAGTTGCGCAAGTCCTAATTCGTGTGACTCATATAGACTTCCCTGAGCTGTCCTAATGACACTGAAACAGTAGAGATGATTCATGCAAATAAAATATGGGAATACGCAACTTCTTTTCTAAAAATTTCCTGACTGCATACATATATATATATATATACACACATGTTCATATGTATATATTTTACCTTATATATACTATATTTACCCACAGATGTTTTACACCAATTCAACTAAGTAGCAGATCTGTCTTCAATATAATGTATAATTAAATATCTACACACAGAACAGGTGACAGAGGAGAAAAAAGGATAAAAGATAAAGAGAGAAAATGAGTGGGGGAGGAAAATTAGACAAAATTAAATAAAACCAGACATTAAGCTATATCCAGAATGATGTAATTACAGAAACAGTCCCATTGATATTGAAAAGCTTCATCTGTAGGTTTAACAAAATTAAATTATCTGGTTTGTTTTCTTGGTTATTTTTTCTTTTTTAATCAGTACACACAGGTTTATCATCAGAAAGCAGTCTTTGTATCATACATTACTCACTATCAGTAAGAACATCAACACTGCTAAGACATGCTATGTTAAAAATATACCTACAAAATACAACATATTTTTAAACTTGAGACTCTCTGTTTTGATGCAGTACAGGAAAAAGAGCAGAAATAAAGTGAATCTTACGCTACCTTTATCAGGAAACAAACAAACTACATTTACTTAATAGTATTTTTTTTTCTCAAGTCTGTATAGATGTGGATGATAAATACACACAGCTACAAAGAAAGAAGTGCCTTGCGTACTGTGTTTGCAGTAGTATGGTTATAGTGACAGGAGTACTATATACAGCAATATTCTCATGAGTTCAAAATATCTGCTGTATTGCATGTATAATTGAAGTTCTTGGAGTTGCTATGTTAAAAGTAAGAGCATGATATCCTGTATCAACAAATAATAGATCCCTAATACATGGTACAATGAAAATTATACATTTTAATGAAACATATCGATCAGCAGCTAAGCCTTACAGCTAAAGATCGAGACATAATTACCACTATACTTAAATAGTTCATTAAAGAAAAGTCTTCAATATTTTGCGGTGAAATATACCAACACAAGAAGTAACAAATGCGATTATACCACCTGCCCAGATTTTCAATGAAGGAATAAGGCTCCCATTTCATACAGCACAATCCTTCACTTGAAATTCTCTACACATTGTTGGGTAAATACATCAGCGCCTTTTTGCCTTGTCAGAGAAGCAAAATTAATCAGAAGACTGAGATTCTATCCAACAGGCACTGCTTAAACCTTCATGCTTAAACCTTCAGCATTTTTTGCTAAAAATGTTTCATACTTCTATACTACTGTATTGGTGATAAGGACTTCTGAATGTTTTAGTAAAAGCACGTTAAAATATTTACTGATGCAGAAGGAACAAACAATAGAAAGAAAAGTGATTGTGCAATAAAGAGTTGATGAAATCATGAGTTATATAGCTCTGAATATGCACATTTTTCACACAACAGCTGGGAAATACTGCTTCCTCGACCAACTTTCAACTAAGAGAAAAAGGGACTGAAAATAATGGGGAGAAAGCAGGTAGCTAAAAACATAATACCAGCAAACCTTCAGTTCTTCAGTTATTAATCTCTTCTTTCCTTTATACTCTTCTCCTGCATGTTTGGGTTGTTTTGTTTTGGGGTTTGTTTGGGTTTTTTTCATATTTTTAATATTCTTAAAATTAAAACCTTTCGTATTCAGGGCATTTGGATCCCTTCTCTTTGTTCTTCCCCATTTGTAATCCCTAGCAGGAAACTAAACATTGCTGTCAAGTTTTAAAAAAAAGAATCCAAAAATTGTTTTCTCTTTCACCTGTTACATTGTTACTTTTTGCAAAGCAGCTCTCCCTGCATCAACTTGTGCTGTCTTCTAAAGGAACCAAACCATACCTGCACTCTCATTCAATTTCAAAGGGGAAACATTACTATGAAGGATAGACAGGTGCTATAGATTGTTTCTACCATATTTCAATGGAATAATAATGAGAAAAAAGAAAAGCAACAGCAAGAAGATGGTGTAGAACAAGCAAATGCTGTTGACTAACATCATATTCTGAATTACTTAATCATAGGTACAGTTATAATTAAAGTTATCTAATATGTTTCCCTGTTGACAATTTCTATTATCATG
Source organism: Microhierax caerulescens (assembly GCA_035590215.1). Lineage (NCBI taxonomy): Eukaryota > Metazoa > Chordata > Aves > Falconiformes > Falconidae > Microhierax > Microhierax caerulescens. Next base: position 73,160,632 of record JAVJGJ010000057.1, on the reverse strand, counting down.
ACTGGGAGTAAAGGTAAGTTCTGAAGGGAATTAGCAAACATGGGCAGGGGGACAAAAACAGTTTTAATCACGTAATGTTATGCTAAGAAGTCATCTAGACTCATATTTGAAATGATACAATATTCTTTTTATACAGTATTCTTTCGATTCCATTAGGTTTCATACTCCTTTTTTTTTCTCTTTTAAAACTTGAAAAATATATGTAGAAGATAAATTGTAATTAGTTGTGTATGACAATCTTACCAGCTCAATAAGAAACAGTAAATACAGGAGCTCAGACACAAGAAAAGCACTGACTTAAAAAGCCCTGGCTATGTATTTTGTCACTTTCGCTTCTACACGGCACATCTTTACAAACTGCAACACCAGAACGTTTTGAAAAAGAATTTTCCCCTCAATGAAAGGCTGTATTTATTCAGCTTAGAAGATATTAAGTGGTTACTTTGTACTTATCTTTGTATTCCTTTCTTTCATTTAACAGTGCGAGCACCCCTTTTGAGCCTTTCATAATGGAACCGATACTCAGAACTGAATCCAATTATAACAACCCACCAGCAGTACTAATTGGCGAAAATGCATTGCTGGTAATTGCTCTAAACTCATCCTTCTGCACAGGATGAACGAGGGCAATGAGTCCTACCCCTCGTTAAACAATGGGGAAGTCTACCATTAGCACTGTTTTTCTTATGTAAAATGCATTAAATGAGTCATCCACTTAAAAGTTACCTACTGGTAGCTTTAACCCAGATTCAGGAAATAAGGTAATTGCTTAAAAAAAAAAAAAAAAAAAAAAAAAAGTGAGAAAGAGAGAAGAAGAAGGAAGAAAACACCATCGTTAGTACATCGTGTTTTGGTGTGGTGGGTTCGGTTTTTTTTCCCCAATCTGTAGGCGATGCTCCAATATGATGCGTTGGCTTATTTTTGCCTTTCTTTTATTGCACGCTTTCGTTATGCGATCTTTGCACTGCTCCGGGCAACACTTTGACGCTAATAAGTACGCAGTGCTTTAAAGATTTCTCTCCCAGGGCCACGCCAGACGTACCGCCGCTTGCAGCGACAGCAACGCCTACAGCTCCCGCAAAGGTGCCTTCGCGGCGGCCGCGTCCCCCAAGGCCGGCGCCGGCGGGAGCCGCTCTCCAGTTGTGTGGCTTTAAGCAGGCGAAATCCCCCCGGGGTAGCCCACGCGTGCGCACAGCCGGCACCCACAGGCGGCCACGGGCCGCAAACAAACCCCGCAAACTGTCACCAAAGCCCTGCAACTC
>JAVJGJ010000057.1:73114712-73152366 GCA_035590215.1 Microhierax caerulescens | reverse complement strand
TTTGGAGTGATGGTGTTTGTCTTCCCAAGTCCCCGTTACACGTGATGGAGCCCGGCTCTCCTGGGGGTGGCTGAGCACTGCCTGCCCACGGGAAACGGTCAATGAATTCCGCGTTTTGCTCTGCGTGTGCACGCAGCTTTTGCTTCTGTTAAACTGTCCTTATCTCAACCCTCAAGTTTTCTCACTTGTACTCTTCTGATTCTCTCCCCCAGCCCAATGGGATGGGGGACTGAGCAAGGGGCTGTGTGGGGCTTAGCTGCCAGCTAGGGTTAAACCACAACACCCATTTAAGGAGGAAGCATAATGCAAATTCTATTAAGGTATCACTGATCCTGACACATCTACGCAAGATAATGTAGCACTATGTGGAGGTAGTACTTTGTCTTGAAAGTCTCTATGTTCATTCCAGTATTATTATTATGCTTCTGGGTTTGGAAGGAAAATTAACTTTTTAGTTCAAGAGTCACTGTGTTGTATTTCACAGTGTAATGTAGAAGTGCTTGTTGTAAATCTCATATTGATGTTGTGACACTATTCACAGAAAACCATAAATGTCAGTAATCTTGCTGGAGAAAACCCTCAATTATAAATGTTAAACTGTGGTACGTTCAGAGCTTGTGAAGAAATATAACTTCTAAGAACACTCTTATACAAGTAACATATACGTTTTATATAAGGATATGATTAAGTGACACAATATTTTTGTACAACCTTGTCTATCTTCCACCCAGCCCCTAATCTATTTTAACTTAGTTTATGCTATCCCTTCCATTGACTTTAAGCAGGTACAGTTCTTTCTTGAAACCAAAAGTATGTACTTCTTTTTTTGCCTCCTAAATCAGGCAATTTTCCCAAAAATTTTCACCCTGTGAGACTCATCCTTACACCAGTAGAAGCTTTTCTAAATGTAAGAATGCTGCTCTCCTGAAATCTGATATCTCACAACTTTATAGGTCTAAAAAAAGGGTACATCATCCCACTGGAAGAAGAGGGCAGCTGCTCCCTGGGATGGCAATCAGAATAATCACAGCAAACCGCTGTCAGCCAAATGCAGTGAAGCCACCTTAACTTCTCATACCTGCTTAACCTCATCAACCAGGTGATTATGAAAGCTGCATTCAGAAGTTATTGTTGAGATTTTATTTAGCAATATTTCTGAAAAAGAATGAGGTCTGTCATGCTGCCCAGCCACAGACACTGCTTTTGGAAATTCAACAGGATGAGCTAAAGCTTAGTAGGAAAGTTGTATGTGACTCCCATCTTTTGGGAACATGGTTATTACTGTTCCCATTCTGTACTTGGTGAGATACACATGGGCTACCTTCAAGAATAAAAAGGTTTCTTTTGTCTTATCCAATAAGTAACAACAAGTAAGTACTGTGCTCTTAATTAAATGACTGTTGTGTAAGTGACTTGTTTCCAGCTAAGAATGACAGCCTGAAAGCACATGAGTGTTGGTATCATTGGACAAGGGATTGTGCATGAATGAGACAAGGCATTTGTCAGAGAATTGCCTCCAAGAACCATTTACAGAGTGGCCTCTGCATTCAGTGTTGGATCATCAACCTCCTGATGCTTTTAGTTTGACAGCTGGGAAAAACTAGGGATGCCAGCTCCATTTGTAGTAGATCAACACAGACCAGCACCTCCACAGGAGGATGCATCCCGTCCTAAAATAGGTGGCTGAGATGGGATCAGTATCCCGTTTCATCTGCTTTGCAACCTATTAGTGAATACAAAAAAAATAGGAATGCGGGGCAGGAAGAGGATAATCGGGAAAAAAAAATACAGGGAAAGTAAGAGGTAAGAACAGGAAAGTACAAATCAGGAAAGGAGGTTGTGCATGTGGAAATGAAGACAAAATAGCAAATGTATGTATCATAAAAGGAAGATAATTTTTTTTTAAAGGAAAGGGTGAGGTAGGGAAAAGTAGAGTGAAACAAGAAAACACGACCACAAAGAGGAGAAAAATTGATTAGGAAGATGAGATGGTAAGGGGAAGGAAACCTTAGTGCTGAAAAGGAAAAGAAGCAGGTAAGCAGGAAGAGTAACAAAGAAGAAAAAGGGGAAGAAGAACACTGGCAGGGGTTTGGTCTAAACATACTGGTGCACACATGTCCACTTAGATTTAAAAGATCGCAGATTAGGAATCGTAATGCTAAAAAGAAGACACACATTCAGCAAGTCTTCCAGTACGCCTGGGGAGCACCCTGCAGAGTGCTGTGACTTTGCCGTGGCCACTTCTGTGCTGGATCAGAAGCCAGGCAGGCCCGTTGTCTGGGATCAGGCCCCATCTAATATGTTTTGCCCCTAAGGAGAGATTCTGTTTTGCCCCTAAGGAGAGGCACTGCTTATGCTCAGGGTGAAGGCAGAACTCTCTCCTGTATAATGCAACACACCTCAACCCAATCACACAGCATCTGTTACACATTTTACACCAACTGCAAAAATTACTTAAGGTAAATTTGAATCTCTTGTGTACCCATAGTTTCTAATGAGAGAAGCTAGTGAGATAGATGGTAGACTTCATGCCAAGTACTCTTAAGAAATAATAAAATAACAAATATTTATAACATTCCTTCTCCAATCAAGCCTAAGGGCAGATAGGTTCTCTCATCTGTCATGGTTTCTTAAATATCTTTAATTGGCAGTTCTTAAAAAATTCCAGTTCAGCTTTTAAAGTGACAAGTCAAAAGATAAAAGCAGCTGTAGGTAAACTTGCACATCTGATCAGCCCCTGTCTCTATAATTAAAATGAGGGAATGGATTATAAATTTACATTTCAAGCTTCTGCTATCATTTTTGCAGCAAGTGAATATTTTCACGTTGTCTAAAAGTGCAAAGTAAAACTTTTGCGTTTGCCCATAATATCTGTATGGATCTAATTCTTTCCAGAATCACGCTCCATTAAACTATGTGACAATAATGTCATTTGTTCATATAGGTCAATACCCCCTCCATTGTCCAAACTATTTCACGAGCCATAATATATCAGTGTGGTATTGTTAAGCCCCCTTGTAAGAAATGGCTCTGCGCAGTCTGCAGTGCCATGCAAAGCAAAAAGGGCAACTCTGTACAATTCACTCCAAATGCTGGGATTAGGTATGTTTTAGACTTCATATTGCACTTGCATATGTTATTAATTACTGCCACTCCCAGTTTAATAGTTGTTTCCATAGCAACTATGAGATTTTTTAAAGGTGTGAAGAGAAGTAAACTGAGTAGTTGTTTTGGGTTTGGTTTGGTTGGGTTTTTTTAGAAGGAGGACAAAGGAAATCTGACAAAGCATATACGTATGTGTGTGTGTGTATTTGTATATATAAACATATATTTATATACAAATATATGTTTATAAATCTCCAAACTCTAAGCAGTGCAAGATAAACAAAAAGTAATAACACAGAGGAACATGGATGTTTTTAGAAACCAAGCTACTTAAATATTCAATTATTTAAATTAACAATCTGCTCTCACTTGATCCTTTCCAGTTTAATCCTAGTTTGCACTTTTTGGTACAATTTAGAAAGTCCAGTGAAGTCAGAGTACATGCAGTGCAAGTAAATGTGGAGTTATGTCTGTCTCCAGCATCACAGATTTGCTAAATACACTACCAGAGGCACTGGTGTAGACCTAAAAGTTTTAAAAACTTAGATCCCTGTTGCTTGAAAGAATGAAGACCTAATCATAAACTTAATATTTTATGTGAGTTATAAATTAAATGCATGACTGTGTCTCCTCCAAGTGAAATACAGCTTTTTACATCTGCTGCCCAGCACATATATCAGAACCAGAGCAAAGTGTATCAGCTAATGCAGCCAGTACCTGTTATTATCTTTGAGTCATCTCTAAATTCTGTCTTCAGACAACACTTGCTATTGGTTAAGAAGTATTCTGAAAACATCTAGGTAGCATGTCCTGCCAACTGGAGATATGGAGACTTTAATATTTACTCTCATATCAGAAAATAAAAGAAATAACTGAGAAACTATAAATTATTGCAGCTTGAAACTACTGGTGGGAAAAAAAGGTGAGAATTATTTTGATATTTCAAGATGATACGCTGAAACAACAGAAAAGTTTCCTTTTCAAAGGACTTTTCAAGTATTTTGTTACATTTATAACCAGTTGTTCTTAAAGATAATTAAAATTAAAAGAGGAAACAGAGAAAATATGTTTATTGCCAAAATTCACATTTTCTTAAAAAGGTAAACACCCTTCACTCTGGGAAACTACTAGCACTATTTCTCTGTAAGTAAATGTGAAGATCTCTTATCATCCTCTAACTCTAAAAATGTCATATGAAAATGATAACAACCTGAGCTGTATTTCCATCAACAGTTGTGATATAAAACGTGTCTTTAAAAGTCCAGTTCTCCCTGCCTTGAGTACAGAAAGCCTTTCCCCCACTTTGAAATGCAGATGACTGACTCCAGGAGTACCACAGGAATTCTCCCCTTTTTATTACCAAGGGAAGCCTATTGTCAAGTCTCCCATGCTCCCGTCTGTGCTCTGGGAGTGAAGTACAGCCTTTGGAAATGGATAAGCGTTTGTCCTGTGCACTGCTGAAATGCTGGTTTCAGAGTTTTAGTAGGTTAGGAGTGATGCCCAGGTTGTGACTAACCTTCAGAAGGGTACAGAGCACCTCAACCACTTACGTTTCAAATTGTCATCAAAACATCTAGCTAAAGCACACAGTAGTTAATACTAATACAGGTTATAATAAAATAATTAAGCATATGAAAATAGAATCTTTTTTTTTTAAAAAAAAAAAAAAAGGCTCTTAATGTTTAGCAGGATAAATCTGGACTGAGAGTTTTCCTTTTATAACACAGATCAATGTTTCCCCAGTGAGCAGGGAAATTCCTGTAGGACCTAAGCATGTTCTGCCTCCCACGCCACACTTTGCAGCAGAAATCCTCTTCGAGGAGAAAAAGTTCCTCTCCATAAAAGGCTATTGCTATCTTCTCATCTGCCACCTCAGACTGGATGCCCACGTGCACACTTGAGCTGCACCACATCTTGCGTGACGGCCTACGGAGGAGTCACCTTACCACCTCCCCAGGGATTGCCTGAGACCAGGCTGAGGCACCTGCTAAGAAACAGCAGCAGCAGCAGTAGATGGGGGCACTGTTCATTATTCCCTGGAAACAGAGTTCCTTTGTTTCTTTTTTGACCTTGGAAACTTCTTCTGCCCTTGTCTAGCCTTTTCTTCTGGCCAGTCTCCTGCAGTCTGCATTCTAGGCGTAAAAAGAGATGAGAGGGAGATCATTTCTGAAAACATGAAAAGTCTTGGGAAAACATTGAGAGGAGGACATAACCTTGAGAGTACATGAGTTAAAGGAGGCAGATAACCTAATGCAGGGTCAAAAAAATGAAAGGAAAAGGATTAATTAAAATGTACTAAAAGAGTTTTGAAGATGAAAAAGAAATGTAAGTGCTAAGTATTTTTCTTTGTAACAGAAGCTCAGCTGAAAATCAATGGGGAAAGCATGGCTTTTCTTTGAGTGATGATTTGCATATTAATATTGTGATAGCATTATGCAATAGTATATAAGACAGATTGGGTAAACAAAGGCTGTGACCAAACATTTCAGCTTTTCCCCCACGTCTATTCAAAATAAAACTGGCAGAATGTCACACTGTAGGCTTGTCCTTGATTTGTTTCCAGTAGAACATTAATTGATGTGTTCCCATGTTTTGATATGTGATTTACAAGCTCTATAACTCAAAGGGTGATTACAGCCAGGCTAGCAATCTGGATGCCAAGCTTCATTTCAGTGAACTGTCCTGGGTATTTCACTGTAGAAATCATGGCTTTCTAAATGTGTGGGAGACAATATTAAGCAGTGGCAATCAACAGTACAGTTTTCTTTTGGTGTAGCAAGAGGGAATATTTTGAAATAGCTAGTGCATCTGCTTGGTAGCTATTTTTCTCTCAAACTGGAAAAATCTCCAATGTTTCAAACAGAATACTCACAAAATACCCAGAAATCCAGAAGTCTTCACTAAGAACATTCTGTATTTTTTTTTTTACATCTGGGGTTTTTTTCAAAGCAATCAAAACAAATAGAATACATACAACCAGTAAAAAAAAAAAACAAACCAAAACCAACCAACCAACCAACCAAACAAACAAAAGCACAAAAAAAAAACCCAACCGAAACAAAACCCCAATTTTCTTCCCCTAGTACTTCAAAATTGCTTTGCACAACTCATGGTAACCCATAAATTTCTGAATTATAGTTTAATTCCAATACAATCTACAGTGGCTCAGCTGTGACCCCTAAATAGCAAGGTTATAATGGGAACTGTGAAAACTTCAAGCCCATTATTGTAATACCCTGTGTTACTATAATATCATCTATCCATTTCATCTTTCATCTAGTTTTCTAATATTATTTCATTTGGTGAAAGATGCTTAACAGAAATAAAATTGGAAGCATTTTTTTTAATAACTGTTGTTAAAGGAGTTGTAGAGAGTTTGAGTGTCAAAGAGAAAGTACTGTGATTGTAAGCTTATTTGACCGAAGGCTACTTCTAGTACAGCAGCTTTACAGGTTAATGTCTCTTTGTTATAGATCATTTCAGCTCACACATCAACATCAGCCAGAAAATGGTATTAGGATTGAGTAGCAGAGTAGTAGAAGATGAGTGAGGCACATTGCTATAACTTTGCAGTGAAAACTGGCACATATTAGCCAAAAAACTGTGGAAGCAACAAGCAGCAGTAAATTGGGGATAGCAAAATGTTTAATATATTTAAAACACAAATGCTAGTTCATCATTTCATACATTGAACCTGCTGTCTGAAAACTGTGGCTATAAAGATTTTGCTTTATCCAACTTTTAGGGGAGTGCCATTGCCCTCTTTTTACCAGTGGGATACGTTGTCACTTCACTGGGATCCTGTGCCAGTGCAATCCTCTGCTCAGCATCCTTTCAGGATTTGTCGCAGAGTCACTGTTTATGGAAACACTCTTTTACTAATGCCTTTTGCAACAGGTGCAGCTGCCTACGTGCAGGAGAGAGGTTGAATCTATTACTTTTAGTACAAACTCATCTATTTTGTTTCTTATCATGGTACTTGACTGATATTTCAGTAGAACATTTCATGATGTGAAGAATACTTGTTCTTAGTATATATACTTTCTTTTCTTTTTCATGTGTTGTTTTATCCATATAACTTTGCACTAGAAAGCCAAGCACACCTTAGTGTGGGGTCAGAAGGAGAATGGCCCAGCCTGAGGCTTTTCAGTCCTTCAGGTGACATGAAATTTTGATGTGGAAGCAAAGTGGCTTCTTAGCAGATGAAAGAGCTTATGAGAGTTTAAATAAGGAAAAATAAATGGAAAGTAGCGGTGTGGTTTTGATGTGGCAGGGAGAGTGGGATAACTTGAGAGGTCAAGTTTGGGAGACAGGGCTAATGGGAAGAAAGTGGACTTTGCAGAAGTTCAGGGAGGAGAAATGAGACTAAGAATTCGAGGGAGGACATAGGAGGTTGTATCTTTCCCTGATACTTCTAGTAAGCATATTGCTATGTCTGAGAAATGAAGTTGCTGCCCTTGGCCTTCATTTCACACATTTAACTGGTTTTTAGTTATCTTGGAATTGTACCTTGCATGGAAAGTCCTGGATATTGGGAATGAAGCCCTTAAATTTACTAAAGATTCTGTGGAAATTACAATGTAGAGAGGGGAACATATCCAGAAATAGCTGCAGCTTTATGTACGCTGTGTCCAATGGTCCACCTCCTCAACACTGAAGTCTGCTTAAGTTTGTATCTAGCTGAGCAAATGAAGATGCAAATAACCAAGACCAGGTCATCCTGTGGCTTAGAGCTTCCTGCCAGCTGGAGATAATAGAATTAATTTCTTGCCGATTCTGCTGTATGAAAGGAGGATGCTAGGAGTTAGCAAAACGTACTCAGAAAATGCTGTGTTCCTGAGGTCAAAAAGTTGTAGAATAAAACAAGAATTGCCAAAAATCAAACTGAAAAGAAGAACCAGAAATTTCACTACTTTCATAAAAGAGAGGAGCAGAGGCATTATACAATGAGGTTAAGGAAAAAGGTGAATTAGCTATGGCTATTTTAAAATAGAATTTTAAAACAGGTAAAGAATAGACTTGAAAGAGAAAAAGTGAAATGTTGAGGTAAAATGTTGGTTGAACAATTATCTTAAATATTAGATTAGAGACTTAGTCCGTGTAATATTTTCATTAGTAATCTTGGCATTAAGTGTGTCAGCCCACATGCAGCCAACAAACCCCAGAAGTTCTCTATCCCCCTTAGATCAAACACATAGCAACCCAACCCTCGTTTTCACTCCATATTTTCTGATGCTTGCTTAAAGACAGGTAGATAAGCTTTTGTCCACCACCTTCTCAAACAGATACATTTCTCAGGAGTGGAGAAAAGCCAAAGAAATACAGGTAAAGAAATACAGGTGCTTCTTTCTTCTTTTTTTTTTTTTTTTTTACTGACTCTTGGCAGGACAAAATGCTCTCTGACGTAAGCTGTTCAGCCCTTCTATCCTGATTGTTTTCTAGCAAACTATTTGAACAATTTGACTTTCAAATAGATAAATTACCATTGATACTGTTTTGGGGCAAGACAGTTGTTTGGTACACTTGAATGCTAAGTCAGCTCCTGGGCTATGTAAGCAAAGGTTGCTAAGATTCAGCTATAAACTGACATTCTTTCAGACTGATGTCAGAATGTGACATTCAGTAATATCAGATGCAATCTCCATTTAATTTTAAAACTGATGTGTGAATTTATGCAAGCCTAGAGAAGGATGACCAGTTAGTTTTGCTTCAGAGGGATGAAATGGTCAGAGAGGAATTGTACGCTTACACTAAAGACATCAGGAGTTATAAACTGTTAGTAACAGCCTCTGTCAGAGCAAGGTGTCCTCTCAGGAGAGCAATGGGGACTCAGACATTTCCCTTCAGACAGAATTTTCATATGTGGTTTTGTTCCAGGTAAGCGTGAAATCCCAATCCTTAAAAATGTTCCACACAAATAAAGCAGTAAGCTAGAGCCAGCTAAACAGTGGTTTGATTTTACATCTAAAATGTTAACACTGATGAAAAATGCAAATGCAGTACTGAAGCAGTATCACAATTGGATTGAATTTGCTAAGTGTTTTGGAATTTTTGCTGAAAAAAAATGGAGGAGTATATTTCAGAATATGTGTAACATTTAATGCTACACCCTGCTCTATTTTTACAACAGCTGAAATAAAATTCAAATGATTTAACATGAGACTTATGTAACTACAAAATTAACTAAAATATTTTTCTTTAAATGGAAGAATTTAAAAAATCTTAATTTTATGCCACAGCTTGGGAATTTGTTAGTTTGACCTCATCTAATTGTTTCTCTGTCAGTCAGAGAATCTCCCAGATCCATTATTCACTCAGCTCTTTCCCTAAAATGATCTTCCATGTGATGTGTGGCAGAATTAGAAATGAGGCTACCTCTAGCCTGCTGTAGGCAGAGGAACAAACCCAATAAACTCAAGATCCTGAAGTCAAAGGAAGAATAAATGAGCAGAGAAAAAAGATAAAAGAAAACCAACCAACCATAAATCCCTCAGAAACAACCCAAGACAACATGCAGTACCTTAAATAACCATTAGGCTGTCAAAAACCTCTCACTACGGGTTTTCACACCAATAAGAGGTTTTTATTGTTCAGGCTGCAAGTTTTTTTGTGATAGGAAGTCTTCAGGGCAGGTTACCGAAGAAAGAAATAGGGTGACTTCTGTGCATTGGCCTCGCTGCAGTGTCTGCTGGGGTTGGAGGCAGTTGGATGGAGCCCATCCCGGGGTGGACAGGAGAGGACTCCGAGCGTTGCACTGTGCACGAGCTCTCCCCTGCTCCTGCCTTGCACGTCCCCTTGTCCAGCATGTGGCTTTATTAATCATTTTCTGATTTTGCAGGAACCAAGGAGAAAGTTGGGAAAGATGAGCGTGTTTTTTCCAAACTCAAGGCCAAAGGAAGAAGGGAGACCAAGAAGGGATGAAATAGAATCTGTAATTTACACAGCTGCAGTGCCACAAAGGCAGGGGGGATGGCTAATACTTTGCTTTGCCTCGTTGCTTTCACTTTTTTTCTACTTTATTACTCTTATTTTTTTCTACATTGGAAATTTTTTTTTCTTTTGACAGCTTGAATCACTTACCCAAGGGAAAAGTAAAGAACAGTATGGGGTAAAATTTGGAGAGAGAGTCATGGATGTGCATTGTCTCACAAGCAAAAGGCATTTTATTTTGTGAAAATCCTATACAATATTCATCAGTTTTGGAGCTTATTTTATATGCTGTTATATGTTAACTTTACAATAGAAAAAAAATCTATTGTATTTGCAATTTTATTTTTTTATTGTACTTGAAGTTTTATTGTGATGCCTTGCAATCATAGGATAATACATTGCTATGATAGCAAATATTCTATCACATGATTTCACAGGGACACTGTGAAAAAGCTGTAATTACAAAATTCTATCTGTTCCATTAAAAATGTGTTGGAACTGTTGCCTATTTCTTCTGTTTAGATACAATTTATTTTTTTTTTTGTAAAGCAGGCTTTCTTTGATTTTTTTTATTTGTGCAAAATCCACCCTAAAAGTCACCATGTAAAGCCGATATATTCTAGTCTATGCATTACAATAAAAACCAGAATAAATAACAGAAGTATCTAAGTACAGTAGAATAGACAATGGTTGATAGCTGAAAGGAAAAAATCATTAAGTACACCACAGAGAGCTGTGTCTACAGAGGCAAAATTTTTATGTGCTGAAATTTATTTATTTGTTGTTAATAATCGTAGAATAGTTTGGTTTGGAAGGGACATTTAAAGATCATTTAGTCCAACCCCCCTGCCAGGGGCAGGGACACCTTCCCCTAGACCAGGTTGCTCCAAGCCCCGTCCAACCTGGCCTTGAACACTTCCAGGGATGGGGCATCCACAGCCGCTCTGGTAAACCTGGTAAACCTTCTCACCATCCTCCTAGTACAGGATTTCTTCCTTATGTCCAATCTAAATCTACCCTCTTCCAGCTTAAAACTGTGACTACAGGCCCTGGTAAAAAGTGTTTCTCCATTTTTCTTATAAACCCCCTTTATACATTGAAAGGTCTCCCTGGAGCTGCCTTTTCGCCAGGCTGAACATCCCCAACTCTCTCAGCCTGTCTTCACGGCAGAGGTGTTCCCAGCCCTCTGATCATTTTCATGGCCCTCCTTTGGACTCGCTCCAACACATCCACATCCTTCTTGTACTAAGGACCCCAGAGCTGGACGCAGTACTCCAGGTGGGGTCTCATGAGAGCAGAGTAGCAGGGGAAAAATCACATCTTTCAACCTGCTGGTCACGCTTCTTGTGATGCAGCCCAGGATATAGTTGGCTTTCTGGGCTGCAGGTGCATATTGCTGGCTCATGTCCAGTTTTTCATCCACGGTATCCCCAAGTCCTTCTCTGCAGAGCTGCTCTCAAACCACTTATCCTCCAGTCTGTATTGCTGTTGGGGATTGCCCCGACCCAGGTGCAGGGCCTTGCATTTGGCCTTGAACTTCTTGAGGTGAGTAATGTTAATTGTCTGTTTTCATGGTCCTAAAAAATAGGTGCCTAATTCCTGGAGCCTTTAGTTACACTGAAGGAAGTCAAAACCTCCTCTGAGTAAAGGCTAAGGTCCTAAGGTCTACATTTCTAAGCTCTGCTCTTCCAGCATGGTACAAATCAGGAGAAAAAGTGGTTTAAGTAGATACTCAGACAAATCTGTTGACAAAGAAGCTTTGATATATAACCATTAACACACCCCTCTCTTGGCTTTTGGGTCTTGCTGTGGTTTTGATTTTTGTTTTGTTACAAAATTATTGCCATGAAATATTTCTGCTTTAGGTTATTCTCAGCCAGCGTTTCTGGGGATCCATGGGATAATCACAACTTAAGGCTGTTTCAGTTACCAGAGTGACTAAACTTACTCCCAAACACAAAATGTGGCCTGATGTCAGAGTTTAGCAGTGTCCAGCTGGCCACAGCTCAACCTTGGGAAAATTTTTTGCAGATAAGAGGTATGGGCCAAGAAGGTCAGAGAAATGCAACTGGTATAAAACCCCAGACGTGAAGCCCAGAGCAATGCAACCCCCAGTTAAATGGTGGAACAGTGCTAATTTAGTTAATTTTCATTGCTGCATTCATCAGTACATGTAGCTTTTGCTAACAGGTTTCCTGTTCAAACACTGATTGTATTAGGAAACATTTAACAATAGACATTTGTTAATGCTGTGATTTGAGAAAGCCTGAACTGATGGCAGTGGCTTTCCCAGAGGATGCGGCTAAGTTATCACTAGGGTAATTTCTAGCTTGTTTGCTGGCTTTTAGTAGAGTTTCCTGATGGCAGCAAATATATGACAACTTTTATATTGGTGCTAGTCATGGCAAAAATAATATTTGACAGGGAAGGGAAGGATACCTGTGTTCATTTTAGTTGAGCCTTGCTAGTAGAAAGACTTACCTTCTCAGTGGATTTCAGATGATTTTAATTTGAGTTTAGGCAATATTTTCCCCTATCCATTTATTCATCTCCTTACAAAAGAAACTCTCTGGGTTCATAGGCAAATGGCAAGTTACTACTTCTATCTCCAGCTAGCAAAAGTTAATCTCTCCATTGCCAGAGAGAGCGTGTCCTCCAAACATAGGTGTTCACTGAGACATCTGAAGTAATGTTACATTATTCTGAATCAAAAAGGCAGGGATTAAGTCTGAGCAGTTTACATATTGTCCAGTAAATATATCCTGGGATCACATATTAAACCATGAAGATAAAATAACTGGTGAACAGGTAGTTCCTATATGCGTAATATGTCTAATATTGCTTACAAGCTCTTGTCTCACTGTTGTGCTGATGTGAACAAAATTTACTGTAAGGCATACATATGGTGTAGAAGCATGAGTGAGAGTTGTGGGAAGATGGAGAAAACACACAATGGGGACTAAATTAAGGTTGCAGAGGTGGCTTTTGAGTGCTTGACTCTGTAACCTTTGTAACCTTAATAATGTCATTTTAATGCATACTATGTTTTGTTTAATGCCTCTGAGTAGCTACATTTGGACTGAACTCCACCACCTGCACTGAAGGAAGCAACTCGATAGGTCCTGACCCAGCATGGCCTGTTGTGATCAGCCTGTGTAAGGTCACACGCGTCACCCTTAGCCCTAGAGCTGATGGCAGGGTGCAGAAAAATCCTGTCCTCTGTTTCGGGAAAGCCTAATTGCTCACTTTGTCATGTTGATCTTGTAACGTGTCTCCTGCTCCTACTGCTACCCAGTAATTTTCTGCATAGAAATACCCTCTGTGCACTGTCACCATTTGCTCTGTGACATGGTAGAAGTACTGTACAGACTATTTCTGTTGGATTTCACTAGGGAATGTTATTTCTCCCTGGAGCTGCTTCCATCAGCTTCATGCTATTTCTGTCTCCAAAGAAACAATTCTAAGCAGCACCCTTCCTACTGGTATCAATCCTTTCCCCTCCTCCCTCTCAGAGCTGGCAGTCATAGTTGACCCTGTGCCAAATTAAAACTCGAGAGGGTTACTATCCAAAGCGCTTGATATATTTTAATGCTTCAGGATCCTTTCACTGTAATTTCATCCTATACTTGAGCAATGCGTTGCTCAGCTCCTGAATTGCCCCGAATTCAACGTGCCCAGCATCCCGAAGCAATGCACTTGTGTGAGGGCAGCTCTGTCAATTAGAATATCAGTCTATGACAGCAGCATGCTATTGCGGCTTTATGGTCTTAGATGTCCTGAGTCAGTACAGCAGTGGTTTAACAGGCTGCCTCTTTCTCTGCAGTCCTGTGGGCCATTTGCTTGGATACAGAGAGGGGAGGGGTGACGGGAGGGGGATGGGGAGGACAACACATTAACCTTCTCCATGCCTTGGATAGTCCTGAACTCCATGAGTAGAACCCCAGCTCTAGTCTGAATCTAAAGAGCAGCATTTCACTTTTGTGATCTCCTCACCGTTACTTTGAAGGCCATTTTACTTAATTAGAAAAATGCACCCAAATTATGTCCACATCACTGGCGTCATATGTTACCCTCAGTTGCCCCACAGAAAAGAGAAACATCATTAAACATAAACTCTCTTTCAACAAATGCTATCCTGTCAGCAGTTATTTCATGCAATGTTATCTTCCTTTCCTCCCTATTTACCTAATGACTTGGTGTTGTTATTTATACTACTTCTGTGTTGATTTATCCTACCACCATATGTTCACTTACTTTAGATTTGATGATAATCATCTTTTGTGGTACATGCACTTCCATGTACTAATTATTGCTGAGATGCAGTTGTTTGGTTTTCAGAAATGAAAAGGCAATTTCTTTGTATTTTTTATCATTCAGAAAAAGTCTTCTTTTGCAAAAGATTGGGAGGAAAAAGTTGTGTTTTTTTTAAAAAAAAAGATTAATCTTTAAAATAACATAGGACTGCAGAAGAAACAAGGAAGGTGAAACAAGAATAATCTGTGAAATATTCTCCATTTCTAAAACTTTGCTTTGATAGCTCTGACTACTAAATGTAACTGTTGTATAATTTCAGGGGATATTCAAATAGATTGCAGAACTTATGACAGGAAGAAAACATCTAGGCAGATCTGTATATACTTAATGGTGAAAAGTAACTGATACTTGCTGTTATAATTCTGGTATATGTTGTATTACGTTATGCTAATATTTTTGGAATTGTAAGCCAGCTGGCTGATACAATGGTCAAGTGGGGTTTGTGTGGCATGGACATTCATAACTGATGATCTTCATGGGGTTTTGTATTCTGCATTCACTCCATTTTGCAGGATGGAGTGCCAAAAATGAAGATTTTAGGTCTAGAGAAAAGGACACTCTTAATTCATTAATTGACTTTGCAGGGGGACAGGAAATTTTTTAGCCAATGTTTTTTTCATAATCCCATAAAACCTGTCCTTTAGCAGAACACCACATCAAAGATGAAAGCCATAGAAAGCCACTTCTTTCTTGACTTTCCTGTGGAAGGAGTGAGGACATGTCGCTTTGGCTGGTCACACATTTCTGAAGAATTTGATTTGTATTGATACATTCAGTTCCTTGTGATGTTACCTGGGAATTTTTAATTGCTCTGCAGCAGCCATCAGAACTGCAGTATCCTTGATGAGTCTCTTTCCTTCACTGACCTAGCATTAAACAAGCTGCCTTTTGTATACCAGACTGCAGGCTGCACCAGAATCTATATATTAATATCTTGATGTTGAAAACTGTACCCTCAGAACAGAAAGGAATCAAAGCTGTGAGGATTAATTGAGCACCTGAAACACCTGCCTCTGTTTTCTCTACAGAGGAAGTTTAGAGAAGCAGCACTCTACCAGTCAAATCCCATATTTAATCACAAAGGGGTTTAAATAATTTACTTTTGATCCACCAGCCGAGCTGAAAAACATTGGGAAATATTTTTATTTCACCCAACTGAAATAAAAATATTTTTTTTAACAAAAAAGACTGTAAATAAAACATTTTGAACCCCTAAAATAAAGGAATAAAACTTCAGTTTTAGTTTTATTCCGAAGTATAAAACTAAGCTTGGAAAGGAATCCTATTTTGAATCATTTTGGTTTTGCACATGTTGAAAAGAAAATATTTAAAATAATAGAAATTTAAATTTGCGTATCAGGGCTGAAGTTGTTTATAAGTTCAGTGCAGATGTCTATCTATATTTGGCCTAGCTGAAACTATCATTTTTGAGAATTATATATTCACTGATCTTTTTTATTCAGATCTCACATAGCACAAATCTTATACGGAATGGAAGTTTTAGTACCTCTAAAACTGTGGCAATAACCAACTTTTTTTTTTTTTAGGGGAATAAACGATTGAATTTCTTTTTACTCTTCAAATGAAAACAAAGATTATCTTTACTGGTTTTACTTCCAAGGATTCTATGGGTACCCATTCTTTCAGTCATGGCCTGCGATCCTGTGGTTTGTGCATTTGCATTATTATTGTTATAGCTGACTATAAGCATGACTCAGTAAACTTCTGAGCAAAATATGACTACACCTAAGTAAGTGGTTATCCAAATGTTGAAGTGTTTAGAATTGCCTTTAGTGTTTAATCTTTCTGATTTCATCGTTTTTAGCATATCTCCGAGCAAGAAGGGGAAATGTTGGCTTGTCTGTGAGGTGAAAGAATGCAGCTTCAGAGCCCAGGCAACATGCACCTCTGAAAGAGAAGGGAGGAACCATCAACGTCTGCATCATGGAGACCACTGACCACAATCCCCACCCAGCCCTTGACAGAACAGCATCTCTCAACAGCACCCGAGGAAATGCTCTCGGTGCTGCATGTGTCACCTCACAGAAACACAGGCCTGAGAGCCTGCAAGATGCAGGAACTGGACCTCAGGTCTTCCATCTCCATCCATAAAACCAAACTGCTGGAGAGCTGGAGGGCTCTGCAGAGCTGTGGTTTGCTCCCCAAAACAGCTCACATGTGGTGTAACCTGAGCGCCAAATACTCTTGGACTGGAAAGATACACATGGACTAAACTCGCCTGAGAAAATAACTTCATCATTGAAAAATTTGCTTATTCAAGATTTTGCACAATTAAAAGGAAAGGTATTTTCACAAATACCTGAGGTTTTGAGGGCTGGCAGTTCTAGTATTTGTAGAGTTGTTTGCAATAATGCTTTCGGAACAAACTTCCAGATTAACCTTTTCTTCCATAAAACCCCAGGAGAATTTTGTTCCATAAAACCTACAGGAGAGGTCCCCAGTTTCTCCATTCTCTGAGGCATGGAGTTGGGAGGAGAAGATTCTCTACTTCGGTGTGATAACTAGGATGCTCTTAAACATGAAAGTTCCTAAAAACAGTTTTAATGTAAATAATATTTTAAATCAAGGGTGACATATTCTTACTTTTGTGCTAATGATATAATTTGTCAGATATTTTTTTCTCTTCTTCATTAACTAATTTAGAGAGGTGTTGAAAGCTTTTTATAAGAGATATGTCATATCACTTGGATGATAATGCTGAATTTCTTGCAGAATCTCATATAACGACTGCAGTTATAGCTCTGTTCATTACCTGAATAGATAACAAGATTGCCCTTCAGCCATCACAGCTCTTGCATATTTGAAACACATGTGTTGATGGTTGAAAGATATCTCAAAATATCTGTAATGAGCAAAAAGCCTGATCGGAGAAGTGGGTGGTATCCTATTCACTGAGGTGTTACAGGCATATAATCAATAGGGCTTGGAGGAAGGAGGTCATTTTTATCTCCTAAATTATCTTGTTCATTTATATGTGAATCAGACATTCATTAGCATTTAAATATTTTTTGACATTTAAGACACTCCCCTATTTCTATGAGATTTTGACACAGTTTCATTGAATATCTTTTTATAACCTGAATCTAGGAAATTATTTTAACCATTTCTACATATTCTGTCAGCTGTGGGCGAACTGTCAAGGTTTTAGAGGCTTGCTTTTACTTAAACACTCAAACGTGCATGTTTACAAGGAGCTTAAGCCCTGAACAAGGCATTTGCTGTTACATCTTTTTTAGAGGCAGTTGAGGAACCCTCTGAGGCAGAGAGCATGAAACTTTCTGTAATAGTGGCTGCTGCAAGCAACTTCCAAACCCAAGTAGGCAAGGCGAAAAAGGATGGAAGAAAATACAGTACTGTGTCTGCTTTAAAGGCTGGAAGCTGAAGGGAGTGTTTCAGCTCCCCAGAGGTCAGGGGAGGAAGCCTGCAGCAGACTACTTGAATGTTAAAACTTCTAGTTCTAGGTATCTCATCCCAGGTGTGAAACCACTCTTTATGCTGATTTAGATTCTACTGAGAGACCTGACACCAGTAATAGAAGGCAAGTGAAGCCGCAGAAAGGAAAATGACAGGTTACATCTTTGTATCTAGGTTGAGTCTTATATTTTGGACTTGAGCTCTATCTGCAAATGGTTTTCCTCAAATCAAGAAAGCTTCTCTGGGTGTCCAACTAGCACCTGAGTGGAGGCACTGTTATGCCAGGTGCACCATTTGTACCTGGGTCTCCGAAGGAGCGAGAGACTTCAGCTGTTTTAATGATGACCTGCTATTTCGTTTTATTTCAGCCTGTTGATTTACGAGTTTCCTACAAGCGTGAGTATCTACTTAAAGTTGTATCCAAGTACAGCTGAAGGCTTCTGTCAGGGCTCGCTCAAGACACCTAGTGCTTAGTTTACAGGTGTCTGTTATCACTTCCCCATGGTTAGGATCAGCTGGGGTTTGTGCAGAGGGAGCAAAAAGAAGCAAAAGGAGCACTTTTATAAGGAGAGACAAAGGGAACAGCTATGGCACAGAGACCTTGAAGTACATCAGCTGCAGCATCTCCTGAGAAAGACTTCAGCACTTTTCCTCTCATCAGCTACCCACTTCTCCCCCTCTGCCTGGCTACAGCTGTGCGAATAAAGCATTCTTTTCCCCTGGAAGTTCTGAAAATGAGAAAAACAAAGCACCTTTTGAGGTCAAGCCAAGATTTATTTTAGGTTCTTGGTGAATCAAACAACCTAAAATGCTCTAGCTTAAACAAAACATTACATTTGACAGGGAGGAAAACATTTTGTTTTCAAGCCTTGTAAGCATCATAATGAAAAGCATTTTGAATTCAAAAAAATAAAATAAAAAACCCACCAAAAAACAAAGCTTGCTTTTGTTTATTTGCGATGTCAGGCCTGTATGACTTCTTTATTCAGTTGTGGTTTAATGCAATTAGGAATTTTGTGAAGTCACTGCACATTTTGGAAACTTTTTTAGTGCTCCCACAATTGTGTTTTTCTTTGAATATAATCCATCATATCGGTCATAGGTTGCATTTACTCCTGGTCCACAGACTTGTGCTGCTACAGACACTGTTTCTGGCTGATACAGTAACTGAAGTTCCCTGCCAGTGAAAGCCCCCTTACCCACCACTTTTTTTTTTTTTTTTATTTTTAAATAAATGTACCAAACCCTTCAATTTACAGGACTTCAAAAGAAGACTATGAAGTCTCCCTTCTAGAGTAATAGGGAACTTCTGGTCCATCTTCTGACCTTTTGCCTCCAGTAACTGAATGTTTTTGATACTGAAGTTCCTGCAGTACCTCGGTGAATTCCTGCTCTATGACCCCCACTTCTTCTCAGCATCCCAGAACCGTCTGCCTGCAGAACAGAGTGGGACTATCATAATAGGCAAGTGAATTCCCTTATCTCATTTTTAAATCCCCATTATAAGAACACAAATACACACATTTTTAAAAGGGTTTAAAGCTAAATTAAAAAAAAAACAAACCCACACACAAAAAAAAAACCCAACATACCAACCAACCTTATTAAAATGAACCAAGAAACTGAATCCTCTTCGATTCTCCATAGGATGAGGGCAAACTCTGGTTGCTTCTAAGCCCACTACTAGGAGATTTTTGTTTCCTGAGGTTCAAATACAACCTGCCTCACCTATTTTCTTCAGGTGTAGAGCTGTGCATGCCGGTGTAGGCTTTTCTATCATCCTTATTAGTCTTATATGAAGCAGCTGTTACCCCTTTCTGAGCAGCAAGCAGGTTGCCAGACAGCCTGAGGGGCTAACCATCTGACATCCATATTTTGTTCACAATAGGTCCATGACTCATGCTTTCACGGGAATACAGTGGTAGGTAGGTTTTGCCTCCTTTTGTGCGATGATAGATGCAGTTTCATTTCCTGCTGCAGCTGGACAACCAGTACAGTAGCATTTCTTTTCTAAACCACCACTCCCCCACCCCCCAAAAAAAAAGTATTTGGCTGCACTGTTTCATTTATTGGTAATACATGCTCATGAAACATTATTACACAAATAACATTTCTCTTTAGTACCTTACAACGAACTCACTTACAGCCAGTTTAATTCAGGAATAAGACAAAAATTAATGTGAAAGAGCTTCCTAGTGAAGGCTTTCAACTTCTATGGGTTTTAACATAATGCCTCATGATAAGACCCCCCTGGCTGGGCAGGAAGGCACAGTATAGTTTGTATTCTAGTTGTGCCCCTGTACCTCGAGGTGACTGTGCTAGGCACTGTGGGGATGCTGTGAGTTTGCTGTTCTCCAGGACAGCTGACAGCCTCGCAAGAATGGTGAGAAGCAGGCTGGAAGGGTGAGGGGGTGTGCTCAGGGGCAGGCAGCAAAGCCAGGTATAAGCACCCAGCTTTTGATTTCCCTCTCTCCTGTTGACTGCCTGGAATTTTTTTTTTCTCTTTCACCAAAAAAAGGATGGAAAATTAAAGCTCTGACAATCCTAAGGAAAAGGTAATTGAAATCCACCAGAAACAACCTTTTTGCTCTTAAAATCCTAAAGGATTATTTTTTTTTTCACTCCCAGCTTTGTGCAAGCTCCTTAATTCTTGTCAATACTTCAGATCCATCTCTCCAATTTATTCTTCTCAGAAATAATTTTTCCATTTAAGTAACTGAAAATCACCCCTTTCTTTACTGAATTTTTCTTCCTTAACTAAATCCTTTCCTGTGTTTTCACTTGCTCTCCTTTATGCTCCATACAGTCCTTGGCCTGGTACCATTCCTTTGTCATCTGAACTATAGGATATATGCAGTGTTATAAAATAGCATAAGCAGTGTATATAAGGTAAATTCCACTGATTAATTGATTCTGAAAAGGCCTCTTTGGCTGATGAGATATGCACATTAAAGAAGAGACCAAGAACTGGTTTTGACTTTCAATGTACCCAGTTCTGTTCCCATGACTGAACTGCTCAGAATCACACACAGCTGCGGATTGCACATTCAACAAGGATATACTGAAAATGAAGCAATAAGGCAGCCTCATCACTGCACCCCTAGTCTGAATTAGTACATGAGAAATAAATCCTCAAAAACAAATCACTGTGAATAATAATATACTTCAAAGCATTGCCAGGTTCATGTGATTTTTTAAAAAAATGTATTAATTAAGAAATATAAGGAAAATTTAAGGATGACTGCTGTTTTAATACAAGTCCACATTTACACATCCACCTTGCTTCTGAGTATCTCCCACTCTCCCACCATGTCAGAAAAATGAGTGGGCTTAATCTGAGTGTTAGTTTAGAAAAATACCCATTTGCCTTCTTTTCTCCACATGCCAGCTGTACATTTGCACTTTGAGTAGTTCTGAGCTTTGGCGAAGCAGGTACTTAGAAAACAGACACTTTACTCCCTGCCTCAGCACCTTCCTTGAGCAGACACCAATTCTCAGCCCTTTTTTTTGACTTGTACTTAATACGTATGTTTAAAAACATCAGGTGTCTCTTTCTTCACCCTGTAATTTCTCAGCTGTAATTTCCACCGCTTTTCACTTCAGAGAATGAATTTTAATATGAAGTGGATATAGCATTGTGTAAAGCAACAGAGTTTTAGAAGATGAATGCCTAGCCTTCGGCACCAAGACTCTGGAGTTCTTGGGATGTTCTGGTCGAAGCCTTCATTTCTTTTTCACTCCAGCCAAAACATAAACTAGCATCAACACTAGTTGCTAGTTTAATAACTTTCTTTTGAATTCTCTAGAGAATATTACTATGGTCAGTGATCAATGAACTCAGTCCAGTAGCTGCATAAACAGTTTTGTTGCTGCAAACCTAGGTATGCATATAGGATAGGAAGTGTGATGAGATTACTGATAGTCTGTGCTTAGGGAAAGAGGATTAAAGGGCCTCTACTGGGACTGTTTCCTAAGAGAAACAAGTTCCCTTAACAACAAGCTCAAAGAGCTGATATACCCAAAACATACCTATGGGCTATTGGTTAACAATTATGTTTCACTGTCCACAAGTTAAATATAAAATATTCCAATTCAGAGACAGTGGAGAGGTCCATTGATTTTAGTACAATTTGCATGCATCTCAGGATAACATGATCTCCAGAAGAACGCTAGCAAACAGCACTGAAACAAACTTGTGGGGAGTGGACTCAATGTTTTAAAGAGTAAGATATAAAAGAAAGTGTAAACAGAAGTGTGAGTGATCCAGGACTCAAAGGTCTGAGCCCAAATTCCTCGATATTTCAATGCTGTTTACCATGACCTATTGATGTGCTCTCAGTGTCAGATGTCTGCTTACAGTACCACATCTAGAGAGGGACAAAGAACTGAAGATTCTCATTTTGATCTCTGCCACAAATGAATTACATAAAAATAAATCAAAACTTAGGAGTTCACTGTGCAGGCTTTCTTTCCTAAATTTTTTTCTCCCCTTTCTTCTTTCACACTATAGTTGAAGTGAATTTGCTGGAGCAATATCACACACACACACACAAATACAAAAAATAAAACTCCAGATATGACCTCATGTGAGGGTTTTTTATTTCTTTCTTGCTATTTAATGTCAGAGGATAATCTGTCATTCTGTCACAGTGCAGCACATGCAGGAAGGTCCAATGAGTCCAACTTTTGTCATCTTGAGCACTTGATCCATATATGATGTAGATGATAACACTGGCAGTCCGTAATATACGATACTTGGTTGGTGGTTTCGGAGAGGATGCTTTATACTTTCCCAGCGGCCTCTGTTATTAAACTCTTCATAACATTTACACTAGTTCAGCTGCTGAAAGAAAATGAATGAGTCTTGCAATGCCCTGGAAATGAATAAAAATGAAAACTGAGAAAGACAAAAGCAGCAGCTGTAAGCTGTGGTCTCCGGGTTGCTGGGAACTCCCCGAAGCATGACATGCAGACACGCCAGGAAAGGCTCTTTTTCTTCTGTATAGTTGACGTGTAGTCTGCATGGGAAAACAGCCATGCAGGGTACTTTGTTGAGATGGGACTTGTTATCCTGTTGCGTGTCCAATTCATGCGGTTTATGAACAGCTTCTGACTGAAGAGCAAAGTTTTGCTCGGGAACGTTCTGTAGCTGTGAAGAAGTATTTGATGCGTGTCTTAGCAGCCACATCGTTGTATTTACCTGTCATCTGTGTAAGCTGCCTCCCTCAGCTCCACATCGTAATCAGAAGCATGAAATTCCAGGATCCAGACAAAGACAATTTTAATATTTTTCATCCATCATATCTGTACATAAGGCTAAAATCATACCACCTGGCAGGACCATACTACTTTCATTGCTCAGCACAATGCTCAGCACTATAAACTGAGTGATTAGCATATCAGTAGAGAAGAAAGATAACAGTTAATGCAGATCTCCTTACAGCTCAAGTGGCAGCAACCATGGGTTATTGCCTTTTTTCTTCCCTAGGATAGGCACCATCTGAGTGTATACATTGGCATGTAAATACCTTCATGACATTATTATCATGACGTTCCGTGACAGTTTGTTTGTCTGGAAACACTGCACACAGTATTTTAAATACTCATTATAAAGAAGATATGACAGCTCTACCTCTTGCCTGGTAGTTAGAGCGCTGTTCCTGCATTGTGAAACCTTGGCTTGAGCAAAGGACATGGACAATCAGGATGAGATTCCAAGACAGGTTCCCTATCTTCTCTTCATCCAGCTGTGCAGCAGAGCAAAACAGGTCTCTTTGAAGTACTCCTAAGTATAAAATACAAAAATATTCACTGACAAAGAGGAAAAGAGAATGACCCCACGACTTTGTCTTTGACAACAAAAGTGAGGAAAAGATTTTCTGAAGTTCCATTCCATTTGCCAGTTGAAATTGCTACAGCCGGAGCTGCCCACCCTGCTCTGAACACTTGCACAATTACACAGAGGCTGTGAATTTCAATCTCCTCATACAGGCAAAGGAACTGAACCTGAATTTCTGCAATGAATATCTTAACAACTGTCCTTTTCAATAAAATAGGATGCTTCCTCACCATCTTTTTTATTTCTCTCAGAAGTACTCATAACAAAACTTTTAAAATTCAGTCAAAGGAAATATGTAACTTGACAAAACTGTGGTTTCCAATTTGTTTCTTTCTATTGAGAAGATTGCTCTTTATTCCTCTCCATCCCTCCCACATTCCAGGTCAGACTGAACTGAAGTTATTTTGATTTCTCCTAGTCAAATGAGATTTGGAGCAAAGTAAGGTGTCCATTTATCTCTTTTCCAAGACTGGTCTCGGATCTCATAGTCCAAAAGAATGTAATGGAGACTGCTGCAAATTTGCAATGACAATAAGAATCAATAAAATCAAGTGAATGACTGCAGCAATCCCCAGTAGTGTGAGCAATTTCAGTTTGACAGGAGTAGATTTGAAGTGATTGTTGTTGTGACTCAGAAATGAGGGTGCTGTGAAGCCACTGGCTACTGCATGCACAAATCACAAATTCCTATTCATGAGACTTGGCTGTCCAGGTGGAACCACTCCTTATTTTATTTTTATCTGTGAATATTTGAAATTACCTGCTTCTCTCTTCACTGTGTAATGGTGCTTTATGTGTCTTGTGTTTGGTTCTTTTAGTTTTCTTGATTGCAGGCAAGGCGGCTGCACGGACACACAGACTGCAAAACAACTGCACTTGTGCTTAGTAAGAACTCTGTTTGACGAATGGATTTGTTGATCACTGGATTTATTGTTTCATGGCTGGACATAATGTTTTGGTTTAGGGGAGTTATATTCCCCTTCCTGGTGCAGATTACCAACGCTATCTCCCCTCTGAAGGAAAGAAAAGCAGCAGCACTTGTAGCTATTCTGTTTCTCCATGGACTCTGTGCCATCAGATATGGTTTAGGGACGCTCTTTATGTTCTCTTCATTCATTCCCAGATACATAAAAAAGATTAGAGAGTCCAACATTTGTCACAGGTTTAAGTCCAAAGGAGAATTGTTCAACATAAATGCCAATATCAACCAGCTTAACTCCTCTGAAGAAATCAATGTCTATAAAGGCAAAATAGAAACATGAGGTTCTACATTTTTTAGGGATGCCAGGGACAGATTGCGGTCATCTAGTGGTAATCTGTACCTAAATCGTTCTCTGCTGGCTGCAGAAGAAGGTAGGCACATACTACTTCATTACATGCCTAAAATTCCCCACACATTTCACATCCAACTTAAAACACATACAAAGAGGTGAATAACACTGAAAGAGACAACTGTGTAACTTGAATGTTGTCTTGTTTAGCTGATAAGATTTCTTAAAGTGTCATCTTGGATACAGGCACAGTGCAGCCCAACCTGAGCCCTGTATTGCTTGTGTTGTACCTACCATCTACCTCATGTTACCTTTCCTTTCTATTCCTTTTTTTTTTTTTTTTTGTGATATAATACTGCATGCTATACAGCATTAATAAAATATAATAATTTTTTTTAAAAAAAAACAACCCTAGAGACTTAAAAGGTTTATAAAGAAGAGAGGTTTAAATTCACTCTATTGCCATCGTAAAGCTGTATTACTGGCAGTAATGCCAAGGCATTTCTAACCAATTCCAACATGAGCTGGCACTCTGTACAAAGAAATATTTTCAGACTGAAAGACAATAGAGGCACAATATATTCTAGTATAAACTTCAGATTAAAAGTATTTATAGGCTTTATATCTGCAAAAGATTTGTAATCACTTATTAGAATTTGAGGATAAAGCATAAATGAATAGGGTTTCAAAAAATGTATATTGATTAGAAGGTTGAATTTATTGATTGGCATAATTCCTGACATTAATGTACAAATCATTGTGCTTGTTAATTACACATCAATACCTGATTAACCTGAAGGTTCTGAAATCACTCTTCCTCCTCATTTATGCTAATAGAATATCCATGAGCCCTTTGGCTTTGATATCATTCATATAAATACAGAGCCACATGCAAATCCATCAACATTGGACATACAATTTGTGCCTAAATTTTATGTATCTAATGGAGCATTCTTTCAAAGAAGGAGTTAATATAAAATATATATATTTTTAAAAGATATTGAAAAGTTAAGATCCCACAAATGCTTCCAGTGAAAGATCTACTATATATAAGGTGCCTGACTTACGTGAATAGGATCTCCCTCTTGGAGGCCTCAAAAGACTTTTCTTTTCCTTTTTTTCCTTTGCCTTTACTGAGAAGACAGACACTGAAGAGTTTAGGACTAAGGACCTAAATTTATCTACAACTGAAAAGACAGAATTAGACAGCAGCTACATTGGTGGCTTCTGATGTACTTCCTCTGGAGTTATTTCCTACCCTAATACAAGCAAGTGTCAATATTACCCTGTGCCGGCAACTAATAAATGCCACGATGTTAAATGGTGACAAATATTTAATTCTGGGGGCATTCTATCCTGTGACGATGTGGTGGAAGGAAATCATGAGCAGATTTGTCTTTATACAGTCAGGGCAGATGCTCACAGATTTTCTAGAGTTTAAGGCCAGAAAGGACAATTGGATCAATGTTTTATATGCTGGATACCATTTCATTGCAATGTTACCTCTCTTTTTCTTTTAATAATGTATGTCCATTTAAATCATATCTTCCCATCTTTGCTTTGAGTGAGAAGATATGGGCGTAAATGTACATGTTTGTATGTGGGTTTAGTTCCCTACTGGCCTTCCAAACATGCCTTGCCCTGGCACTCATGCAGCCAGAATTTTTGAAAAAAGATTTATTCATTGTCTTAAACTGCAAAAAATGTAAGTTTTGGGTAAAGTTCAGGGGTCTGAGTTTTTGGTGGTGGTGGGTTTTTTTTGTTTTGTTGGTTGGTTTAGGTTGGGGGGTGGGTGGGTTGTGTGTGACTGTGGTAGGATTATACTCACTGTAAGAACATTCCCCTTTTTGTCCAGTTATAAAGCAGATAGAACATTTAACTCCCAAGCCATGATAATTGGCCTGTGTGGTCATTCTCACCAAGACATGGTAAATAAGTATTTCATGCAAAACAGAACAGCCTCAAAAGGAGGGATTGGACACAGATGGATATACTCAGTGGGGTGATGGCAAAGTATTTTTAGGGGAGATGTTTCAGAGTGTTCTGCAATAAAGGACCAGTGTGAATCGGGAACATTTGTGTGTTAAGTAAGCATATATGGGGGGTGTAGTCGTACTTTTCTAATTATCACATTGGACTTTACAGTTATTTTCTACTTTTTTCTCCCTTATATTTTGCAAGAGACTCATCTACAGCTGTGGAACTAAGAGGTGAACAAAAGCAGGTGCTTTCCTTTCTTACCAGTCAGCTTGGCCAAGACAAGGGGATTCCCTTGTGTGTGCAGAAAGGTCCACTTTGCATGTACATGGCTCCTATGGTGATACTATTCCTGTGGGAATGCTATTTCTATGCTAAAGCATGGGATTCTTCAGGAATTGTCATCCTGAGGTAGCACCCATCCTTGATGGAACGGTGAGCTCAGAGGCTGTGATGAAAGGTAACTTGTTACCAGATCATGGTGATACAAACATGCTTACAAGAAAATAAATCTCTTTTGGGTCAGAAGGAATGATTTTTGCTGGGGTAAGTGGCTAGAGTTTCATTTGCTATTTTTAATATGCATAAAATGTGTGCATACCCTGAAAGGAGTCCCCAAAATAATTTTAGTTTATTTTTCGTGCTAAGTACATACATTGGAGATAGATACATGGTCAGTACTGAGGCTGAGAGAGTCTGGGACAACACCACAAGTAGACAGCCGACTGTAAAGCAGAGTAGGTCAGATGTCAAAATCAAAACTAAAGAAAAGGAGAAGCTATATCACTAAGGGATATGCCCAGCAGTTGAAAATCTCTACTGTGCTTTTATTACTTTTAAATAGAGAAAGCAAATTAAAACATTTCATTAAATGCAGAGATGTTGCTGTCATTCTGACCAGGCATGCATTTAGGCAATACTCTGGAAGCATCTGTTCATAGGTACTGCCACTGCTCCCCTGTCACCACAGTCTACGTGCGCCTCACAAACACTAATGAACACTGAAATTATTCTCCCTCAGTTATAGGGTTCCTGAACTGTCTGCAACATTTTTGACACTACCTTCCTCCTAACATCATTTGCTGGTGAAAAGTTTTCGAACCTGTATTTTCGTTTTTTTCTCTACCCCAATAACTGACCTTGAGTCCTTGGTCAAGACTTCTCTAATTAATCTGGAATTCAAAATACATCTGCTCTTGTCTCCTCACAAACTGACCTCACAAAATGCTAAATCAGAAGCGAGCTCATTAGCATTCAGAACCACCGCAGATGAACAAAGGAGGAACATTACAGAAAATAAAAGGCAAGATATTAAAAGAAGAGCATTGTGGGGAGGAAAAGGAAAAAAAATAATTTCTTAAGTGGACTGGAAAGAAGGAGTAGGTGAAGGAGGCCACTCTGTATCAGAACATCTTTGCGATGATCTGTCATTTAGCAGGTAGAATGAGATTGCCTGTAAAATTTTTTTTTCATTTTAGCTTGAATGCAAGGACTTATTGAGAAGGGTATTTAAACCTGACAGAAAGCATACACAAAAAAAATCATCTTAATGGATGCACAATGAACTGGCAGGTTTGTCTTCAGCATAACAATGCCCATATTTTGAATCTTTTTCATTTTTCCCTACTGGTATTTTTCTCCTTCTTCCTTAAATAAACCTCCTAGCAACCTTTCCCTTCAGTAACTTGTTACAACAGTCCCCATCATTAAAACTGTTTGGTAGCTCTACTTACTATAGCACCTGTGATGTTCTAAGGAATGTCTAGGACCATACAGGAAGCCTTGATTTTGGTTACTTGCCTGGAAGAGAAAGCATGTGAGAAGGCAATTGACAAAATTAATACTTCATGATATGAAATGAGTAATTTGATTAATGACTAAAGACTGATTTTTGTTGTTTGGCCAAGAGAACATTGCAAGAGTACATTGCACACAAAGTATTCTACTCTAGCTAAGTTAGTTACTGAAGTCATTTTAAAAATAAACCAGCCTAGTTGCTAAGATATTCATCAAGGAGGTGACGGGAAGCCTGAATTCCAGACTCCTGCTTTCTGAATTATTTTTACTTTTACCGAATGACTGCCTAATGTAAAATGTATAAACAGTGATGGGAACAGTTACCAGAGTTCAGGACTCTCCTGCTGACCTAAAGACTATATTAGGCCATCTGTGCAGGGGGGGGGTCCTCTTTTTTTTTTTTTTTTTTTTCCATTCTGTTCCTATGAGTCTTACTCTCTTTGTTAGTCAGTAGGTCACATTTCAGCAGGAGGGGTGGAAGGTGACATACTGAAGCCATATGGTGGTTAAGGCTTCGTGGGGGATGCAAATTACATGCATTTGAATCCCTTAAACTGAAGACAGATAGACAGGAGTCTAAGGCACTAATATCTAATACCTAACAGAGATTGTTGGCACCACACATTCATCTTGCTCCAATTTGAATGAAAGTGGCTCTGGCTTCTATAACTTGTGTTTCCTTTAATATTTCAGTTACAACAATTAAAATAAACCAAACAGGCCAGACCCTGTCCTGTCCACCTGTTGGAAAGTAATACTGCATGACCTGTGTCCACATGGCAAGATTCTCTTCCCCTCCCAGACCATGGCAATTTCATCCATGCTATTTATTAGGAACACTGTAATGGTTGTGCCATCAACTGCACTGCTCCTCAACAGCATGGATTGTTAGCAGTTAAATACCATGGCTCATTGCATACTCGTGGCCCGCTGCTATTGCTCAAATAGGAAAGATGTCCCGTCTCCTGTGCATGGTAGTCATCCAAACACGGCTACTAGGTCTGACCCTTTGCAGCACTGAAGCGTTGTTTTGCCTAGATTTTAGCCAGGTAGGTTTGGAAGGGACCTACTTCTGTTCACCGTACAGCTCTGGTTATGTACTGAAGATAAACATAAAGTTACTTATGAATTCATTGAGTCAAATAAAGCAGTCAGCTTCGTTTTCTTGTATATTAGGAAGACAATGAGTACTAGCTATTTTGTTTTTCTAGGTGGGAATTTTGGATTTAGATTGTTAAAATAAGCAAGTTCTATTTATGTACCCAAGGTCGTCTTCACATCTAGTTGGTGGACAAATACATTCCTAGAACTGTATTCTCATGATAACTCTGGTTTAGCAGCAGATGAATTTTCTGTTCTCATTAGAAAATTATCAATATATTTGCTAAGAAACCATGAGTGGTTGTTGGGTAGAGGGAAAACAAAGGACCAGATTGATCAAAACTCTTAACTGAAATAAGGCAAAATATCTCTGAAATTCAGTAGTGTGGCCATTTTTTTCTTTATATTATTTATTTCCAAACTTATCTAACCTTTCATAAAACTGAATTAGGAAAGATTTAGGATGAACTCAGCTATACATATAAATATATATATATATATGTTTATTTTTTTTTGCTAAGAATGAACCTCTCAGGGTGGATGTTTTCTTTATTCCCAGAGGAAAACCCTCAAGCTACATTTTGCAGTTTCTCTCTTGGGGCCAATTATGTAAAGGGCATCTACCCTGTGTTTCAGAGGCTACAATTATCAGTTGCCAAGCTTGCTCACATGTTCAAAGGAGGCTCTGCACATGTGTTTGCGTTAATTTTCAGCTCTCATGAGCACACGAATTCAAAGAAGGGCTAACTGAGCCACTGTTCAAGTTATATTCCCTCGCCCTTCATGTACAGCAGATTGGCTTTGCAATTGTGTAACAGGGATTTTAAGCCTCCTCAGTGAACAAAGCACATGATATACATTAATAATTGTCTGTGGTAGTCTGACAGACTCAAAAAGGATGTAAGAAAAAGGACTAGCATGAAAAAGGAGTCTGAGAGAAAAAGACCCAATGGAGTTTTGTACTGATTTGGTCTCCTTGGAGTGAATATAGCTGTCATCATCTCTCCTGTAGAAAATAAGCAGAAAAAAGCCAGCTGGCAATTATTTCTCGGGATCTTATTTATAGCACAAGGGAATTTTCTTTCTAAAGCACTGTTATTCTTTTTTAAAAACATCTTGTTACATTTGTGTATTAGCTTTTGAAAAATCATAGGAAAGTGTCATAATTACTAATTAGAATGCAGTTAAAGAGCCATTAATGAAACTCCTACATTGGTCTTTTATGCAGAGAATTGATGAGATTTTTTCCTAAGCAGGCACAGCTCTCAGACAGATTCATTAGCTGGTCTCTAACATGCACAATACAGTTAATGAGCAGAACATACATGCCATTTATTCAGCTATATCAAGTGATATTTACTCATTTGGGGAAAAGGCTACATGTTAAAGATAGTTGTTATGTGATTGGAAAAAGTTACACATTTTTAATGGAGATAAAAGTTAAACTTTGGAGGAGATTATTCAGCTTGTTTCATAAATTCACTATCATTTCATCAACTCTTCATGGTTTGACCTTTTTTTCAAAATAATGACTAAATAAATCTTTCAAATATGTGCTTCAGTTCAAGTTCAATAAGCCAAATTTTGGGGAAAAAATCATACTGCTTCCTGTTGCTGTGCAGAACAGCAAACTGCATGAGCATAATGTTGTTTTCAGCCCATTGCTTTTTCAAACAAATGATAAATAGCATGGTGAGTGATACTGAACAGCTCACAGATCTTGGGTATATTGTGACAAATGCAATTGTAAGTCCAGAGTTGGCTTGGTAGGTCAGACCTTAGATGCTGTAAATTACCACAGCTCTATATATGGAATTAAACTAAATTTCCCCAGCTAAGATGTTGTCTCTGGTTTTTCACCTCATTTATGGTTATGCTGCGATTATTTTTCATCATAGGTGTGAATAAATCAGATGTGCTATACAGATTTATATTAGAAGCCAACACTTGTGTTGTATTTTGTGCTCACAGTGACAAAACTGGAAATATATATTGTTTTAAAGGATATGGTACCTGGTGCTGTGGCTTTGCAGTAGCTTACTTGCAATTCTGTTACTTCCAAAAGGGGCTGCTAAGGGGCTCAGTCAGAAGTATGATGATCCCAATAAAGGATATCCCACCAGTACAACAACACAGTATCCTGTGGTGTACCCATGATCTTTTTGATCCTCACACCTAGAGACATAGCTGTTTTACAAAGCAGAAGAGAAGAGATTAAAGGGAATTTGAAGGTTCATAGAGCTGGGCCCTGGAAAAAGAAGGAGGAGGAGGATTTAGAGGAAACTCTTTCAAGGCAAGATGAAAAGCAAACAAGAAATCAGATTGTCAGAGGCACATGAATCTGGTGCCCTGATGGACAGGAGGTTGCTATGGATCCATGTGTCTTGGTCCAACCAGTAGAGAGGCTGAGTTTTCATTCCCAAGGGACATGCTCACATGCTGCATCACGTACCCTACCAGCACCCACAGAAACACTCAGAGCACCCACACAAACACAACCAGTGTGCATGGCCTGATGCTGGTCCTCCTCTTCTGCTCATCAGGACAGGAGTCTATACATATATGAAGACAATAAGTATCCATCAGTGACCAGCCTTACATGTTCTACCCAGTAGTTGGCCCCAGACCCCTGGCCCCTGCTGCCCACAGCCCCACTCCAGCTGCTGGGATGCAAATCTCTTCTGAATACACACACCCAAAACCAGGTCTATCCAGCAGATGGTCCAGACCAATGGTCTCCTAAGCTGCCACCTCTCAGACCCCCTGGTTAACCCAGTATCCAGCGCCCCAGCTCCCCAGTAGCTGCCTTCCAGACCTCTTACCCTGCTCACCAGCTACTCTGGCTTGGGGTTTGACACCAAATTGCACTCACACAGGCAGTCCTGCAATTCCTTAAGGGAGCATACACTCGGGTCACTTTGGTTGTTGGCATCCAGACCCACCGGCCCCTGTGACCTGCAGTTCCTTCTCCCATTGCTGGCAAGCACACATATACACAGAACTCCATGTGAGATCACACTGAAAGCAGGAATAGGATTTAACAATCTTATGTGGTGGTTGGGCAGAGGGCTCGGCCAGACAAGACTACAGACAAGTGACTCATTTTCTCTCAGCCAGCCCCTTCACCCCCTTTCTGCTCTATTTTCTGATGCTTGTTCCCCCCCAGTCCACCCTGACAGCTACCTTTCCTTCCCTTTAATTCTTCCCCAAGCATCCCATAACGTCTTGCATATTCCCACAATCCCCTTAAAATACCTTATAAGTAAATTTCATACAACCTCCAGATGCTTTTCCCCTGCTTCCCACGAGGAGCCCTATAACCCTATAGGCAATAACCCTCTTAATTCTGCAAGTTATTCTGCGAGGGAGTTCCTTTGGCCGAACCATTTTGTTGGGTTTCACGCCAAGGAAGACGGACTGAGCGTTCTCCTTGAACAGCCCTCGGAGCTGCCTGTCCATTGTACCTCGTGTGCCGCGGTGTAGCTCCTCTGAGCTGTGCCAGGCCTCTGGATTTGTGGTGACCCACCTCTAATCCCACAGTTTAGGACTGAACAGTCTGTTCCTGCCAGGTTGAGGTGGGCACTTGAAGGACTGTACCTACGTGCCAGGAAAATTAAACTGTAGAAAAGGAGAGGGGCATATCTATAGGATTTTTTTTCTTTTACTCTTTTTATATGTTGCACTTCTGACCAAATGAAGATCTAATTCTTCATTTCAGAGAAGCTCTTCCACTTTGCATAAAATAATTAATATTAGGAAAATTATTATTCATTGGAACAGAGAATGAGAACATTAGGGCAGTTACCTTGGAGGCCCAGGTTGCAAACCTTCTTCCAGCGAGTACATAATTATGTGCAAAAACAACGGTTCAGAATAGCACACCTCAGGACCGGTACTTGTGGCACTCTTCAAGAAGGCAGAAATCAAATAAACAACAAATTTGTTCCTGTGCTCCCTGGCAGACCTTGTTCGCTCCAACTGCTACTCTCCTGAGTACAAACGGCATGTTGCTATCATTTTGCTACCTGTTGTACAAGGTGAGATGTGAGTCACAGATGTTTCTTTCTTGTTGTGTACTGGATGGGATAGGCCTCACCTGTGAATTCTGCTAGAGGTTTCAATATAGCTCTTGGAGCTTTCAGCAATCAATGGATCAGAGCACGGCCAAGGGCAGAAATGCAGGTCCCAACAGGGTCTTTAGTTTGCTTAAATGTACTACTGAATGTTTGGGCATAGTTAGAGGGTAGGTCTCCAAGCTCTCCTACTCCATAAAACCCTAGAATCAGCTGATGGTGTGACTGCCCTGAGCCAGGCCCGCCATTTTAATGTTCTGGTGGTACTATGGGCACTGAAAGCTGTTGGCACTGTAGTAAATAGCATTAATGAATCAAGAAAAACTGAAAGCATTAATTAAGTAAAAATCTGTCCAAAAAAAGCAGCTATTTTTATAGCAGTGTCATAGCGACAATCAGCCATATTCATGCAGGAATTAATACAATGAATAAAGGCAGCTGAGATGATAGCTTTAAATATCTTGCTGCAGTTCCAGCAGGTGTCTAAATGCTTTAGACAGCTCCTTGTAAAGTCTTGCCCTACGAGGCATTAAATCTGAAATGTTGTGCAGCAAGTCTCTACCTTCCATGGAAGCTGAATTATTGTGTTTCTACTTGAAGTTACTGTAGCACATGTGCACTCTTTTTTTTCTTTTTTTTTTTTCTTTTTTTTTTTAAGCTTGATCAAACAATGTCTGAACAATTCAAAACTCAGCACAGATCAAGGGAAGCAGCATGGCTAAAAATATCACAAGTCCTGAATAGACATACATTTGACTGTAAGGTGTGACTTCAAAGTCCATCTGGTGAATCGACTCTGCTCTTAAGGTTATGAACTGTTAGCTCTGTGGTTTACTATTAACTGAAAGTAAAAAGTGCAAGAAATTAAGTCGCAACAAATGAGGGCTTAATGGGTTCAAGGTTTCACCCATAGATTCCTGTTGCTGACAGAAATGGGTAAGATTTTCAACAGTAACTGCTCATATGAAACGCTGCAGATTGGTGTCACTGTTTAATGATGCTTACTCTTTACTGAAAGCACTGGTGACTTACCTTCTAACGATTTCGCTTCTTTAACAGATGATGTGATAGCAACATTTTTTCCACCATTATTTTCTTTTCTATAAGTAGGATTTCCTTGTGGAGGTAAAGTTGTCATCACTTTTGTGGTTTGATCTGCCCAGCTGCCATGACATGTGTGTGCTATTAGCTATGTCTATCAGATGTTCGAATCTCTGTTCTAATAGCAGCTAATGGCCAGATAGTACCATTGATTACTAAGCAGAGTTGCCCATTGATTTCACTGGACTGTCTGCTGGAAAATCAATAAAATAACGTGGCCCAAATTTCACTGAAAAATATCTACAGCCCATTTTATTTGTAATAGAACTAACTGCGTGCGGCAAACTACACGTCAGGGTATTTTATGTGGCTGCTTATTGTGAACTGACTAAATGCAAAATCCATTAGCATTCCAGTATGGAAAATAATGTAACACACAGAGGGGGTCTAATTTGCTTTACCCTTCTTGTGTCATCTGTTACACTGGTGTAAAGTGGGTATAAAATGCTACTGTTGTGGTCCAGATTTTTTTCATTCTCAATAGTATAAAATTACTTGGGGATGTGTAGAGCAAGGGTTAACTGAGAAGTTCTGTTTAAAGTTTTCTGCTATTTGTATGCCAGTTTTATGAAGAAGAGAACATTTCTGTAACATACTCCCGCTGTATCATTTCTGTTACTCTTTAGTAGTGCTGAGACCAAAGATCAGCTCCAAAGCATCTGCCTTTTGTTATACGCCCTTGATGCTATTCAACATCTGCGGTGGAAGGATGGCCCGACACTGGGGGTACCGGCTCTGTCATTTTCATAGCCCAAGTTCAGTCCCCTATTTCTGCGCCATTTGTGCAGTGTTACTAAACCTGTGCAAAGCGATACCCGCAGAACTGCTGGGCTAGCTCTATCTGAGCTGTGGTTTTGAGGCTGGCAGAAATGTGAATTTGAACCCTGGAATTTTCATGACATTTTTATAGGCCATGTGTACTAATTACCCATGGATCTTGCCATGCTTGAATGTCAATGCACAGCCAAACACCATCTCAGCAGTCGGAGCTTCACTTTCCCATCTGTGAAATGGAATTAATAATACTTCACTATTTCACAGTGGTGCTGGGAGGAAAATACATATAAGACTGTGAGATACCCATATACCAAGCTAATAAAGGTGTTGGAAATCCTTGGAATATTCAGTTATATTAGTTGATCATATTAATTTGATACGTCACTTTAATTCAACATAAAATATAGAAAGTTTTAAACTTTTTCCCATGCAGAATTTAGTCTGACTCTATGATGTAATGGAGATGTAACTGCATTCTTCTCTTGTATTTCACTGATAAATGAAAGTCTTAGTGGTGGTGTTTTTAGGACTCAAACTTTAAGCATCTGCCAACAATATATTTTTTTGCCAGGCTACCCTAGCTTTTAATCCAGACTTGGGCTCTATCCCAAGTACTGCAATCTGACACCAGGATTGTTATTGGGTGTTTGTTGTTTTTTTTTTAATTTTACTAAATAATGCTGTTTTCCTGAAACTAGAAGATGCTGTGCCATGCGGTGTAGAAGTCAACGGAGTAACAGTCTTTTCTTTGCATCCCATGATGCGAGGCAGAATTTGGTGAACTGAAGGCGTAGAGGCAAAGTCTGGCAGACAGACTTTTGAATTGCCAAAATAAAAGGAAAAAGAAGGCAGAGTGTGGTCTGCCTCCTCTAGGCTGTTCTTTCTGCTGTCTCAGGTAGAAAGGTCAAAAAGGGTTTGAGAGACTGAGAGAGGAAAGGAGTTTCCCTGTTACACTGTCTGTGTACCACAAAACCACTGCAGATCTAACAACCTGCTAGGACTTAAAACTGTGCACTCATTCCTATTTTTAGGACATGCTGAAGCACTGACTATGGATTATTTGTTTTGTTTTGTTTGACCCTAACTTCTCATTGATTTATTTTTGCTTTACCAGAAACAGTTGGCAGAGAAGAGAAGTCAAACACTTCTTTGAAGACAAAATAGCTTACGACAAAAGTAAACAGAGGCAGGGAGAATAAAAAAAAAATCCTGGAGAGGAAGTGAGACGAGATGATGACAGAAGGGAAGAAGTGTTTGGAGTAGGGAGGATAGTGCCAGAAATTGTATATACACCTCCTTTTTCCTTAAGAGAAATTCCACGTGCTGCCAAGGGCTCAGGTCAGAGTGGGATAACCTTTTATTGTGCTCAGGAGAGAGAGAGAAGGCAACCATTCCACCACTGGGACTTGGGCAGCCTGCAGACTACATCTGCTATGGTCCTTTTACACAGAATTTCAATCGGTTTTGAGAACTGTCCTTTGCCTTCATTCAAAAAGCAGTCAGGAGTAGCTCAGCGCTGAAGATACTGTCACCGTATATGATTTTAGTCATGGCAGCAGATAAACACCAAAGGTGATGCACAGTTCCACACTCTG
Source organism: Microhierax caerulescens (assembly GCA_035590215.1). Classification (NCBI taxonomy): domain Eukaryota; kingdom Metazoa; phylum Chordata; class Aves; order Falconiformes; family Falconidae; genus Microhierax; species Microhierax caerulescens. Next base: position 73,115,051 of record JAVJGJ010000057.1, on the reverse strand, counting down.
ATGCTACTAATCAGTCAGTCAGTTATTTAAAAACTAGCCTCTAGCACAATATTTAAAACGTCTGTATCAATGTTGGAGACTTCTTCAGATTCAGTCTCAGACAATGAATAAGTAAACTTAGCCTGAGGCTCAAAAAGTAAGATATTTTCTTAATTTTATAGTCATTACTGGATGATAATTACTTTGTACACTCCTGTGAATAAGATTTGTGATGTTTCCTTCTGGGCAGCCAAATTTTCATCATCTTGTCATACTTCTATGTTGTGGAGGAATGGTTAACCGAGAAAGGACATGTGGACATAAGATGACTCGCTCTGCACGGTATGGGAAAGAATTGTA
>JAVJGJ010000057.1:73094911-73114612 GCA_035590215.1 Microhierax caerulescens | reverse complement strand
GAGCTATTGAACAATGAATAAACGAAGCTTGCTGATCACTCATATTGAATGGTCCTTGACTTCCCTCCGTTGCGACACTATGTAAGGACCAGCATCCATAAAAGCATGGTAATGGCATATGTGTCCTACCAGTATAATGCTTTTGGTATTATTCTTCACTTGACTAGGACAAAGGCAGGTGAGCTCAGGAGTGTGTGATATCATTCTAAGCTGGACACTATGGCTAAAGAGCTCCCCAGTCTACAGAAAGTAACTACACAATGCCTTTCAAACTGAAAACATGGGAAATTTTTTTCAATCTTTAACTATTTTAAGGTTTCTCATGAGAGATGGTACCATTTTCCCCATGGTGAAGCCAACAGCAGACATGACTGAATTGCCCTCAGAAATGTCAATGCATTTGGGAAAAAAAATAAGACAAAGTGAAAACAAGAAAAATTCCATTAAAAAATAGGTGTGTCTGGGAGGGGTTCATATGAATAGAATTATGATTTTATGTCAATAACAAGTGAAATTTCTTCATCATAGGGACCACTGAAAGTCAAAAATACTCCTTTTTAATCTTTGGGTGAGTTTCAAAAAGTGAATGATAGCCAGCAAAGCTTTGCAGATGAATGTGTGTGACATTTACAGTGGCTGGCTCACCTCATATTTCCTTTTATTAGTTTTGAGCTCATATTTACTGTTGGTTTTTAAGATCTTTATATCCCCCTATCCTTCCTAACATAAGGACATATTAGGCATAAAACATAAATCTACCACTGGCTTTATTATGAGTTGGCCCCATAAAGGCAGATTTATTTTTTTGATTTTTCTAAATAGTGACAAAATCAAGCTTCTGATCTAAGAACTTTCTTTTAATACAGTCTCTCAGCTAAATGAGATCATAGGTGAGGACACTTCCTCTAGTAAAAAAGTCAATAGTCATTATAAAAGGTGTTCCTTTTTTTTCTCCTTATGGAAGGTCAGCAAATTCAGCACTGGATTCGATACCAAAGATGGTATCAACCTGCAAACTATAGGGACACAGTGTCGGCAATATTCTGTATGCCTCCTTTTCACCTTTCACAAGTCAGTACAGGAGAAAGCTGCAAGCTCACAGATGGTTTTTTTCTGCTGCTGTCATGGTTATTTTCAAATGCATTCTTAGATCGTGCATTCCTCAGGGAAGGTTCTTTCCTCGTCTAGCACAAAGCTGATCGCTTTGCTGCTGTCCTTTTGATTTAGAGAGAAAAATCCCATGTCTGATGTACAACTTTGATTTCCTACTAATTAAAATTGCAGTGTGGGAGCTCATCACTCCTCCTCCAATCCACCCTGCTGAGGTTCAAGGCTACCTTTGAAACATTTCCACCCCCTGACATGTTAAGATTGAAGAGAAGTCCTTGTTGCTGTTTATATAGTTCAACCAAATTTACTAAATGCTTTCTGAATCCACAAGCAGGTGATCTACTTTAAAGCTGTAACCATGGCTAAATAAAACACATATTTGTACTGTCTGGGTAATGGGTTAGTCCATCACTGTTACATGGTAAGTGAGTGGTCTGACTTTTCTGTCTTTCAAGTCTCTTTTTTCTGTCTTTCAAAAGTACGGTGTTGTGGGAACTTCTAGTACTGCAAAGATCAATAGCAAATTTTCACTTTTTTGTTAGTTTTGGAGAAGTGAACCATTACAGTTAGGTTTTCTACAGCATCATTGTCACTGGACTGAAATCATTCCCCATCCCAGTCATAAAAACTTCTTCACTGACAAAAAGAGACCCCCTGTACTGCATAGATTAAAGATAAGGAAAACACTTCTTTTAGAAGTGTTTTTCCTTATTAGAGATAAGGAAAACACATCAAAAAAATTGATGTGGGGGCTTGAAACAAGAAGGTTTGGTTTGGTTTGGTTTGGTTTGGTTTGGTTTGGTTTGCTTTGCTTTGGTTTGGTTTGGTTTGGTTTGGTTTGCTTTGCTTTGGTTTGCTTTGCTTTGCTTCGCTTCGCTTTGCTTTGCTTTGCTTTGCTTTGCTTTGGTTGGTGAAGAGACAGTCCTAGAAATCCACCATTTTGCAAAATCTAAAATAAATCTTTTCTTCCTGTATCTCCCCCCAAAAGCTCTTGGCAGCTTCACTTTCACATTTCAAGCCAAAACTAAAATTGACATTAGCTTGGAAACGGGCTGCCAAATAGTATTTGCCTCCCCATCTTTCCTTTCCTGCCTCCCCAGGGTGACTGTCAGTGAGCCAGGAAGGCTGTAGGTCAAACATAAAGACAAAGCATTTGATTCACACGATTACTCTCCAGGACTGGGTACTAGAAAAGCAGGGGGTTGTGATGCTTAGCTAGAAGTGTCCTTCTCAGGTAATTATTCTCAATTTGCCACAGACAAACAATAATTATTTAAAGAAGCCATCCATCCAGGTTCCATACATGTCTTCGAAACGTTAATAGAGAATAATGAGGAAACAACTCTCACATTCATATTAGCATGATATATGAACTAATATTCATTGTTAAGCAGAGGACTGGAAGTTTACTTTAAAATAAAATACTGATTTGGAAGATTTATGTAGTCTTGCCTGTGTTGTACACATATTTCTCTGCTTCACAGTGTGGAACAGCCACATCACCATACCTCAAGGAGGCAAATAAAAGCACTGAAGTTTATTAATCACTCATTTTCTCTAGTGTATCAGCACTGAGTTATTTAGCATAGTCACTTCTCTTATTTTGACACATTTGGGAAAATTCACAGCATCTAATTGGCTTTCAAACTCCCACTTCTACCTATGTGGCTTGTTAATCTGTCATTAGTACATGTGGGATGTAAAAGAAAACATGTAGCACAGGAATATTGACTGGCTCAAGAGCTGCTAAAAGGTTTCATGTTGCACTCTAAGTGCCTTTTTCATCTTGGATATTTTATTTTTTGTTTTGTTTTGGTATATACAAAATAAAAAATAAGTCTTTGAGTCTTTATCTTGGCTGGCATAGACATCACCCTGCTGAAGTAGCATGGTTTAACAACATTTTCTCCTTTATTATTGGGCAAAAAAATCAATTTTCCTGGCTGCAACAACCATAACCCTGTCTTTTATTGATGTGGTTGAATGACATAATAAAGATGAGTTTGGATACTGATCTGCCTGTGGCCCCTGAACTTGTCTACGATGCAGCCACGTTGCTGGATGCCTGTATGAGTCCAGACAGGCACAAAGTGTTGGATTCTGATCAGAATCAGGGCAGAGACTTCTGAAATTTAGGTTTAATTCTTATTTTGTGTGCAGATTGGATTTAAATTTTTGTTATTTTTTTATTTTATATTTTTTTAAGCTATTCTGTTTCCCAGTTCTGTTGTGAACCATAAGAGGAATTTCTATGAAGGCCTAGGTTTTCAAGTCTGTGCAGAATACTTTTATAGTGCTGACACTATCGAACAGCACAAAAACCCAGAAGCAATGGACACATTCTTGAAGCCACAAAATTCTCCTGGGGACTGAATCTGGTGCTGCTTCTGACAAGTGATTAGAGCTCCCCGACAGAGCTAGGGCCGTGCTTTCGATTTTCCCTACAAAGTATTTCAGCTTCAACTCCCCATTGTCAAGATACACTGCTCAGAAAGACAGGGAGATGAAGAAATACCTGTCCTGCTACCCAGTACCTTGTGTCAGGCGCTTTACACATTTTACATCAGTCAGTTACTGGATAAAAAAACAGAGTTTAGGGACTGCTCGTGTTTGCCTTTCAAAGGGCAGTGGTTTGATTAACATTCAGTAGTGTCGGGCACCCTCTTGTATGAATCCTGGGATGAAATGTGTTGCATGAATTATCTTGCATGTTTCCAGGTGAACTAGCAATTTATTCTCAACAGAGGAGGCAGAAGAAATCATCATAAGGGTGTCTAACATGTTAATAGGTGCATTCCCTGAAATGAGCGATAAGAATTTGATCATCATAAAATTAAAGAGATTACTGAATTAGCTGTCTTGTTTCCTGGGTTTTTCGTTCTTATGATACTGCTATGTAGATGATGGACAGCTTCACCACTGTGGCTGAAATAACCAGAGACCTCATTAGCATCGTGCTGCATCAGTTCTTATGTCAAGAGTCATTGCCTGGAATGTCAGATGGGCAGAAGTGATTGAACTGCAGCCACATGTATATGTCAAAGTCCTACTGAAATGCAGGTTCCTAAGCTCCGCAGAAACAGGATAGTCAGTGCTCCCTGCTACACAGCTCCAGAAAGTTTCCTGGGATGAGAAGTAGCCAATGACCTTCTGGATGACCAGTTTCCATGTAACTTTCATGGAAGAAGGAGACTCGAGGTTTCAGAACCTTGAATTGCTCTTTGAAGACAAAGGCATCTCTTCGTTGGTTGCACAGGCATTGCATGAGCTCACCTTGGGATCTCCAAGAGAGTCTGCCTGGACAACATGCCCGCCTGTTTAGGCACTGCTGTTCCTCAAGCAAAGAACACAGAAGACAGCTGCTACAGCTGTTCACAGAGATCTTCTGTACTATTTTGGAAGTATAAACTGGACTCCTGCACACTTCAGGGCTCTTGGTAACATGTTCAGACCTTGGGAAGAAACAAACTTAAATATCAGGCTCTGTCATTAAGTTTGGTACTCAGCATTTTCTATGGCCAGTGCTGGGTCCTCTTAGTGAGTTGAGCTGTCATAGCTCAGTAGTTATGTTCTCCAAAAGCAGGAACTGCAACATTCTGTCTAGGGTTAATGTGGACACCATTAATTTCTACCAACACATCATGTAATTCCTAGTTATATGGCTAATATCTAGACACTGTGGCTGCTTCAGTAAAATTCCTATAAAATATCTTCTTTTTTTGTTACAGAGACACTGTAACAAAAGAAGGAAATTATGGCCTAAAACTAAACTTTCTAATCTTGTATTTGACATAGGACACACATAGACCAATCCACAGGCTACTAAACTGTCTTGGTCCATGTAGCTCACTGGAAGGTTACTGATGTACATAAAATTATCTCATTTTTTAATATTTGTATGAAAACATTTGAACAAGAACAATAATAAATCAATTGTAACTGTCACTAATGATAACACATTGCTGATATTGAGGTAAAAATAAACAATACAGCAATGTAATCAAGATCAAATTATCTAATTAACAATTTAGCCTCAGTAATTGGAATGGTGCTTAAGCAAAAATAATTTATACCCCCCAAAAAATAATCTTTATGAATATTGGAAAGAATGATCTTCATTTGATTATAAATGAAACTAAATTACTTTTCTCAAGTTAATTAGGCATTTTACCTAAATGTTTTTAATTCTATTACTGAAGCTGTGATCTTACTTAATGACTAAATTGCAGCTGAGAACCAATTATGATCCTTCTTTTTTAGATGTTTGTTTTTACCCAGCAGCTCTTCCTCTACTTCCAGGAACCAAGATACAGGGTTTAAAGGAGACAATTTTCATTAAATATCCAAGCTGACTTGTTTTCTAACAAATGTTATGGGTGGTAATTTCAAATATCTTCTACAGAATGTATTTTGGTTCATACTTTAATGAAGCTGTTGGAATTTGGGAACATTTCTTTCACAACCCTTCCCTGCAGTGGCTCTTACAGATGTGGTCACAGAGCAAGGTACACAGCCATATTTTCACACCTTAAAATAAGAAGTCTAACATGTCTCTCAGTTAGCACGGTAAAAGAGGAAAACTTGGAAAATAAAATATTGGGTATTTATGGTCTTTTCAAAATGTTTTCAGCTGTTGTAGTTTCTCTGGATGTTGAACAGAAGTTGCAGTGAAAACAGAAAACAGGATTTTTTTCTCTACGGGTCCCTTCAGGGGCTGGAAAAGCCTGGTGAAATTCTGGAATGGAAGTAATGACTGTGATTCTTTTTTTCATATTCCATTGTGGAGACCGGAATTTCTAGGTTACGGATTGTTGGCTTGCCTAAAGAGGGGATCCTTCTTGGTCCTCTTTGGTTTTACAGTTCATACACATTGATTTAATCACTTTATGATATCTTTCTGCAAGGTGTAAAGTCCTCCAAATGATATTAATTAGTGTTGTGTGTATTGAGTCAACATTAGTAAGCAGCATTTTGAAGAAGTTTTTTTTAAAAAATCTGCAAGGCGCAAAATAAATTCTAAATACCAGGTTATCTGAGGTGATTTTTTGAGGATACTCAGAATGTTCCCATGCATGTAAAAGACCTTAAGGTTGAATTGTCTCACTAGTCTGTGGAAAGGTATTAAAACCAAAACATAGTTAATTGTGCCGTGGGGAGTGGAACTTTGTGACAACTAGCTATTGTGCACTTACTCACTAAAAACTTAAAAATAGGTTTAACTTGCTGACAAATTTCTCCAGCTTCTTTTTTATTTAAAACAAAACAGGTTCACATGCAGTCTGTAAAGCAAGCCAATTATTTTTTTTCTGAAGTGATTTTTATATAACCATAAGCAAAATTCCTGTTCCATTGTTATCCCTGTTATGTTAATAGAAAAGTGATTTTTCTTATTCTTTTATTCTTATTCTTATTCTTTTATTCTTATTCTTATTCTTATTCAGTAAAGAATCAGGTGGCCAATGTACAATGAAAGGGTTCCGCAGTTGGGATTATAGCCTTTTTTTTTTCCTGTTTATAAATAACAAATTGCTGGGACTGCCTACATAAATCCATAAGTATGCTCACAATTTCTCTATACACTACAACAAGCCAAAGAAACATTTTTAAATTCTCTAAGAGAAAAGAGTCCTCATCACTTCTTTTAAAATCTAGTTATTATAGTAGAGGAGGTAAGACAATAATAATTTGCGAGAACAAATCTGAATTTTCAGTTCAATCTTGTGAAGTTATGAAACAATAAAGACAAGAAGTTATAAGTGTGTTATTCAAAATGAGACACAATTTTAATTACATGTGGTTTAACAGGAAGTGTAGAATACCAACGTATCGAAAAATAGGTTTAAAAAGATGTCTTGGTTCAGCCGCATGATCAAAATGCAGACTGTCACACACTGCCGGTGGCCAAATCTCTGTGGCATACAAGATGGCTGAAGTCATATATTACTTATGCTGACTTATGGATGTGAAATAAGAAAAGATGATTATTGACGAACACCCGAATAGCTGAGAGATGCAAAATGGACAGCTTGTCATATTGACAGAGTCTAATAAGTTTATAGGTGGCTGAGGTAAAGACTATAATGAGAGGAGAACGCTGCATAAAGCTACGCAGTAACAAGAGAAATAATGACTGCTAACACAGCGCACGGGCTTACACCACACAGCGTCCGTCTTCCACTTTGCTGAACATCTGCTGACCAAGCAGTCTGGCCTTGAGAGAACGAGCCTTTGCTCATCTCCTAATGTATTAGAGATTGGAGTAGAAACAGTTATCAGCTACATTCTCTTCTTCAGAGAGACAGTTTTCCTGTTTCAAAGCATATAAAAATAATTGCGTTACTGCAACTGAGGGAATTAAGATATCTCTGTTGAGCTGTAGTAACTGACGGGCTGAGCACTTAGTCCACTACAAATGCGACATCGGATGCTACCTTAAACCATTTTTGTGGCAGCAGGGTGTACAAGAAGTTACTGCAGGAAGGTTAAAAGATACTTCTGCAGCCTGCATGTGCATGCAATTATCTTTCCATATGGTCAGTGTTGCTATATATCATAAAGTTATCTTGTCTTCAGTATTTTCCTAATAAATTTTCATTTTCTAGTTACTTGTTGCTTGCATGCGGATGTACTGTGTTTGGCTTCATAAGGGGAACAAGCAGAATTTAGCAGCAGTATTTTAAGATAACCTATTTTAAAGGATGACGGAATGTTAAAAGCAAGCTCTAGGTTCGTATGGCACACAAAAAAATGCTTTGCATCTAGATACAACTGCTTATATATTGGTAACTACAGAAGGGGAAGACAAGCAAAAAGATCATCTCTTAGGTTTGAAATGCCAAAAAATCCTTAATGAAAAATATAATGGCCACATCAGGCTAGTTCATATATAGATATCTTTACTGGATAGAAAGGTTGAGGTTACATTGCCAATAAGTATCTGAACAGAACAGAAAAGCTAAACATCTTGGCTTTCTACCTAAAGAGGGAAATTAATTGCCCCTGAGCTTTCTGCCTTTTAGAGGACTCTACTGAACTGTAATACCTCCCTCTTCTCAGGTGGAATCAACCTTCCCAACTCTTCTATCTGTGTGAAAAATTCTTCATTCTCTTCCTTCTTTACCGAGGACCTTCCACAGGATGTACTGAAGACACAAGTGACTGTAGCAGGGGCTACGGAATTAAGCAACAAAATGAAGAGCGACGACCTGCTAGGAGCAGGGAATGTTTATTCAGAGTTTCCAAAGAAACTCGGAGATGAAGTAGCTGAATTACTAACACTGATATTTAACCTTTAATTTAAAACCACTTTACTGAAGACTGGGAGATGGCAAACACAACACCAGATAAGACAATAAATCTGGAGGACACGTGAGGAGTTGCTGGCCTGTAAACCTGCTGTCTACAGTGGGAAAATTAGGAGAAATTGTTATTAAGAATGGAGTTGGTGTATATGTGGATAGATGTACTTTACCATTGAAAAGTCAGCATGGCTTTTGCAAAGGGAACTACTGTCTTGAAAATGTATTGGAGATCTTTGAAGGGGTCAGCAGGCATATGGATAAAGCTGATCTGATTGATATAATCTATTTGGATTTAGATATTAAGCAGCCATGCATAAGAGATAAAAAGGTCACAACTTGGATAAATAATTGGTTACAAGACAGGAGTAAACAGTCAATTCTCCCAGTGAAGGGAGGTCAGCAGTAGAATTCCACAGGAATATGTGCAGGGGATTGTTCTACTTAATATTATATATATATATATGATATAATATAATATCACCTGCATAAGAGGGTGAGCAGTATTGTAAAAAAGTTGGATGATTATTCTAAATTATTCAGGATAGCAAGAGACCTGACTGCAAAAAATTGCAGAAGGGTTGTATGAGATAAGTGAAAGAGGGGAATAAAAAGGCAGATGAAATTCATCAAAATGTAAAATTATGAGAAGAATAAAAGACAATCTTGCAATCCTACTGTTTCATATACAACATATATAAAGAGGCAACTGTTGCCACTCAGGAACAAGTTTTTGTGGCTGAGAAAGAGATTTTCACTGAAATGTCAGCCAATGCCTAGTAGCCTTCATAAAGCAAAAGTTAAGAATTATTAAGAAAATAATGGACAGCAAAACAGAGATCGCTGTTCCACTACATAAAGTCATGGGTTCAGCCATTCCCTAGAATATTTTATGCAGTCCTGAGCCTCTCATCTCAAATGCATGAAGCAGAACTCAAAAAAGAGAAAGGTGGCAAGAATGATCAAAGGTCTGTGACAGATTTCATACAGGGAACCCTTCTGTAAGTTAGAAGTCTCCTGTCTGGAAAAGAGATGACGAGAGGGAAGGATGTGCTAGAAATTTAAAAAATTTTGAGTGATATGGAGACAGTGGGTGGAGATTAAATTGTTCACAGTCTCTTCCATTTGAAGAACAGAGAACTCTCTTCCATTTGAAGAGAGAGTCAAACAAAACTCACAGAACCCACCTTTTTTTTTTTTTTTTTCCTGAGACAAGTGAGAGGCGATAGTTGATTATACAAGACAGGAGACATGAACAAATTATTGCTGAAGACTATGTGCATGCTAAAAATTTCCATGGACTCAAGGGGAGACTGGACAAGTTTAGGCAGCAGAAATCTATCAAGGTTTACCAAACACAAAAGCCCCTCATCTGGCTCAGCAAATCTCTGAAATGGAAATAGCTGGAGGACAGGAGAATGATAACGAGAAATATAGATTGTTGCACTTGTATTTTGTAGCATGTCCTCCAGACACATGCCCATCGTTAGAATCAGGTTACTGGGGTAGACCCCAGTTGGTCTGACCAATTACAGATATTCTTGCAATTGAATATTCCCTTTCAACCAAGTTTTCTTATCAGGATACCAATTGTCACATTCTAAAGCTTAATTTCAATGCATGCCAAAATGCAGGTGGTGTGGTGGATGTAGAAGCTGGGATTTAAGCATGAATTAAAGAATAAATTAATATGATAACATATACATATATATATCCAGTGTCATGCTTATTGGAGCTGGGTCAAGTGCATGCAGAGATGTAGACCATCTTTGTATTTCATCCCACACTTTTGTTCTCTATTTATAAAAGCTTGCTATGGGCTTAAAAAAGGACAAAGATGCAATTGAAGAGACAGGCTGCAGATGGAGTGAGGATGATCAGTGGTACGCAGCAAGAGTAAAACTATGTAGACACAAATACAAAGAATTACCCATCTGCCTGTTTGGCTCCTGGCAAACCCCGAGTACTTGTGACTGTATGTAGGCAGTTATTATGAGCTGTGATGATGACAACTACATATGTGCTTTGGAGATCATGAATGTGAAACTTCATTGTAACTATGTTTCCTTTGGGTTTTGCATATTTAGATTCTTTCCTCAGCATTACAACCTACCAAATAAAAATAAGAGCCTCTGAATATACATGGCCTAAAACATCTTAATAAATGTATAGATCTCTTAAAACGTAAAATGAATGTTGTGGTATCATTTTTTTTTTATGCTTTTATCCAATTCATTATAGTTGGTATGTACTTTTGACAGATGGCCATATGTGGGACCTTCTATCCATGACCAGTCTAAAGTAAGCTACGTTACCTAACCTAAACGCTCTTGGAAAACATGACTGATTCATACTATTGTTATTAATTCTCTTCTATTTATTTATCAGAGATTACTATTAATCTCTGATATTGTCCTACTATCCTTTCTAGAAAGTGCTCATGTGTCTATTTGCCTTACACATATAAGTTAGATTCTGGTAAGAGCTGCAATGTGACTTTAAACAAGAAAATTATTGCTACATTAATTATTAAAGACTCCAAGAATAGTCCTGAAGTTAAAAAATGTGGCTTAAGACACAGGTAGTAGAGGGTCTATTGCTAGCTCTGCAATGACATTGTAGTTATGAAATTTATTCTATTTTCTAAATTAAAGCAACTTAAGAAATTTTGCTTAATACTTTTTTTCTAAATTAATTGGAAAACCATCAGTGGAAGGATGTATTTTCAACCAATTTTTTGATGACTGATGTATATTTTTGCATCATAATTCACCCATGTATTTTCAGCTGAAAGACTAAAACTATGGAGGATAGAGATGGTAATTTGCTGGTAAAATTTTGTAATGTCATCACTGTGGTATTTTTGTGTATGGAACTAGTTCCTGCTAGTAAATTAACTGGGGACAAAGTGCATTATCCACACAGTGGGGTTATTTTAGTAATAAGTACTTATAATGAGCAAATGTTTTCATTCTATCTAGTGATGCAAGGAGGCACTTAGAAGCAGCCAGGAGAAGGGACGCTGAGAAAGAAAGCGCCACTGGCTTCTAATTAAAGTGGTTTATGAGAGCTATGTCTGAGGACCTGCCTAAGACTATCCCTGAAGAAGGCTTGGAGATCGTCCATGGTTGAAAAGAGTTACACAGGTGATGCTTACATTAACTATAACACATATATATACATATATAAAACAATAGCTATAACACACTGAGATGATTGAAATGTTTTCAGTGCTAATTTATTTTGAAAAATAGACAGTGAGTCAAAGGCTAATGTAAAGAAAGAAGATTCCACTTCAATTACCTGTACAGCAAGAATGTAGATGGTCAGGTATCTAAGTATCTGTGATAGTTTATAACCTTCAAACGGTAAAATAGGTTTCCTGTGGTTTTGTTCATGTTTGGTTTGTTTTGTTTTCCTAACAAAGGAAAAGTATTACTCAAGGAAGGACTTGGTCAAGCAGATCATTTGTAATGTCCATACTGTTACTGTAAAGACAAGAAGGACAATTTATAGACCAAAACACACACACGCGCATATATTACATTTATTTATTTAGGGCATCATACAAAGCTCCCTGGTGTCGCTGGAAAAAAATCCATACATATATTTATATGTTTGTATACGCATGCAAATTTGTTTGCTAATTAACACATAAAAGGCATTGAATAAGAAGGAAAAGTAAGAAAGCTTGGGAAATTGAAAAGGAAGAGGAAGTCTATTCAACAATAACAACCAGAAATATGACGGTTCAGTGGCTCTTGATTTAATACCTCTGGACAGCTCCCCACTGGAAATCAAGAATTAGAAATTGGTGATATGTGCTTTGTTCATCTCCTCACCAATGTTCTGAGCATGAAAATCGGATCTAATTTAATGAAACAAACTGCTCACCCTATGAGCTGATTACATGATGTGCATGCAGAGTACTTATTCTTATACTAACATAAAGGACTGAATATGAAAACAATAAAAACACATCTGTTACTGAATCTTGTCTTTTTTAGTATGTTTTTTTTCTTCTTCTTATGTATTTCTGTCTTGTATTTGAAAATTCATAGTTGCAGCACGCATTTCCACTCAGGCCACAGCAGTAGATAACGGTTTGCTGCAGTTTTCCCTCGTTCTATTATTCCAATCTCAAAAGAGTTGGGTCCATGAAAGTAAGATTTTTGAGGGTTAGTTTTTAAAAGAAGCAGAAAAAAAGAATTCATTTTTTCTGCTATGACAGAAGCAACGTATGGCAAAATGTATTCTGGGACCATATTCTTCAGACAATAAAATTTTATTTTATCCTAATAGGATAGTAAAGACTAAGGCTGTTTAATCAGATAGGTGGCTTAGTTGTCCAGAAAGAAAGAATCAAGTTGCCTTGTGAATGAAAATGCCTTAAATGTTGTTAAATTGTTGATAATTTTTGATTAGCAAAAATTCTGCTTGAAGAGACAGTCTACAAAGAGGTGGAAACTCGGAGTGGAATGTAAGTTGTGTGGCAATAAATGCTTTGTGTACCTGCCCAGTGCTGAGATTAGGGCTCCTTGATCTGTCCACATCAGTGATTCCCTTACATACTTTCCCCTCACATGAAATCAGCATATAAATAAAAAATCTGAACAGTTTTTACAGAATTCTGCTACATTTTTAGTGTCAGGGCCTTAAGTTATTTGAACTTCTGTAGGCATCTTCTGAAAGGCAATGACAAAGAAAGATGAGTAATGAGATCTCCATAATAAGCCTTCTGACATGCTCTCATCACTTGGTCCTGCCCACTTTTTTTTCATTTCAGGTTAGTGTGGTATAGATGAAGCTCAATCTTTTCATATAGTGTGCAATACCTTTCCCCTGTACTAACTGCAGTATATTTTAGACATCTTCAAAAGTTCATCAGTGTCACTTGAGAAAACGTGATAAATTCACCCTGCCAAGGATCTGCCCTATGGATCATATGGTAGATACATCAATCTTTTTGCTGAAATTGTACCCTTCTGGGTTGATCCAACTCTCAGTATATTTATTTGCTGATGGCACAGCTTACATAATGCAACATTGAGTCTTGGGTGTTTGAGATGGAGACTTTTTAAGATTGGATATTAAGCATGTCTGTGTGTCTGCACTTAAGTCCTGGCTATTTATATTTTGAGAAAATCTGGTTTATGTATGTGACAACCACATATATGACGTACAGAGTCAAACAATAAGAAGACAACATACTTGCAGGTCTTCATTCTGCAGAAAAGATAGTTCAGCTGGTTTAAAAGTAAGCAGAAAAACTCAAAAAAGGGGAAAGGCTATTATTGCATGTGTGGGTAGATTGCTAACACCATAGAAAAAATTACTTTCCAATTTGATATGTTTATTGCCATGACTTCTAGATAACAAGTTCTCACTTGGCCTTGATGCTGTTCTGGAAAGCACAACACTAATTAACAAAAAACTAAAATCCAAAACCCAAACCCACAGTTAAGCACTCTCCCCAAAAATCCTATAAGAAAAAAAAAAAAAGGAAAGGGTGGGGAGGAAGGGGGAAGTTTGATATGACTTTGTTAGAATAAACCTCATCTTCATTAATGAACAAAAAAAAAATGCATGTACACTTTCTTCTGTTTTCTGTTGTTTAGAAATAAAGAACAGTGGTATAGAGCTCTAGTACCATTACAGTCAGTTTAGAATAGCCTGTTTACACCAGCTGAGGAACTGGCTCATAATGTTGTTTAAATATGATGACAGCCCAGAACATTTTCTGATGAATGAGTCACCCAAATGGACCAAAATTCATCCCTGACCCACTATGGCTACTACATTTATATTATTATGAAGGTCATGGATGTTTTTATGTTGAATATGGTACCCTGAGGATTTAATTAAATGGGATTTAAAATTATGAATACCAAAGCCAAACAGGTCATATTGGTTAATCCAGTTTTATTTTACAGTAATTGGTTACACAAGTTATTATTATATTATTTAGAACATCCTGATCCTCGGTGGAAGTCCTTGTGCGTTTAATTAACCATAAGTACAAAATTACTTTAACAAATTGAAGCCATTATGGCCTCCTTATATAGTCTTTTCAAATGGAAACTGACAACAACGTTTCATTTAAATTCTTATAATTTTGTAGTTTTTAAATGAAGAAACAAAGTAAATAACGCTGGCTTAACTACTGTTTTAGTTACTAGTTTTAACTGCTCATTTTAGGTGGATATTTCATATTTGGATTTTGATCAGGTTTTTGTAGCTGATTTTCACATCTTCTGACTTTATGGGTCGCTTCACCTCCACTTTGCTAAAGCTTTCAGAACTTTACCTTTCTAATCACAAGGAATGCGGGAAATGCTGGCTACTGTTTCTGTCTCTTTGCCGAGGTCTACAGATTTTGATAAGATTTATAAAAAAAAAGTGGAAAACTGTGGTGATGGTAAATTTTAAAGGACAAGAGGAGATTGACTTCACCTTTACTTAAGCGGCAGCCCGGAAGGCCAGGCTATGTGTGCACCTCAGCTTATGGCCAAGCGTGATGAAGTACTCGGTAACATCTCCTGGACCAGGCCAATCTTTTGTGCTGCTTTTGTTAAGCTTTTTGAGATGCCGACTGCAGTTTCCAGCACCACTTCAGTGAAAACAAGACACTCGGACTGTGACACGGAGGCAGCCCTAACTCACAGAGTCCTGACCGAGAGTGCAGGATGGGTCAGTGACAAACCCATAGCAGGAGCTCACTCCCCTGCCGCTCTGCCAGTGCGGGTGTAGGTAGTGAGTAGCAACACCGGTGAGGAGTTTCTTTTCAGTAATTCTTTTTGCTAACTGCATTCTGCTCCAGCCTGTTTGGCTATGAAAAGTGATTTATCTGGGTTACCATCAAGAACGCGGTGTGGTGGAAGTGCTCTCTGGCACATCATCATGTGCAATATTAAACAGTGTTTACTCATCTGTTCGTTCACGTCACAGGTCCGGGCAATTGTGAAACATAAGCACAGTCAAATATAAATTCAGTAGGGACCATAAAAAAACAGGTTGCTATTTGTAATGTTGGGTTAATTGTTCTGTATGACTGAGAAATAGATGAGAATTTACTGCAGTCTCTTGATATTCGGTGTTGCTCTGTCACAGTACATTGAGAATAATGAATAGGACATTCACTTTGGAGCAACTAACATTAGTTTTCTTACCCAGGAAACAGGGAAGCCAGCTGGAGAGGAGAAAATTGCCAGGTAGATTGTCGCCATAAAGGCAAAGGTAACACGCTGATAATAACCAGGGGAAATATGAAGATAATAACAGAGGATGATAACAACCCAGCCGAGGAGAAGAGGGGGGTCTGGAAGATCAAGCGATCCCAAGCTGTGCACAGCTATTATGCAGATGGAGGGGCACTTCTGCGCCTGCAGAAAGGAGCCAGTTTATCCTTCGTGTAGCAGAATGTGTTAACTCCAGCCTCGTACTAAATAAGATCAGGCCTTGCTTTCTCCCTATTATCAGGAGTATGTATTTCTTGACACATTTCTGCACCGCTGCCTTGTTATTGTGGATGGATCATTATATATTCCACTTTGTCCTCCCTCCCCCTTCCCCTTGGCTGTGGGGCTCTGCACGTTGCAGCAACTGTCACGTCGGGTATATGCGTATCTGTCAGCCGCGCGATGAGGAAGGATGGAGTGATCACTCCTCGCAGCCGTGTTTATTCTGCTCTCTGTCTTCAGCAGGCCTGTTCGCAGTCAGACATTTTCCAGACTGCTTCCCGTCAAGTATCCCGGGAGGAGTGAGAGTGACCGTGGTAGCCACACTGCTGCCCAGCAATGACAGAAACCTTGGATAATCTCCCTGCTTTCAGCAGCTCATCCCAGGGTAGCTTTCCTCTGTAACACACCTACTCCTTGCAGCCTGTCCCAGCTTCTTTTAGCTATCTTCCAGCACCAGCAGGTGAGGAAGAGGAGCTGAGGAGGGGGAGGAGGGGAAGGTTAGGGTGATGGGGATGGCAGGGAAGAAGTCCCAGCAGTGACAAGATGGGGGGGGAGCATTTTGTCCTGCCCTGGAAATCAGCTTGCTTTTAACAAGTGTTGTTTTCTATTTTTCTACTTCTCCATCAGTGATGGCCACATAAACATCTTTTGTCTCTTTTCCAAGCCGTAGTAACTTACTGAGGAACAGCTCTGAAATGGGAAATTTCCCAACATTTTTTTCTTCTTCATCTTCTTTTTTTCTGTTTCTACTTCTTTTCTTCTTTTTCTCCTTGTCTTTGTTGTTGTTGTTGTTGTTGTTTGTTTGCTTGTTTGTTTATTTTTCGGAATTACCTCACTGGGACTAGGATTCATACTCAACATATTTTCTGGGCTATGCCTAGATCAGCGTCCTAACTCGAACTTGAGTGACTCATAACCTCTAGTGACTTGCTAAAGCTTGGCTTTAGGGAGAGTAAAAAAGAGAGTAAAAAAGGTAGTTATTTGAAATGTGATGAAAGTCGTTAGGCATTACACTGTATATTTATGAAGGTGACTCACACAATATTTTGAACCTCAGAAACAGCAAATGTATCATATGATGCAAAACCAGAAAAAAATATAGTGAGTGCTTTTATTAATTACTGTGCTAAAAGCCTGATGTCAGACCAGTGTCTTGCTGATACATGCACTCTAAAGCTCTGCTTTTGCCAGCAACTTTTCTTTTTTCTCCTTCTCCCAGACAAAATTTGCATTGGAGAAAGGATGCAAGTATTCTCCCACAGCAATTTTCCGTTGTTGGTTACTCATTGGCAGCTTTACAGAAAAGATGGTGAAATGTGACTAGCTAGCCAAAGATTTTCATTACCATGTTCTGTTTTTACTAGAAGTCTTGGGAAAATTTGGGTCATTGACTTTGTAATGATAAGTCTGTCTCCTCTCACACAACTCCTGCCTGTCAGAAAGGATGATTCTGGAGTGGTAGGCTCTGCTCAGAACCCCTGATGTACTGAGAAAGATAACCAGAGGAGCAGCAGCCTGGGAATGGTTGCAGAGCACAGGCATGGTGAACATTTTTGAACTGAACTCTTTGTTTATTGCTTTTTGTTTCCCCCTCTAATGGTTTAACCACGGAAATTAAGGGTATGTAACAATCTTCTGATTGCTGCAATGGATCCTTTAGCTCAGGTAATGCAAGTGCTTAATATTTAATGCAGAGATGAAGAGTTCTGTCCACAGTTCTCCCTACCAACCCCTCTTATTTATATAATCCGGTTATAGAAAATCTGTCAGGACCGTGCCTTTCTGTCATATTAAGCTCTCTAATAGCAAGAGCTTATTAACGTATGCTTTATTAGATTCTGTGCCTTTACAACCAAGTCATTAGACACGACCATTATCCTCATCGCCTTTCGTATCTGTCTTAAGACCCATCTTCACCATGATACCCATGCTTAATGAGAGAGCTTAAGTAGACAGACTGCAAGTGATTCATTTGTATCCCTTGCCCACTTGTTTTATGGAATAAAAAAATACTCTTTAAAGCTTCCAGCTGAATGCTCAACCAATAGTTTCCATGATCTTGTGTTCCAATTAGTCGCCCTCAGGTTCAGCATCCTTCCTGCACACCGCATTCTGCTTGCCCCGATGTGCGCTGCTATTGTCTTGATTGGAGTGATTTTGAGGCAAGGAATATTTCCTGTTTATGTTCACACAATAATCAGCACAGTGAGGGCTTTGAACTAATTGGGGCCTCTGGCTGCTACTTACTTACTACCAGTATACATTATATATACATCCAACCAGTTTGGAGAGGCTAGTGAGAAGATTCTGGGTTTTGCATTGTTGCTAAGTTTTGCCACTCCTGCGCAGTTGTTTCATATTACCTTCATTAAAAGGTAACTGCAACACTCAGTTCAGGTTTAAAGATGTGGCAAGTACTTGTTTTTAGAGAAGAACTCCATATCCAGACACAGCTAGTTCTGATTTTACTTAGAAAAGGTGACATAAGGAGAACCTCTATATACATTGAAATTTTCTGCAGTAAAATAACAAAAAAAAAAAAAAAAAAAAAGGATTTCCTGGAAAAGAGATATTTTTTATGGGGGTTTTGGTGGGTTTAGTTTTGTTTTACTTGCCCTCATCCCCCCTTTAATTTTTACCTTTAAACGTAAACATTTCTACAGATTTGCTAATACTCTGATCTCACTGAAACATTCATTACCTTGACTAGCTTTACAGGGGCTGTATTCTGACAGAACTAAAAAGAGGCAGCTTTTGACTTCAAAATAGTTCTTGAATCCTTCTTACTCTGTTTCTATTCCACCTGACAGTCTTCACTGAGGCTCTTCAACTTAGTCTGGCAGGTTGGACTACACCAATAAAACCCTCTCAGAGGGCAAGGGGGAAATGGTCTAATCTATGCGTAAGAGCATGCTTTTCTGCTGGTGATTTTATGCACTCAGTCTGGGTTAAGAAATCATTCACAAGCATAGCAGTGCTTCTAGAAATTAGTAAAATCTATTGGTACATGAAATCCTACTTTAGAAGTTGTGCCTTACAGATATTAAAAATGAATCTGTCATAGAACCATGAGTAGAGCTTTTTGCAAAGCATTTGTTTGATGTATAGTTGCTCCCTAGAGAGAAGAGTATCCAAGAATGAGCTCTGAGTAAATGAGTGCACTTGGCACGTCCTAGAATAATGTCAAAGCTTTGCTGGCTCCAAGGGGGAGTTTTGCTTTGACAAACCTAGTTCCAGTGCCTTTTGCTTACAATGGATTCAGGGAATTTGGAAATATATGAAAAGAATATATCAGCACAATGATACCTACAATGAACAGAAGGCATCCATTAGCAGGCAACAGAAAAAGAACAAACAAGTTCTTGTTATGGTTTTCTTAGAAATTTGGGTTTTTTTCTCACCTGAATGTATCTATACATCAATCTCTCCAGCAAACAAAGAAAAATACTCTGGTTGAACTCTGACAATACAGAATGATCCCTAAGTGCACTTTCAGAGGAAACTGTGTTATTATTTATATTTGTTGTGTGGATGCAGGATGCTCTGCCTAAAGTGTATTTGTGATGGGAAGAGCCAAGTCTAACAGCTTGCTTTCGAGTCCTGCAACTTTCCAGAGGAATCAGTCCACATTTTAGCCCTGAGATACCTTCCATTAAGTCAACCAGAGTAAACACTGCCCTGGATCTGCATGTTTCCAGATCATTGAAATGCTAAATGGAAGCACCTGGTAGGTGAATTGTTTAATGCAGGCATAATTGATGGGTGAGAGTGAGGCATGGCCGAGCCTCACTATGCCCAAGCTGGCTGTTAGGCAGCTGGGGGGTGGGGGTGGC
>JAVJGJ010000057.1:73084641-73094811 GCA_035590215.1 Microhierax caerulescens | reverse complement strand
TGGTGGGGGGGTCCCTGGGGGCAGGTGTCCCTGTGTAGCCAGACCTGCCTGGGGATTTATTTCTTCAGGTTGCCTAGTGATGCGATGTGGATGCTCGTACTCCCATACTCCCATACTCCCATGGCACTCCCAGCCTCTCCAACTCCTCACAAGGGACCACTGGGAAGACTATACGATGCTCTCAGAGTGCAACACAAACCCACGGAGAGAAAAACAACAGACAGCCTCAGAAAAAATTGGTGTCACTTCTCTGGAAGGTATGGGAGTCCTGCCTGTATGGACATAAGGTGCCAGTCCCCATTGGTTCTGCTGTATAAAAATGTGCAGATTAAAAACTGTGACCCGAAGTGCTGAATGTCTTCAGTCCCCACTGAGTTTCCTTCCCTGGCAAATGGCACACTGGCAGGGTGGCCCATGGCATCTTGCAGGATGCGACCCAAAGCGAGCATCTGTTTAGGACCCATACCTGAACTCCTCCAGTCTAATTTCATTGAATTTCTATTTCATTTTCAAATGAAAAATTTGAGCAGATTAGCTCCAAATTAGGATCCAAACACTAGGGAAGTGACAGTAGTGTTCCCTGAGAGAGTCAGTCTGATAAATAAAGGTGCTGGTGTTTTCCTGGGATCATTTACTTTTTTAAAAAAAAACCTAGCTCTTCATATAAAAATATGTAATTTATCCTGGAAGACAGGAGCTCACCTGATGTGTTTTAACTCTTCTACTGTTTTACAGGTCATGGGAACCACTGCAGAATCCTGTGGCTCTAAATTAGAAGAGCAGTTCCTCCCAAGGGTTCTTGTAAGTGCCTGCTCTGCTCTGCAGAGCGCTTGGAAATCTGAGCAACTGGAAAGAACCCGCCTTTGCAGCCTTGGTTCCCACCACTGAGGCACGGAAAAGTGCATGGTTTAACAACATGCTCACCCCTGCAGGTAGCTACCTACATTCAGCTAGATGTCTTTGTAAGAAGAAGTTCTGAAATACCTTTTTCAGATGCTTGAATTGGTTAAAAGCTATATATCGAGGTGAGCTGTCACCCAGAAGATGCACATTACAGTCCTGAAGTTTTCACAGTCCTTTAAGAAAGCCAGTTTAGATGGCAGGGTTACTTCTGTCCTGGTGGAACTGCTGGGGTATTCCAGGTCCAGCAGGGCAGCTGGATATTGCAGAGCATCTCCTATTGATGGAATTTGGGTTCATGGGAAGATTACACAGAGACAGAACACACGGGATTTGTTTATACTGCCTCTAAGACTGCAATGAAGGGGTCCCAAACCTCTCTGTGGCTGAGGCGCTCCTAATATATTCTTCCAGTGTTTGTTCATTGCAAACATATCTATGACTTTTTCTGAGCCATAAAACACAGCTGCAATTAATTTTCCAGCCAAGGTGCTTGGAGAGTGTAACATATATTTTTTTTTTTTACTTTCTTGCACTGAAGTGGTCTCAACTAGTTAAAAACATTGCAAGGAGTAGCTGATTTCTGTCACTTAAAGAAGAATCTCAAGCTGACCCTCCAGAAGCACATTGTATGCAAAGTCCCAACACACATAGCCTAACTTCCTGCAGTATTTTCTTTTGCAAAAAATAATTTATTTGCAAAATATATATAAGCAGTATTAGCACTTTGAAAAACATACGGAAATGAGCTTTTATTTGCAAATGAAACACTACAAGTGTTAGTCTGTAAAATATTGGGTAGTACTCACAAGTTATTAAAGTATACAAACATTAGAAGAAAGAGCCTGTTTATTTTATGGGAAGAAAACAGACCTTGTAAAGCATCTTTTAAGAGAAGGTTGTTTTTCTTAGATGCAAAAATGAATATAGGAATCTGCTGTCAACCGTAAACAGCAGCTTATAAAGTCATCAGATTGGTTCAGATACCAAACCCTAAAATGTGATCGTGGGAGCCCTGTTTGGTAGCTACTTAATTTTAGACTCTGAGGACCTCTTAGGTTTTCTTATTCTGAAATTTTTCATAAGCTCAGAATTAAACTTTTGCATGAAAATGAGCATTATACTTCACCTGGGAGCTGTTCTGCTACAGGAGAAATCAGAAAAAATACATTTCCTGAAGATACCTGAGTTGTAATAGACAGTTTCCTTTCTGCGTGTTGTATCTACTCCTAAAATAAGCTTTAAAAAGTATTTGGCTGTTACAATGTCTGTCTTTGCACGACACTTTCCCATTCTAACCTGTATGCAAACATAAGCTTGCAAATGCAAATTTCAAAGATGTTTTTAATGCTATATGTTGATAATATTATGGGATGCTTATTTATTCCAGAAGCATTTCTAGTCAAAAAGAACATGCAGATGTTTTCATTCTAACTCATCTTTATTAAGGTGAATAATTTGTATATTACAGTTGGGAGAAGAAAAGTAGATTGTAACTTGATACCAAAACAGGTGTTTGTGAATATCTCAGGCAGTGTTCATTTCTGCATGAGGTGCCTGCACACATCTCTTACAGACCTGAACGCTGCTGAAGCATTGTATGCATTTGTGCTTCTTGGATTTGTTCTCCTCGTGCCTGATCTAAAGCCTGATGAGTTCAGTGTCCATTCTGACTCTGGAAAAGGTTCTTTTCCTTTTCATTGTCTTTGCCTAATCCTTAAATTTTGAGAAGCAGCATATCCTTTCTCACCAGTTTCCCCCAGCTGAGCAGGTGCTGAAATGTCTGACTCCTGTAACTGCTGCTGTTGTTTCTGTTAATTAGGCCACAGCAAAATCTATTCCTTTTTTTTTTTTTTTTTTAACAGGAATGGGGCAGAATGATACATTTGTCCTCAAGGGATATGTCCATTTTCTATGCATGAATGAACTATCCAAAGCTTTGCCTAGCACATGTGTCAAACACATTTGTCTCATTTAGTAGAATAATTAAATCACAGCAACTTGTATTGTAGAAATAACAAAAATTTTTCTAGATTAACTAACTTCTTCTCTGGGAGGAAAAGGTGACAAAAATCTTACATATAGAAGTTCTTAAACACAGAAGAAAGTAAGCATATCTTATGATTCAGAAAAAAATTTATTTATGTTTTATTTAGAGGAAAAGCCTTGTTGGCATCAAAGCCTTTGGATTTCTACTGGACACTGAACTTGAGATTTCCTTGAAGATACTGACTACATGTGTAAGTTCAAATATTAATCAAATTCCTATTTCAATCAGGTTTTAATTTCAGCACCCAAAGCTGCATAAATGTGTTCATGAAAGTGCTGTAAGGAACTACAAGGAACATAAGTATTTGCAGGGTCAAGCCATTAGATTATACAGTATTTTGGCCTATGACAATTTGAAAATATAGTACTTTACTTTTGGAAAGCATTGAAAATATCATTGTGCATTTACCAAGCTTTCTTTTTTTAAAAAAATCTTCAATAGTGGGTTTTGTTAACATGTTGTTATCTGTGGTATTTCCATTGTGAAATGCAGTCTTTACTGATAAATAGGCACTCACGATTTTGACACATTTTACTGTCAATGGAGAAACCTAAAAGCAGAGCCTGCTTCCCCTAATATTTTAACTGCTTGATGTTAGTGATCACTGCAGTATTCTGCTGGGTCAATTTTTATTAGAGTATAACATTTGGGAGAAAAAAGGTAAAAGTCTCCAGAAAAGTTAGATGCAAATAATAATGTCATCACATTGAATTCATACTCCTCTACAAGTCTGAGATGTTAACAGTAAAGAAGTGTGAGGCTGTCTGCTGATTTAATTCTGCTAGTGCTAGAAAAATAGATATATGTAAGTTTGCAAATTTGTAGGTAGCAGGGAGATTTTTATTTTAATGCCACTTCAGGGAATAGTTATATATAAGCACCGCATGATGCATTCATATTTCCTGCTGAAACTCAGATTGCTGACATCAGGAGTTGTTAGAATTGAAACTTATATAGTAAAAGCTGCACTGCAACAGTCCAAAAGCACTGCAGCAGTGAGAAGGAGGGATGCGGTCAGGAAAATATGAAGCACTCAGTCAGATGCCCCTAAACTTAGTGAAAAGAATTCTACTGATCACAAGTGCTGGATCAGGGACTGAGGAAAAGATTTTGGGATGAGGAAAAGAGGGTAAGAAGAGAGAAAGCAAATGTCAAACTGCTAGGGTAAGGGTGTGGGCTCAGACCCTTCCCTGTCCCCAGTGGCTTACCTCTGTGTGTGTTGGCATGTGATTAAGAGAGTATTTTTTTATTCAGGTTTATAAATATTGGTTGGTTTTTTACATGTTTGAATACAGACAAGGAGTTTTGCATTTTGGATATAATCTTCATTATATTTGCTGCAAATGCAGATGCCTGTATTTTGATTCCATTTTTCAATTCTTGCTTTATAATAAAATTAGCAAGTTCTAATTTTTTGGCTTCTGGTCAAAGTAGATAAGCGATAGGTACCTATCTGTCTATCGATGAACATTAAAAAAAGGAAAGAGGGTCGATTCTGAGCCCAGGTTGGGGATAGCTGCTGAGCAGGATTGGTTCTTTTCTCTGTAGGGGAGACAGGCTAGTAAAGAATCTAATTTTGGGAGCTGTGCAAATTATTTATGTCCTCCAGCATATTTTATGCAGTTGCTGAAGTAGATGACTCAGTTTTAAGTCTGCTTGGAGACAGGGGTTTAATGTAGATGGCTCTTTGCTTCCTTAGGCAGCCTGTGTTCCTACCTACTCCTGCGCAGGGGAGAGCTGAGAGGGGGTCTGTGGTGGGTCTTCATCTGAGAGGCTGCGGGAGACTGGAGTAACGCACATACATGCAAGGCAGCTGGAGAGCTGGTATCACATCTTGATGCTTCCACGTGAATTGAGCCCAAGAAAGCTTTGATGTGGTAGAAACTGGGGGAATACATACTACATACATATCTGTCATATGTAGGTCCCCCAGTTTCTACCACACATTCCTAACGATTTAAGAACAACAAAATTCTTGAGCTGATGCATGAGAGAGTCAACACATAGTCTGGACACTGGCAGCATAGCCTTAATTTTTGCTGGATGTTGTGTAGCATGTGCTGTATTCTCGGAGAAGTTGAAGGAGCAGCTGCTACAGAACATCCTTAAGCCCATAATCAAAAATTTGAGAAATGGAGCTGTAACTGTCCCATGGTATTTTAAAAACAGACTGAAAAGAAGCCTCGGGAAAATATTAGTTTTCTAAAAAAAAAACCCTGAAGTACAGAAAAATGTTTTCTGGTAATGGTAATATTTTGATGCAATGTGTGAGGTATTCATTTTTGTAAAGAAAAGTCAGAATAATTTGTGAAAGTTTTTTGGCAGCTCTGGCAATAAAAAGGACATCTCTCAGATCTTCATTAAAAAGTAGGCTGATCAAAATGTTTTACATATTATATGCCTTTGTTTAAAAAACCCTTGATTGTATTTCTGTCTGTAATGGGTTTGTATCTTTCTCTGTAACTGTCTGGCATTCTGGTTTCAATTTGACTCTGGCTTTGTAGAACATGCAGTTGATAAAACATAAAAAGAGGGAGTTTGACTTGAAAATAATACTGAGTTCTCCCTTCACTGGAAGTTGTATGCTCACCAGATATTTGAGAAAATGCTTCCTTGCCTTTTTGATTTAATAGGTTTTACTACATATTTCAGCTCTGATTGCTATAACCAAACCATTAACTTTGAGATCAGAGAGACCTCCAGGACGCTTTGAAGAGCTCACGACCAGCTGAGAGACAGGAAAGAGCCTTGCTGCCAATGTTTTCGAAATACAACCTCACACTGCATTTTTTCTAAATGTTGTAGACACTGCAGCAAGGGTGCCTACTGGGGATGATCATCTGAGGATAAGTTGAGCCTTCATCTTTATTAATACAGTTATTAATACAGAATGATTGCAATTACTTTTTCTGAAAAGGTTTTATTTGGTTAATGAAATCCAGGAATAGGGTTCCCTAACAATGCCCTAGGGCTACTTTGAAATTTTAGTTGTGCCTCAAATGCATTATTCTTAAAGAAAAATTATCTCCATGTATATTTTTTTTATATATTTGGTGTAAATGAAGCAACTGAATACATTGCAGATGTTATTTTCTTAACATGATTAGGATTCCTTTCATTAAAAAAGCTGATTTCTAATAAATGTAGCCTCTGAGAAAAAATATTAAAGGACACACTGTCAAAATATGAAATGCTCTGTTTTCAGTCATGCTGTTTAACTAAATAACAAACTGAAAAAGGTTGCTTCGTCAAAAGGGAAACAAAAAGCATCATCAGAAGCTTCAGTGTGGTATTTACCAAAACTGATATTAGAACTACTGAACGGTTAGACAAAGGATGCCATGAGAGGCCACACCACTGTCATCTTGTAGCAGAATAAACTCACCTAGGAGCACCAGCTACAAGGGATGCAGAAGAAAGCCTGCTTATTCTGTGTACTGGGTCTATGAATGAATTTAGTATTTAGCTACTCTACATACATAGCACAGACACTGCTGAATCTAGGCATCCTGGCTGATACAAATACATGGGGCTAGAGCTAGAACATTAAGGATCACCTAAATAGGATATTTGTAGGATATCTTTATTTGCAGTCAAGCAGTGTTTGGGTGTCCAGGAGGGATGGGAGCAAAACAGAATAGAATTTTTTTTCTGATTAGTAATGTGCTTATAGAAAGATAAAGTCTTAAAATCAGAGACTTACAGTCTGAGGTCTTCTTTTGGTAACACCTCTTGTGAAAGGTGAGGGCAAGAGGGCTAAGGAGTAACAGAACAAGGAGCATCTGCTCCAAGGCAGGAGTTACACAGTGCAAACCCTGTAATCTCTGCTCAGGCTGGCATGCTGGAAACAAGCAGAATAATAACACTTTTTATCACACAAATGATAATGTAGAGAACTGAGAGAGTGCATACCTTGAAGACTAAAAAAAGCTCAGATACTAAGTTAATAACAAGAATTTTAAATTGCCCCAAAATTACAACTGCATTATTTGGCAAACTGGTGAGGTGACTGAGGAAGTGGCAGTAACAGAACATGCTCCCAGTGACCAGCCCATATAGATAAAAATATATCTAAGGCTAGAATTAGGCATTTTATTTATTAAAGTGTAAACATCTGTGGTTAGCCTAAAATAATCTGAGTGGCTCCTTTCAAACTTCTTTATCTTGAACTGTACGGTCCTGCCTTCACTGACCATCCGGCACGGATATATTTGGGTTTAGATTGTTTTTTTGTTACAGAGGTGGCCTGGTTTCAGCTGGGGTAGAGTTAAATTTCTTCTTAGTAAGTGGTGCAGTGCTGTGGTTTGGATTTGGTGTGAGAATAATGTTGATGACATTACATTTTGTTTTTCAGAGAACCTATGGTCCTGAAAAAGAAAAAGAAGACTTGATCCAGAAGAAAGAACTGAAATTTAAAGACAACGAAGTTGTCTGAGAAATGAGCCTACTGTGAAATGATTGCTATTTCTTGTTAGTATAGCAATGGTGCTAATGAACTCCATACAAAGTCCCAGCATTCTTGAAACTCCCATGTCCACCTGGTAACATAAATATGAGCCCAGTCAAGATCCACCTTATTAGTGGTGTGACAAGCACCATGCAAATGCAAGCGCACAGCTTCCAGAGACGGGCTGCGCAGCCAGGCCTGTGCCTGCCTGAATGGCTAACACGCCTGTCACATACCTTTATAGTATGTCTCTATGTGCGTGTCCTGGTCACCTGAGGCTGTCCTTGCAATCAAAAGGGAAAACCAGAAACACTGATGGTGGGATATAGCTGGTTGCTGATGACTAGAGACATTACATTTTGGAGTGCAAATTTTTAGTAAAGGGAGTCCAGGGTTCACTAAATTCACATGGTTGGATGTGACCCATCACCCATGAGTGTTTAATTAGCCTTGGCTTTTACATACTGGTAGCAAAAAGTCATCTCTGTCTGAGAAAACTGCCTGTCTATTTAGATAAAGAAGGAAAATAATAGTTTGGTTACTTCCAGGGTATCCAGAACTTCTGCCAAACAAACAAGACATGGAAGTACTGTGATATTTATTTAAATCACGCTCTTCGTAGCCATTTTTTTCATCCAGCGTCTTCTGCTGGTATTGTCATGGAGACCATGGCTGTTAATGTCATGCAGTCCTATAATATACACAGAATGAGTACTGCATCTCATAATTCATAAAGCCAAGTTTATACAGTGTCACAATCCTCACCTCACAAAGCAGAATTATAGCTGTACCTTTGTCGTCAGCTTTGAACTTCGGACATTTACTGGCTACGTTGCTGACAAAACTAAGCAAAAAGATTCAGTGCTTAAGGTTACTTATGCATGTTCAATATTCATTTGTTCAGCAGAGAAAAAAAATAATCCACTTCAGTGGATTTGTTTTGGTTGTAATAAAGAATACAGTCCAAGTAATCTCAGCGCACAGAACAGCAATGTAATTGACAGCTACATAAAGTGTGCTCACTAGTACTGGTCAAATTCCCTTGGGAATTCAAATGTATAGCTTCTGCACAAAATCCTTTGGTGGTGACTCAGCCTAAGACAGATGACTTTGAACTGGGAATGCACTGACAGGCCATTGGCTTGGCTTAGACGCAGAACTGGTATTCTCAGGAAAGAGACAGTAAAAATTAATCTTAGACAAAACCTTAAACCACTATAACTGCAGAAGACCTCATTTAGACATTTTAAGTCACACCACGTGTATGTCAGGACTATTTCCTCTTCAGAGACATGGCTCCAACAGCAAACCACTGCTTCATTTCCTCTTTTACCATAGATATACCATTTCCTCTTTTACCATAGATACAGACATAGGTATCAGAGACAAAATCCAGCAAGTCCTTTTGTTACTCTTTTCCCTAAGACACCGACATCAGAGACAAAATCCAGCAAGTCTTTTTGCTACTCTGCCATAAAAAGAGAAGATCCAAATTTCCTAGGACAGGACCCACTGAAGACTTAGAGTACACAGCTTGAAATACTGTCCAGCCATTGCACTAGTTTTGTTCCTAGATACCTGATCTAGGTGAAAATGTCCCTGCTCATTGCAGGGGAGGGTTGGGCTGGGCTACATGGCTGTTACAGGTCCCTTCCAACCCAAACCATTCTATGATTCTGTGGGTACCAGCTGTATGAAGCCATGCTTTAGAAAGGATGGAAAAAAAACCCCTCTCTCCCTGGAGAATCCAGGTACATTACTTAGGACGTACCAGATGAACCAGAAACAACTGTTCATTGCCTTTAATCCGGCTTTTAAGTCGCTCGCCTGAAATGTATTAAATATGAGCATTAAAGGGCATGAGGTGTGAAGAGAATGAGCAATGAGCATTCACATTTGTGGACATGTATATCATTACAAAAACATAAGAGGTGTTTCTTATATTCGAGCAATGTGATCAGCATTGTAAAAGACTCTACACTGAACTACATAGGTTCTGTGGACAGAATGAACTGAAAATCTGAGGAGATAATAAAGACTATAAACATGAAAAAAAAACCCAAACCCCAAACCCACTGCTAATTCATTTCTGAAAAAGAGGTGCATATTTGAGGGATAAATAGATGCAATTATATTAACACTTCCCAGGCTCTTCTAAAAAATTGCAACTACTTACAATATCAGAATTCCATTGCTATATTTCCAACTTGGCAGTCTTACAAACCTTGTGCAATAATTTCACCCAATATTTATCCTTTTCTAGTGATTCAGCTTGATTCAACCTCAGCCAAATATCGCTCTTACAATTCTTTTACTTACACACTGGAGCATGCATTTGCACTCTGCAAACAAATTAGGAATACTCGTACCCATTTTATTATTCAGTTGCATAGGATTCTCAAACTATTGTAGAGTGAAGTCCCAACTCTAATTGGGATTCTTTTATAGAAAGCATTAAGAACCAGTACAGCAGCATTGCCAGCATCTTGGCTGGTACTGACATGTGAACTGTGATGGTTTTAACAGATCTCTGTCCCCTAAAGCCAGCTGAGGCCTTTTTGCATACGTTCACAAGTGGATGACTATCAATGAGAGTTATGAGTGCACAACCATTTACATAGGCTTTAAAACCTAGCTATTTAATTTAGTTGCCTAAAGGTAGGGGTATTTATTTTGGCTGAGTGATCTAGGGTTATGAAAAAGGAGATTAAGTAAGATCATATTGCCCATACAGTGTTATGACCACACTGAGAAAAATAAACTCCAGTCAGCA
>JAVJGJ010000057.1:73061774-73084631 GCA_035590215.1 Microhierax caerulescens | reverse complement strand
AATGTAAATTCATATGTGAATTGCTGTGTTTTATGGAGTGCAATCCAAGTAACTTACTGCGGTGTCAGAAAGATGGCTTTGGTGATAAGCGGGTCCAATAAAGTTAATTCTGTAAACAAATATTAAGTAAAAACTACTGTCAGAAAAACACGAAGTGCTCTTTCCCTCTCCTTCTCCTGGAAAGTCTGTCCTTTGGCAGGCAGCTATGCACACTGTGCAATTCATCTGGCTGAAAGGACAGCTGATGTCACCTCCTGGCCAGCTGGCAAGGTGTTACTATTTGCTCAGGCGCCAGCACATTCCTCTGAGAGGGAATAAATCAGACAACTGGCACCTGTGACACTGATGTCCGTTCAGACATTTCTCTGTTCCTGTAATTTAAGCTGTAGTGGAAGGGCATAGTTAGGATCTCTCTCCTTTGTTGTAACCCCTTGCCTGGAGAGCTTTTCCTTAAAGGCTGTGAAAATGGCACCTTGCAGCAACCTGGTGTGGAAAGTCTGTTCCTCCCATACATAAACAACCAGGACTAGAAACTCCTTCTCAGAAAAAAGGAGATATGATAAATGAAATATGGATATGATGAATTCCTAGGGATTGACCTGACTGCACATGGGAGCCATATCAAGCAATAGGGTTCATGTAATATCATGTAGTCTGTGATATATTTTCTTCTTTCATTAGTGTATACTTGAAGCAGTGCCTGTTTGAGAAGAGCCCTTCCTACCTTAACATATAATTAATAGCACAATGGGAAACAGGCTTGTCAGTATCAGTGGTCTGGTACAAAATGCATTATCACTCCGTATTTCCTGACCTCTTCCTACTTTAATGCCCTCTGTAAAGATGCATTAGACTCGAGTGAAATAAATCCAAGTACACCTGACTCCCAGAGCCCTTCATATATTTCTAATACATAATAGCTAGAAGCTGGCAAATGAAAGACAGTGCCTGAGGCTTCTGAAGCTTGAACTAAGACCAGGTTTTATCCCACTTATGTGAGAAATCCTAATAATTATCACGTACAAGTTGAAAAGATTTGTGCCAGACAAAAAATCCCATGAGAGTGCCTGACAGCTTCAACCAAAGACTGTGGCTTGAAATCACAACTACCTACCACCTTTTATACCAACGATTAAGTATTTTAGACTACATACATTTTAATATGTATAAAATATATCAATAGTTACTTTAAGTTTTTAAGGGATCGTTTTATTTCTACGGAGACATACACAATTCATAACACTTGGAATCTAAAGTAGTTCTATGGTGTTGACCAAAGTTCTAGCAGCTCCAGGTAATTTTCCCTGCACTTTTCTGTTAATCAGGCTAAATTACTGTGGTAATCCAAGTGGCTTATAGTGTAAACACTTGAACAAGTGGCACTGTATCTTCTGACCCATGATATACACTCTTCTGATGCTACGCTTCTCCTCCTGTGCTTCTACTGTAGATATAAGGTATTTTCTTCCCATTTATGTGTTAATGAAAAATGTAAACCCTCTTTAATTCCAATTGCCACACATTTTCTCTAGGCTAAGAACATGCACAGGGTGGTTATAAAAGCTGTGCTGCTGTGTGTGAGACACTGCTTTCTTCTAAGGGTCTATGAAAAGGAACAGTTGTGCGAGCTTCTACTTATTGCAGACAAACACAGCCTCGGGCTGTAGCACTGGCTCAAAAATGGGCTTGTCCCTTGACACAATGACCTTCTAAACATTACATTATGGTTATACACACTCTGGCCTAATGACTATTCAGTTATTCATCTTGGAGAGCCCCTGCTAAGGGTGCAGGACATTCAGATGTAAGACACCTGCATAAACCAGGGAAACTGAGCTGGAGCCCGAACACCCAGGCTGAGTGGGTGAGTCATTAGAGTCCCGGTAAAAGAGGCACCACCAGCTCCTGGGCTGCCTGCAGCATCTGACATTCTTAATGCATGACCCATGCAAAAAAAAAAATGTAGATAGCAGATATCAATGAAAAATACGGACTACCTGCAGGTGGTCTAGCACAATTTGTATTTGTGGCTCATTAAAGGCATAACATTGGTGTGCTATGAACGCTGTTCTAGCCACAAATCCAAAGCACAGCATTTTCAGGGCTGCTATAGGGAAAGTTATCTCCATCCCAGCCAGATCCAATATAACCACAAAGATATCAGACATTTCTGGGGCACATGGAAGTGACCAGGTGACTCACAACAGATCTTCCAGCATGCTTTGACCTTCTGGATTCCTGAGGTAGCCTACAGTTTTTCCTTTTGTTTAAAAATGTCTTCCCTGAGGGACTCAGAATTGCTGCCCAGGAACTCTGTGGCTCCTGCTTCATTAACAGTGACCCAACTCCAGCACACTAATGATGGAAATACCACAACACCTAAATGGACTTTTAAATCTTATTCCTTGCTTCTTTGATGATTTAGGGTCTTCCAGGTATACCCAGAAACAGAGCTTTTGTTTCCTGAGAAATGGTTCTGGTGGAAAATTAGAGTAAACGGGTGAAAAGGTTTCATTTAAGTTTCATTTACGTTTCACCAGGACTATTTAGTAATTTTGCGTGTCTGACTTTCCCCCCCATCAAAGCTCTATAGGTGATACCTAGAGGGACTAAATGAACATTTTGGATTATATAGTCCTTTGTTCCTGTCAATCAGACCATGCACAAGCTCAGTCTTATTAACACTGAGGATTTTTTTAGTCCATTCTGCAGTTTCAAGGCTTCTCCATTAAAATTTTAATAAATATTACTCTGAATTTATTCCTGAACAGTTTATATGTTTATCCCGTATTGGAATTGGTTAGAATGTGCAGCTCTTCTCCCTTGATGATATTTATACTCCTTTTCTCACTTCCCTCATTCTGCCTGTGTATTTTTAGGAAACAAATCAAAACTCCTCTCAGCTTTCTCTTTACTATGCTAAACAAGCCATGCTCTCATACTGTCCTCTCATGTGGCAGTCCTTCCACCATAATATTACTACTTGTAGCTGGTTTCTACTCTCATTTGATGAGGTTTTCTCTATCCTAATCTCATTTTTCAGTCATCACTTGCCTGGATCATTAAGGCTCAGCTGATGACCACCGCATTTTGCACCGGTGCTCTGCCTCCCGCAGGGTGGGCTTGCCAAGGCAGGCTAAGGTTAGCGGAAGTTAACAATAACAGTCTCTGCTGCTGTAACATTTGCATTCCCTTTGAAAATCTATATTAAACATAAAGGAACACGGTACAGACACACTATAGACCAGAAGGTTCCCAGTTCAGTAACACGTACATAAAGGTCAGTCAGTAGGACTGGATTTACTAAGCACAGATAAAAGGCACAAATACAAAAAAATGATGGGGTAAAGTTTTGTCTCCCCTTGGCAGCTTTCTCAACAATAATTTAAATTCTCACCTCCTGGGAAGAAATCTCCTCAACATAATTTTTAATATTGTTATTATTATTATTATTATATACATATGTATATATATGTAAGCCATTGCCCATCTGGTTTAGGTGCTGTGTGAAAGGAAGACTCCTGCCTCTTCTCTAAGGTCCTCGAGTAAAATAATACGAATGGTCTCCAGCCGTCTATTTTCCCTTAACATCGGGGTTGCAGAGAGGTGCACCGTGTTCTGCACTGTCCTAAAGACAACCCCTAGGCTGGTTTCAAGACCAAAACCATGTACCATGCAGACAATGATATCACAAATTGAGCTTTATAAAACAAAACAAAACAAACAGACACTTTTTCTGAAGTATACAAAACACACAGCTCTTAACATGTTGATGTACTCCTCTACATAGAGGAGGCAGTCTATAGGTGTGCCAGCTGTACGGATGGGCAAGGAGCTAGGAAAGAAAAGTCCAGAGGCTTCTCTTCAGAGGGTGTGTAGGTGCAGCAATTAAGTTTTGGCCACTTTTATTTTTGTGATTTTCTTCTTCATCTGGCTCTGTTGCTGCTCAGCATTTCCTGAGAAGTAGCAGCAGCACATCACTCATATAATTCTTGGCTGTTTGCTTTCTGCCCACATGATCTGTAACTGTAACTGTGAAGTTGAACAATCCTGCTAAATTCCTTTCTGAGGGTTCTCAGCAAAGCTGTCAGAAGGACCAGAAGCTCTGGGATTTCTATGTACAACCTTAAAACTACATTGTATTTGGTTTATATTTTGTTTGTATTTAGTATCATATGAGTCAAAAACAACATTTAAACAAATAAACACTGAAAGTTTAAAATCTGAAAAAAAAAAAAAAAGGATGCTCTTAGTCCTGTTGCTTGCCAAGACAAATTTCTGAATTATCAACAGGAGTGTCAGGGATTTTTAAGCTCTGTGTTTGCTATGAATACAGATTAATTGGTGCCTACAGGGTCTTCATGTAAACACTCACTAATCTATTAAAAAAAAAGAAATATGAATGATCCTGCTCGCTAATAGGAATTTCCTCAGGGACTTCAGTGAGAGTTGGATTAGGCAATAAATGCCTAACCATCCAAGGTTCTTCTGTTAAACAGCAACGCAGACTCATTGTGGGGGGGTGGTAGTTTTCTACCAGTAATATAGAGTAAATGGTTTGATAAAGTTTTGCTTTTCCCAGTAAATATCAAAAGATAATGAGACTGTGGGAATTGGTGTTTTTGGGTTTGGGTGTTGTTTTTTTTTTTTCTTTCCAGTTTTTCATATTACTATTTCCAGCCTCCTACTATGTGAAACGCTGGAAGATTTCACAAGATCTTTGCATGATCCTTCATCACTAAAATCCTTCCTCAGGTCTTCAGATATTTATTTCTATATGCCTGTGCAGAAACTACAAGTTCTACAAGACCTCTGCTTTAACATTCAACAATGAATTTTGACATTCTGAACAGAAGCAAGGTAGATCTCAAAACGATTGAGTAATTTCTATTTTCACATTTGTAACTAAGATGTTGAAGTGTCATGGAGAAAAAGACCAGGACTATGATTCTGGGGTTTGCTATTTTTTCTTGTTTAAATAATGATTTTTGCATGCCTAGGAGCTGTGTGAAATAAGTGAGGCCTTTTTTTTTTTTTCTTTTTTTCCTGAGATGGGCTTGAACAGCAAGCAGCAGTCTTTAACTTATTAAGCTGCAGTAACTACAAGTCTTGAGGACTGAGAAGGCCTTTGTGGTGTTCATGGAGTGAGTTCTCTTGGAACATGTTTCTGGACACATGGAGGCAAAGAAGCTCATTAGGAACAGCATGAATTTACCAAGGTAAAACATGCCTGAGGGACCTGATTGCCTTCTACAATGAAATTACCAGATCTGTGGATGAGGGGACAGCAGTACATATCGTTAAGCCGGACATTAGCGAGGCTTTTGTCACCACCTTCTGCAGTGTACTTGTATTCAAGATAGGATGATGTGGGTCAAAAATTGTTTGGATGATAGGGCTCAGAGGAAAATGGATAATGGTTCTTTCTCTACCTGGATGCTGGTATGAAGCAGGGTACTACAACTGTCTAAACCTAAGACAAAAGCATCTTTATTAGCAATCTGAAGAAGGCAATGGAGTGCACTCTCAGCAAGTCTGCAGATGCTGTCAAATTGCAGGGACTGGTGGGACATCAGCAGGCATGCTTGAGCACAGGGCTGCCATTTGGAGGGACCTGGACAGGCACCTAGGAAGCAAGAACTGCTTGCAGTGCTGCCAGCTAGAGACTGCTTGGCTAGAAGCAGCTCTGCAGAGAAGACCCTGGGGGTCTTGGAAGCAAGCTGCACATGAGACACTGGTGCACTCGGACAGCAGAGAAGGCCAAGAGCTTGGATTGTGTGAGCAAGAGCATGGCAGTAGATCAAGAAAAGTAATTATTCTCCACTCATTAGACCCTATCTAGACGGAGCAAGTTCAGCAATGGGACAATGAGATGGCTGGAGCACCTGCCCTGTGAGGACGTACTGAGGGATGGGGCTTGTTCAGCCTGGAGACTGCTTCAGCCCTCACATACCTACAACACATTTAGCATGAAGATGGAATCACCCTCTTCACAACAGACATACATTGAAACAAGAGGTGTACAGAAACTTTTTCAGTGTGAAGACATTCAGTGATACAGATTGCCCAGAGAAGTTGTACGGTCTTGTCCTGGTTTCAGCTGGGATAGAGTTAATTTCTTTCTTAGCAACTGGTGCAGTGCTGTGTTTTGGATTTGGTGTGAGAACAATGTTGATAGCACACTGATGTTTTTTTTAGTTGTTGCTGGGTAATGTTTATACTAAATCAAGGACTTTTCAGTTTCTTGGGCCCTGCCAGCCAGAGGGCTGGAGGGGCATGGGAAACTGGGATGGGGCACAGCCAGGACAGGTGACCCGAACTGGCCAAAGAGGTATTCCATACCGTATGATGTCATGCTGAGTATATAAACTGGGGGAAGAAGAAGGAAGCAGGGGGGACATTTGGCATTAGGGCATTTGTCTCCCTGAGTAACTGTTACACGTGATGGAGCCCTGCTGTCCTGGGGATGTCCGAGCACCTGCCTGCCCATGGAAAGTAGTGAATGAATTCCTTTTAAATTAAATTAAAATCTTTGCTTTGCTTGTATGCATGGCTTTTGCTTTACCTATTAAATTGTTCTTATCTCAACCCTTGAGTTTTAGATTCCTTTCTGTTTCTCCTCCCCATCCCTCTGGGTGAGGGGGAGTGAGCCACTGGCTGTGTGGTACTTGGTTGCTGGCCAGTGTTAAACCACAACAGGTCTCCATCCTTGGAGGTTTTCAAGACCTCAGAAGCTGAAGCTCTGAACAACCTCATCTGATCTCATAGCTGGCCCAGCTTTGAGGGGCTGGGGGTGGAAGGAGCTTGCTGGGACACAAGGAAGGACTTGGCAGCCAGGGACAACTCCCCTAGCCAAGAGCAAGGCAGGCAGGGGGACAGTTGGGCCAGCCCCAGGCACTGGGCACATCCCTGGGGATGCAGATGGGGTGAGCTGAGCTGGGATGTCAGCTCGTGGGCAGAGGCACAGACCGCAGCCTGTTCCCAGTCACAGACACTGGGGCAACGCAGCAGGGGCTGGGGCTGTAGCTCAGGTGGGGGTCAAAGGCAAGAGCCTCAGCTGAGAGCAGCCCCCTGGGCTGGGCTGGGCCATGGCCGCAGCATCCCACCAGCTGCCGATGTTTCTCTCCATAGCCTGGGGGACGGGCTGCCCTCTGCAGGGTGCCTCTGCCCTGCCCCCAGACCCTTCCCCAGGTCTGACCTCCTCCAGGCCTAAGGGTGCGCTCAGCACCCTCGCACAGGGCTGGACTGGGTGACTTCCAGTGCTCCCTTCCAACCTCAATTATCCAGTGATCCCGCCGCATGCACACACACGTAGATTTTAACACTGAAGAACAGTGGAGTTGTTCCTGTCTGTCAATGAACTCTTCAGTGCCCGTGCATGATGCACATTCATAGGGGATAGGGAAAGAGCAGGGAGAGGAGACCAAGAAAGTTAAGACGACACCTTCCCTGCTGACAAATAAAAGGTTTTTAGAGAAGTATAAAGTTTTGAAAGAGAATACTGCTTCTGTGACACTTACAATATTAGTTGGTCATATGTCACAATGTCCCAGCAAAGAAGATAAGCATTGCCGTATCTGTTTTGGGGGTGGGAGAATACAGATGCAGCAAACCTGTGTGGCGTGGATATATGAAGATGATATGGTGAGATAGGGCTGGAGCATGAAGCCTCAGGCTAGAGGTAGGCAGCAAATGGGCCCTCAACTATTAATCCAGCCAAAATGTACAGCGAAATACTAGTTGTGCATCCTTTCTCTAGCAACACCATATTGATACTTCCAGGTTTTAAAGTATGTGCAGAATGTCTTTGCACTGTGAACAAAAAATTATTAAAATAAATAGCAAAGTGCTTACTGACAGTTTTACTGTTAATATAACGTAACACAAATTTCAATGTCATTATGTAAGATTGGAAGCAATAGATAATTCAGAGAAGTTAATCCTGTCAACTACACTCTGTCAAAACAAGTCTAAGCGACTCATAAAATCGCTGCGCTGACCCCAAATGAAATAAGGAAATCCGACCGGTGCATGGACAAAGAGAACAGTCGGTACTTGGCCTGCTCTGTTATATTTTCCTGTTTGCTGTGAGAGCAAGGAAAAAAAACTGCCTGCCTTTCATTTAATCCATTTACTGGGGCAGGTCTGCACAAAGCTTTCAGTACCTGGACAGCTTTAATGTTTTTTGCCAGATTCAGTCTTTGCGGTGGCCTGGCTGGTTGGATATATTTAGCCCTGAACAGAGACTCTAAAAGGTAAATAATGATGTTATTTGACTCTGAGAGAACAGATCATTTAAACTCCGTGGTGAACAGAGCACTATTCTGAGGCTTTTATATCAGCTAAGACATACTCAGAAAAGTCCATAGACACAGGTATCATTCAAATAAAATTATTTAGTGCCAAAAGGAGAATGTTTGGCTCTCTACTGTACATGAAACAAGAACAGAGCAAAAAGAAGGGCTCATCTTTTGGGGTCTATGGAAATAAGACTGATCTCTACGACAGTTCAGGGTAAGCATCTCTAATTTACATCCCATAACCTCACCTCCCAGAAAGGAACCCTGCTATAGGTCATACTGAAAACTCTAAGGCATGAGGTTAATCTTATAAATTATTTTTGATGCAACAGATTCAGGAAGCTAAAATCTTTTGCAGGCTGTGCAGTGTTGAGAAACTCCTTTATGGG
Source organism: Microhierax caerulescens (assembly GCA_035590215.1). Taxonomy (NCBI): domain Eukaryota; kingdom Metazoa; phylum Chordata; class Aves; order Falconiformes; family Falconidae; genus Microhierax; species Microhierax caerulescens. The sequence continues at coordinate 73,075,942 of JAVJGJ010000057.1, read as the reverse complement.
ACAGTTTTGTTACTGCTAACTTTCCTTAATATCCATTTTCAAATTATGAAGTTTCTAGAACATCTTACTCTCAAGGAAAAAAAAACAGATCTTTCAGAACGTTGAGGGCATGGGACTGTATTCTCATCCAGATGTTAGTTAGAAGTTAAATTTGGCAAGTCTTTCCATTTTCAGTATAAAACATTGCATGATGAACTGGGCCTTTGAGATGTGCAGATTCCAGGTCTAAAGTGCACTTTTTTCCCCAGCTTCTCCTGCTCATATGACAGAAAACAGATGACAGAGGTCTATTTATAAGAGTACAGTGCTGTTTTAAGCTACACTCAAGGAATAGAGACTTTGCATAGGAGTCTGTGGAGGTCCAGTGCTGACAGTGAAAAAGCAAATATGTAAAGCAGATGTTGAAGGTGCTTGGGAAGAAAACTGGGGGGGGGGGGAGAAGAAAGCAAAAAGCAGGAAGTAGTGTTTAAAAATAGACTAAAGAAAACATACTTGAAATATATCGGAGAAGGCCAGACTGTCAGCAGATATTGTAGCACGTGAACAGGGAGGGCATTCTTGGAGTTTAGCCAGAGTAATGTCAGCAGTTATGATAAGATGACTGAAATACAGCAGAGGAAAGACTTGAATTCTTCAAGTTAGTGGCGAGAACACTTTCACTAGAAGGGAAAAGACTTATCCACACAAGAAATGGCTAAAAAGCTGGTTTTATGTTTTATTCATACTCCTCCTATTTTAGGAAATGTGACCATGTATGTTCTGAGGGTGACCTGGAAAAAAGTGCTCAGTCTGCAAATACCATGGGACCATGGAAAAGTTCATACCCTACAGTAGTAAGTAAAGACTCCTTTTCTAGTTTTCTGTGGTCTTTCTCATTTGCATTCTTGCCTGTCCTAGCATTCAAACCATACAATGTTTCCAGGTTTTCACTCCTCCAGAGTTTGTTTAGCCCCATTATCAAGGTTTTCGGAAATATTTCAGTCCTGGATTCATCACTTATATTCTTATATTATTAATTGCAACAGTAAATAGCAGGTAGCAAAGCAATAGTGAACAAATAGTGTAAAGTGGGTTTAAATTATACAGCAGCATCTCAGGATCAAAGTTGTTGAGTCATGTCCCCTTTTCCACGTACATTTAACCAGATCCCTACCCACTGACTACATTCCATCGTTGGCAGGATACACAAAAAAGATCTTAGATGTTTCTAAGTTGGTCAATGATCTTATCCATGTAACTAGCACACACTCATGGTTCAGTTTTATCAGTGTTGTATCTTCAGTTCCTGTATTCAGGCAAATAACCTACTCTGCTAGACCTGGATATGTCCCATCTGCATGTGCTGTTACACGGTGCCCTCTCCATGACTGCTGCAAGTCAGACTACTGATTATGAGAATAGCTGCTCATTAACATTTTGTTGGCACACAGTCATCCTGTTATGATTAGCCTGTGATCCCCTGGCCACTGCAGTCACCCATGTAAATAATCCATTACCTACTTAAAAGCAGCCAGCCAGACACATCATGCTTCTTTTTTTGATAATGAAAGTGCCCTGTATCTAACTATTAGTTAAATCATAATTAGATTATGGCTGACTTAGACAAGCTTCCTTTTTTTTTAAAAAAAAAAAACAACCTGCGGCTCATGTAAGACTTTAGACACAAGCTTTTACCTTCATAGTGCAGCTTGCCCTCAGCCTCGTATCACTGTTTTTGCCTACAGCTAATTGCTGAGTTGTGAGATGCTGACATATGTCACTCTACGTGTCCTTCACATGCAAACTTTGGCAGTTGCCTTCAACAGTAAGAGCTGTATCTTTGTGCGAACTTGCCTTAAAATTTTTCATTGTTTTTGCCAGATGAGCGAAGTCTAATCTTTCTGGTTTGAACAGTCATTCAGCTCGCAAGCTGATATTTTCCATTGAAAACAGAAGTATTAACAGAAGACATAAAACTAGAAATAGCAATTTGTGGTGAAATTTTCCAAGGAAGGGGAAGACTAAATTTTTCATGAGAGCTATTTCTTCTATTCAGCCTTCAGAGCCATCTCAGAAACATTGCTTCTTATTAAGGCTCGTGAGAAACTTTGTATTGCTGAACAAACTTGCAGGTCTTTCAGATTTTAAGCTTCCTTTGTATGAACATTCTTGATTCTTTCCTTTCCTCTTAAATTACCACATGAAGAAAAATATCTTGCGCATAATCTCAATGTTTTCATTATCTGGCTCTCCTCCTACAGACATCGGATATTAAATCTCTTTCTTAGCATTGTCCCCATATTTGACATTTACCAATGCAGCATTTATCTTTTAGAAGCTACATCTTTGTTGACTTTCCTTCTAGACCAAGTATTTATTGTACAGCCCTTACCATACTTATATCTAATCCTGCCAACCTTTCCAACAACAGCAGCCAGATATTATTTTTCAGAAACCTATTAACCTAACACTAATAAATAAGGACCTAGTGATTTCAGTCTTTTCCTGCCATTGGTGCTAGCCCTGAGAGTCCACATAGCTTTGATTAAAGCCCCTTTATAAGCTGTAAATGAGTAGCAGCTGTTCCTGACATCTCTAGGAAACTTAGCAAATTAGACCACCTCACATTTGATGAAGCTGCAGGTGGGAGATGACAGGTTTCGTTTGTGGTCTTCAAATCAGTTCCCTCAAATTAATGTTCTGTATCAAAGCCAATCCTATTTTTTAAGTTTTTGAAGAGAGAAAAGGAAAGGAAAAAGATAAATGCCTCTTAGATAACAGAGTTACCTGGATAACCAATATACCTGCAACATTAAATATGATGCAGAACCACTATAAACAATGCCTGTGTATATACTGAAGCTTCTGCTGCCTGGAACAAGTTGAATGATGGGCTGCATCAAAAGCTTGATGAAATAGCAGTATATCACACACACAGAAGAGGCAATAAATCATGTTATGGGTGTGATGAATGAATCAAAATGAGCCAACATAAAGTTATGAGAGAGAGGAACCATCCATACCTTCTGCCCCAGCACTGGGGCAGGCATAGGCAGTAACTACAGGGCTGGATTTGAAATTTTGAACATACATTTGAAATCTTGACATTAAAAAAAAAGACCCTTTTTTCCCCCAGACCTACTTCTGTTTTATTTTCTAATGTAATACATGCAAACTGTGAATATTTGGAATTTTGCTTTGTTTTATTTTGTATTCTACCTTAAGTGCTGTAGTTTAAGTAACTTCATTTCGATCAGTTATATACATTGTATACATCTGCTCAGGATCTATCCTTCTAAATTTGGCCTGCAAAAATAATCTTCACTTAAATTCCTTGCTGCTTAGAAACTGAGATTCAGAATATATTAGATGGAATGTATGTATTGAAACTTGAGAAGCTGTAGAAAAATTTTTGAAACCAAAAACTTTGTAAAAAAAAATCAATACAGGTTTCCAATTGTTATAGGTCTGAAAATCACAACAGTTTATTCAATGACTATTCAACAACATAAGTATGAATTGCAAGGGCAAACTAAGAAATAATTACTTCTGTAGTTGGTAACAACTGTAGCCTCACTGGCAGCTCAAAATAAAATCTGAGGGTTGAATGTGCAAAATAACTTTCCTTTTGACATCTGAAAATAAAATTTAAATATCCTAATGTTATGGAATTACAAACATATTTTTGGAACTTGTTCCAACCACTTTGTGGTAGAAGGACTGGCAAGTGAATTCTCCTTGGACACAACTAAATTCACAAACAGAATAACAATTTATTCCAATTTTACGTGTTACTTGACAGAATACCTAATAAAGTACAGAATATTGTCATATCTCAATGTTAATGGGTATTTCTAATGCTGCAAATTAGAAGAGGTAATAAAAAGTAGTCAAACTTTCAGCTCTAATTTAAATGTCAGTTCAGTCACTAGAAAAATTCCTGTTGACTGGAGTGGTTTGGTTCATTGCCTAACAAAGGAAACCTGCACAGGCTTAGAAGTGCAATCTTGCAATTAAAAGCATACGATTATCTTTGCCTCCATTTGACAGTCTGTGAGGGCCAGCATTGCATACCCTGATTCGTATAAGCTATTTGTTCCTTTGGAACATTCCCCAGAGTATCATATTGTGGTCCTTTAAAATTTGTTATTCATTTATTTTTAAACAATCTGTCTTAAAATCGCACTTGTCTATTTTGTTGTGTACACTCCAACAGTCCCTTGTGAAGTGTATTTCACAGAGAAGGACTCAAAAAATGGTAGAACAATGATGCTTAGTAAACATATTAAAAGAAACATACTCTTTTGCATTGACTTTGACCATATGATTTTTTCTCTAGCTCTCCCTCTGGACCTCTTTTGCCCTCCAACACACAGCAGCCTTTCTACTTTTCCCCAACAGCAGAACAACTTTAGAAGTTTACTTTCTATGAGAGGAATTAAAATGGGAGTTGCAAGAAATCTCCTAGCCAGGGGCATGTTTTCTGAAAGTTTCTGTGTCTGAAGATAAGTAGCTTTAAATGCAGCTTCTTAGTGCTACAAAAGGCTCAATGTTTTGTTCACTCACAGCTCTGTGGATCTTTTTTATATTTTGATTTTTGTTAGAAGAGCAAAATATTGAAAGAATAAAAAATCTCACATTCTTTTAAAGCCTGTAACAGCACAACGGCCAGTATCCTGATGAAAGGTGGTCAAGGAAAATCACTAAGCTGTTACAAAGCTGTTTAAAACAGCCAGAACATCAAGGTTTATTCTAGGTTTCCTCCAAAATGTGCAGCTCTTAGTCAATTACAACATTGATTTTTCTGAATAACCTATGCATTCACTTCTTTCTTGGGACTGCAAAAGGCACATATGTCTCTTCCTTTACTAAGATGTTCTATACAACTGCTTCAAGCTGTTTGCTTTTCAACTATTTGCTTTTAGAGAGAGTGAGCAGAAAGAAAGGCCAAGGGAGAGACCTCAGGTTATGTTAGGCAGGCAACTTGTCTAGATCATGTTTTTGCTGAAATGAAAACTTGTGGCAAGAGAAACCTGGAAGTCAGTGAATTCGAAAGACACTAGCGTGTTGTCATTGCCCTTGAAAACATAAGAACAAGTTGTGTGTGTAGCACAATCTATATTGAAAAAAAAAACCCCATTGTATTGTCTTTCTATCTGGCATTGGTAACACCACCTCCTAGAACTCTGAGATCTTTCATGTATCAGAGTCCACTTCCAAAGTATCCGTGTCTCACAAGCTTTACAACAGTGTGAAAGTGTTCTTTCCTTCATTGCAGGAAGGAGAAACTACATCTCTGCAGCTAGGTCTAAACTGGGGGAATCTGGGAGCACTTCTGTGCTGTCCTCATTTGTATGCTTTTCTCGCTGTGGCAACAAAATCTAGATATTGGAGCCAACAAGAGAGCTGTGGAGCATAAGCTGGGAGATAGGATGCCAGAGCCCACCACGGAGTGCCATTGCCTTGCACAGGGAGTCTGAGATACTAGTTGGCTTGGCACAAATCAAATGAGAAACTGTCATCGTGAAAGGATTTTTTTTACTTTTAGACTTAGTTCCTGATCATAGTTCTAACCACTAGTGTCAACAAATTGGAGAAAAAAACAGAGCTCCTGCAACAGTGAGGAGGTGGCTATAGTTACAACCTGAAATCCGTGTGAGACTCTTTGACCAGAGGCAGGAGAAGCAGGCTGCAATTTCCAGTCTCTAACACATCTGATTTGGGTTTTTTTGTTCTCCTGCATTTGAAAAATACAACAGTAGATCAGAACTGCAGAATCCTACTTCTGTACTTAGTAGAGTGTTAGGGGACTCTTAGAAGCTGCTGTAGTTACCAAATTTTATGCTACCTTGTCCCAACAGCATGCCTCAGCCATCAGCCCCTAGGAATTTGTGTGCTTCCAGTGATGATGTCAATCCTGTTGGTGTCCTACACACCATAGTCCACAAGAAAAATGAACTGAGAAACCTATTGAAAAAGCCACTCAATAATGTTACTAATATATGACTGCTACCAACCTGGGGACAATCCAAGTCACTGCCATAAAGTGTTAGAGGTAGAAGACTCCACGTAGCTCTTACTGTGTCATCTTGTCTCTCAGGAAAAAAAGCAAAAGCTATTAAGGATATAATCCATAACTGTTCACAGGTCTGACTTCAGAAAAACAAACAAGCCAAAGACCTTGTGCACAATTATGTGATTAGGATTCTGTCTGAAACTGGCATTGTTCATTTCCATAAAAGAATTAGGCATTCATTACTTTCATTACACTCCATTCTGCTAATATGGCTCTTCAAATATATTTTTAAATGAAGTAATTTAACTACTATTGGACATAAACCATACTTCTAATAAAAATGAAGCCCTTTAACTACTTGGCCATACTTCTAATTACTTACTTCACTAATGTTCATTTGTCATCTAATTCTTTGATTTTTCTGCATTATACTATAACAAGTATATAATAAGAGACCTTAGCCTGATGCCAAAGGATATTTCACTTTGATCATTGCAATCCATCAAATAGAGTCAAAATGGAATCTGCAATCTTCTTAACAATTGTTATTGATTTGAAAACGGTGATATTTTGGATAAGCCTCTGAGAAATATCATTCTTCTCTTGTGTAAATACGGGGAACGATCAAATACATGCATCTGTAGTCTCTCATAGCAAATGATGTGGAACATCATGGCAGGAACAGCTTAGACTGCAGCACACAATTAACCCAGGGCAGGCTGTAACACGGGAAGATATAATGCTGTATGGAACACTTACACCCTATTAGCAAAAACCAAGCTGATGGAATCATTGCCTTAAATCAAACCTTAACCATCCTGGCCAATTACAACTCCGGCTGCAAATGTGCAGTAAATGGATAGGACATAATAAATCTTTCTGTTGTACCAGACATATCAAGATACAAATGTGCTTGACTGCATACTATTATCGTACAGCTGAGTCTCATGACACTTCATATCTCATTCTGCAGCAAGATTTTAAGCAAGCATATGCTAAATGGTTTAATACAAGTTCAGGTGGTGACAAATAGCCCCCTTTTGCCAAAGCCATTTCCAGCAAGCTGCTGGTCACATCCAGTGTTACTGTCTCTGTTACATCAGTCTGCAAAAGCAATGGAGAATGGGTGGACTCATCATCTACAGCTGGAGTCCATATCATGGATTGCTCACTTTACCGTGCAATCTTATTTTGAAAGCAAAGAAATAAAATTGATTAGTTTTATTTTGTGCTTCTCAGATAATCACTAACTGCTGTTTGTTTGTAACACAGAAATCCCAACAAAACCTCTTAAATCTCACTACTTCCATGCAACTACCCTTCTCTAGTGACTCCTGATGGCTTGAGCCAAAGCCATTGCCATTTGCTGTAGTGAGTGATTGGCATTGGAAATGTGACATGTTATCTAGTTTTGTAAAGTAGCGTAAACCTGTACGAATGCTTATTATCAGCTGCTGCCATTGCAAATACAGTATTAGGTATTGTTTTGAAGACAATAGCAGAGTTAAAACTAACAGGCTGAATTTGTAGTCATAGTAGCTGACGCCATGCCATTGCCTTAATGCCCACTTTCCAATCATTACATACTTCTTTTTAATTAACAAGGCACAATAGTGAAAGGTTAATTATAGACAAGAAGGGGTTTTTAATGTGCTTTAGAATTGTGGAATGTCCTCACCCAGAACATAGGCTCACCAGGATGCTCATATATAGCTGCCAGTCAGTTGGTTCTCAGTAAGGCAGTTACCTTCATTGGCTGAGTCACTGATTCCTCCTGGTTTTGCCTCTTAGCGATACAGCAAGCAAAACTCTGCTTTCTCAGAGACCATTAGCCCATTAAAGCAGTGGTTTGGCAAACATACTGTGCAGAAATCACAGCCATATATTAATTATGCAGACCTTTTTAATGTCGTATGATTGCTATAAACCCTCTTTCATTTCAGGTTTCTTATCAGCTGCGTATAGCATTGACATCATCCCTGGCCGCACCCCTTCTCTATTTCTGCGCTGGGTCACAGATGCTAAATAGATTTTACTGGAAAAATAACTGACATACAGACATTAAGTGCACTATACCAGAAGTGGGAATGCGGGGGGGGGGGGGTTTATCAGAAAAGCTGCATCATATCTGAGCTGCCAGCAATGGAAAGTGGCAAAATTGCAATGTCTGTGTGAATATACTTTAATAGAAAAGCGAAGGGCATAGCCAAATGCAACTGGAGCAAATTCAAGGATTTGACTGATAAGAATTTGAGCATGTGTAATGTTATTTTTATGATAAACATTCTGGCCAAACAAGCACTTGGCAGTTTTCCTCTGAAGCTGTTGTTTAATGTTGTTGTTGGCCTCATTTTCATTAGCCTAAAATGTGTCGGTGGTTTTGTAAAAAAGCAATACCCATATATCTATCACCCGTGTATCATAGTTCTCACGGTGCTAAATGAAGAGAGATTAATTAAATGTATTTTCAAATTAACTCCATTGTCTTTAAATGCTTTTTCTAGGCTGGGATTTCACTGAGGCTTGGGAGTGGTGTCATGGTGAGAGGAAACTTTTGTCTGGAAACTTCTGAAGTTCAAGTGTCTGGAAATACACACGAGAAGGCGCTGCTGGAACATGGTTTTAAATGCAGCATCTGGGTGCCCCTTTGTGGGCTGCGGTGTTATTGCACTGGTGAGGATTCCACAAGGTACCTGCAGGATTTCATTACCTATGATTATTGGTACCTGTCTGATGTTTATACACTTTGCAAAAACATGTCATTTTGAAATTACACTTTTGCTGCTTCAGTATCTTTGCTGTCTCATTATGTGGTATAAACTATCCACCCGATATTCCAGCGCAGCGTAGCACTGTATTAAATTACGAGGCAGATTAATGTTATGAGTCATTTATTATCCACATCTGAGGCAAAACACAGCCACAAAAGTAGAAATATTACCATCAGTATGAGGAAATGCAAGCACAGACTGGAGAAGCAGGAACAGTTATCAGCAGATATAAGAGGAGTAATCTTCCATCCAGAAAAAATAACCAAGAGAACCCTGGTGCTACTCATACCAGCAGGAGAGAAATAATAGATCAGAAAAAGGTCTGCTCTTCTAGATACTTCTGAGTTATAATGGCTATAACAATTCTATTTATCACAGCATCACAGAATGTATGAGGTTGGAAGGGACCTCTGGAGGTCATCTGGTCCAACCCCACTGCTTAAGCAGGGCCAACTAGTTGCCCAGAACCACATCCAGTCAGGTTTTAACTGTCTCCAAGAAGGGAGATTCCACAACCTCTCTAGGCAACCTGTGTCAGTACTCAGCCACCTTCACAGTGAAAAATTATTTCCTGGTGTTCATAGAATCATAGAATCACTTAGTTTGGAAAAGACCTTTAAGATCATTGAGTCCAACCATTAACCCAGCACTGCCAAGTCCACCACTAAACCATGGCCCTAAGCAACACATCTACAAATCTTTTCAATACCTCCAGAGATGGTGATTCAACCACTTCTCTGGCCAGCCTGTTCCAATGTTTAATAACTCTTTTGGTGAAGAATTTTTTCCTCATATCTAATCTAAACCTCCCCTGGTGCAGATTCAGGCCATTTCCTCTTGTCCTATCACTTGTTTCTTGGGAGAAGAGATGGACACCCACCTTGCTACAATCTTATTTCAGGTAGTTGTAGAGTGCTAATGTCTCCCCTAAGCCTCCTTTTCTCCAGGCCAAACAATCCCAGTTTCCCTAGCCTTTTCTCCTAAGACTTGTGCTCTAGACCTTTCACCAGATTTGTTGCCCTTTGGACACACTCCAGCACCTCCCTCTGGTGTTTCAGCTTGTGGGCACCACTGTTTCACTGGGCACCACTGAAAATAGCCTGGCTCCGTCTTCTTTACACCCTCCAAGTATTTATACACACTGAGAAGATCCCTCCTGAGCCTTCTCTTCTCCAAGCTGAGAAACCCCAGCTTGCTCAGCCCCTCATATGTCAGGTCCTTCCAGCCCTTACTCATCTTTCTAGCCCTTCACTGGACTTGCTCCAGTTCATGTCTCTCCTATACTAGGGAGCCCTGACCTAGACCCAGCTCTCCAAATCTGTCTCACCAATGTTAAGCATAGGGGAAGGAGCATCTCTCTTGACCCATTAATGCATCCCAAAAAGTTGTTGGCCTTCTTTGTTGTGGAGGTACATTGCTATTTCATGGTCAATGTGGTGTCCACCAGGAGGACCCCCAAGATCCTCTTCTATAAATCTGCGTTCCAGCTGGTAAATCCCCTGTGCTGGCACATGGGGACATTCCTCCCCATGTGCAGGCCTTGACATTTCCATTTGTCAACTTCTAAAACTTCCTGTTGGTTCATTTCTCCAATTTGTTGAGGTTTCTGTTGAGGTTTCTGTGAGTGGCAGCACAAAGATCTAGTGTATCAGCTACTTGTCTTAATTTTGAATTGTCTTCACACTCGCCAAGTCTGCATTCCTGGTCATTTTATATATGTATATATATATATATATATATATATATATGTATATATATATACATATATGTATATATATATATATATATATACACATGTAATTATTGGCTCTGGTACCAACCTCTGGAGTATTCCACTACTGACTGACCTCTGGCTGGACTTCATGTTGCTGATTACACCCCTCTTCACCTAGAAGTTCAGCCAGTTTTCAACCCATCTTACTGTCCATTTATCTGGACCACCATCAGTTTATCTGAGGATATTATGGGCGACAGTGTTGAAAGCCCTACTAAAATCAAGAAAAACAACATCTTCTTTCACTGGCTTAGTTACTTCCTTGTGTAGAAGGCTATCAGGTTGGTCAGGCATGGTTTTGTAACTTCATGGTGACTACTCCCTCTTCATATATTTGGACTTGTTTGTTCCAGAAGGACATCACATTCTTGGAAACAAGATGAGGTGGACTATCTTTGTTCCCTGGATCCTTCTTGCCTGTTTTGAAGATAGCAGGACATTTGCTTTCTTGCAGTCCCCCAATGGCTATGACCTTTCAGTGATTATTGAGGGTAGCCTCTCAGTGTCAGCACTTGTGAGCACATCCTGCTGGGTCTACGTGTTTGTCCACTGTGATTAAATGTTCCTTAGCTTGATCCTCTGCTACAGAGGGTAAGCCTATTTATTGCCCAATTAAGAATGATGATTCATCGTGCTTTTTCATAAATAGAGAAAAAACAGATTTTGACTCAAAGAACAGAAATCACAGCAGAAGAGACATACACGGAAAGAATCATCTCACTAGTATTGCTGTAAAGCCAAAACTTAAGAGTAAAGCAGACTGCTTAGCATTAAAGTGAGGGACAGGATAGGATAGGAAATGGCCTCAATTTTTTTTGTGTTCGTGTCTAGTCTGACATACATTGACCAAAAAAGACCTGTGAAAAGACTTCAATTGCTATGTTCCACATAGAACAGCACTCTGGGATTTAAAAATATCCTCTTTTATCTCAACTATGTACTTTGGGAGATGGAGAAAAGGGGCCATGGTTTGCAGAGGGATAATCACAAGTTCCATTTCTGCCACTACAAGGTAATTCCCTGTGACAGTCGAGAAGTCTAGGGCTAATTTTGCAGGGAATATGCTCCTTTTTTGGATTAAGTGTTCTGATAAAATAGAGGATATGTATCACTATTATTATTTAAGAAAATATTTCAAAGCATTACATGAAAACCAACAACAGTGGTTCTTAGTCCCTCATTTTTCCAGTATCTGTCATCGGCAGTATCACATTCCTCTGGTCCACAGCTCTGTCTGTGCCAACATTGTGTACCATGGTTGCTCCTCACAGGATATTTCAGTATATTCCACTCCAGTCTGAGAGGAAAACAGACACCAAACCATTTGAATTTTCAGTGAGACAGGTTATCTAGCTTTTTTTCAGGATTTGTCCCTGTCTCCATCTTTTATGTCTACCATCTTTGTAGCTGTCACTTGTCACTACCTATCAGTTAGTTTTCCCTCTTCATGACTACTTTTTTTTTTTTTTCATTTGCTCACAAAGATCATATCATGAAGGCAAGCTGGAAATTATGTAAGACACTAATAAAAAGCTGAACATCAAGGTAAAGAAACAGAGAGTTAAGTAGTTCAGAAACAGTTGCAGGAAATCTCTGTACTTCATAGGAAAATTCTAAAGCTAGACAGTAGATGTTGCATAGTGGGGCATCCCTAACACCTCACTTACCTCCGTCCAGAACAGCATGCATGGGAGGCAGTCTCCTTCTCTGTTTTATTAAATGTTTGGTCAGTGTGCAATATATGGAAGCAGTTGCAGAAAAGAACACCAGAATCTAAGACTAACTGCCCAAAATGAATGCTGACACAGTACATGGAATCATAGAATTGTTTAGGTTGGAAAAGACTTTTAAGATCATCGAGTTCAACCATTAACCCAGCACTGTCAAGTCCACCACTAAACCATGTCCCTGAGCACTGCATTTAGACGTCCTTTCAATACCTCCAGGGATGGCGACCCAACCACTTCCCTGGCCAGCCTGTTCCAGTGCTTGACAACCCTTCTCGCTATTCAGTGTTTATTAAAAAACCTTTTCTAAGTCAGTATTATTAAGCTTCAGAATCATGTTCCTCCTCTGTGCCTCTCTTTTCTCACTGCAAAATGATACATCTTCAACTGGAGAAGTGCAAATAATCACAATACAAATTCTAGACTTAAAAGCCCAGAGGAAAAATTCAACATTGCCAGTTCCACTAGTCAGAAAGGTACCTGGCATACAGGGATGCTAAAACTATCTTCTGGAGCCTGCCTGCAATAAAAAAGGATGACTGAAAAAGATATCTAGAGACTGGGGCCAGTGAAACTGTATCACAACTTTATCATGGCGTTCTCTGAGTATGGAAAGAAACACCTTCAAACAAATTCCTGTTCTCCCACGTCTAGTTCCGAACTCCTCTTTGTCCTGCATATGAATTGCCTTTACCACAGGTCCTGGCTCCATGTGGGCGTGCTGTACTGTGTCTTTCAGTTGGCTAGTCCTTGGCCTTGCTCTGAACCTCCCTCTGTTAGAACAGCTCCACTGCTTGCTTCCTTTCTTCCACTCAACTTTCTCAAGCAACGTAAATTTTTGCCAGCTCCCCACTGGTTTTCAATAGAAGCACTAACTTTTGACTTTGTTCCCATTTAAAATGTTGCGGCAACAATAGCAGCAAGAACAGCTTATTTTTAATGGAAACTGTATTTATGTGGACAATGTTGGTTTTCCTATAGTTCATGGCCGAGAGTGTAAATGAAATTTTCAAGTTTTCTATGTATTGTGTAAAATGATTCAGAGCCTTGTTTATCCTTTTTTCCACTGAAACAGATATAACTGAAAGAGCAAGGGTTCAAAGTCAATGAGTTCCTCTTGCATGAATCTCCAGCAGCGCAGATGTGTACTTAGCTTTATAGAGAGCAATGTCAATGAAATTAGATAAAGAAGTCCATCATAAACCAGATTCTCAAAAAGTCCTGGACACAATGTCCACGAGATATAACATCTCAAGGGAAAGCAGGATGTTTGCCTTCAGTACAGAATAAACCTTTGATCACAATCATCAGTGTAGTATACCTGAAAGACCTTTGAAAAATAGAGGAATTACTATCTGGAAGTTAATTCACCTATGTTGGACTTGGAAGACTTAAAGCACATGTAAGGAAATTAATTCTTAGACAGATTATTGAATCCATGTTCATCTTTAGTTGTCCATTTAGAAAATTTTCTGATCTAGCAGGAGTGATGGTAAACTATACTGATAAAATGATGAGGAATAAAACATAAAAGTGAAATTTAGTTGTACAACCTTAATTCATGGTATTTTAAGCTTGAGAAGCGGGCCCCTGTGAACCTCATGAAGTTCAATAAGGCCAGTATCAATACAGGCTGGGGGATGAGGGGATTGAGAGCAGCCCCAAGGAGAAGGACTTGGAGGTACTGGTGGATAAAAAGTGGACATGAGCTAGTAATGTGTACTCACAGCCCAGAAAGCCGACCGTATCCTCGAAGTATGACTCTGCTCTGGTGAGACCCCACCTGTAGCGCTGCATCCAGCTCTGGGGGCCCCAGCACAGGACAGACATGGACCTGTTGGAGTGAGGCCAGAGGAGACCACAAAAATGATCAGAGGGCTGGAGCACCTCTCCTATGAAGA
>JAVJGJ010000057.1:73032312-73058874 GCA_035590215.1 Microhierax caerulescens | reverse complement strand
TTATATCCCTTTCTGCCCTGATACAGCTTTACTCTTTGCAGATCTACACTGCTACTCCGTATTCTAAAGCTGAATTCCTTCCCCATATCATCCTCTAAGGATTTATTCAGTGAATTTCTGTAGATACATCTACTGTCTTGGCATGATCCTAGCACTTCCAAATCTTAGTTTCTCAGGTTTATTCATACACATAGTTTACCGTAACTAGAACAGCTACTGGTACTCATTTGTGTGTGCACTGAGAATCTACCATAGTCTGGATGATGGTAAATTGGTTATTCTTTGATGTATGTCAGTAACCTGGGGGAACTGTATAGTTTGCACAGAGTAAATCCTTAGAGTTGTGATATCACAACAGGATTTTTGAATGAAATCACAACCTTCACACTAGTGTAGGCTGCTTGACACTGGGATTTAAGGGGAAGAAGGAAAGAAAGAGCTTTCCCTTCTTGAGTTGTCTAGGCAGTGGTTCTTCTCCCAGTGTTTTCTCCTTTGTACTGGCACTAGGAGGGCTTTACCTCATATTTCTGCCTGCACTGGTTTCAGCTGGGATGGAGTTAATTTTCTTTCAGTAGCTGGTGCAGTTCTGTCTTTTGGATTTGGTGTGAGAACAATGTTGATAACACACTGATTTTTTTGTTGTTGCTAGGTAATATTTGTACTAAGTCAAGGAATTTTCAGCATCTCAGGCCCTGCCAGCAGGAATGGGGGTGCACAAAATGCTGGGAGGGGACACAGCCAAGACAGCTGACTGGAACTAGCCAAAGGGATATTCCATACCATAGAACGTCATGCTCATACCATAGAACGTCATGGGGGAAGAAGATGGAAGAGGGGGATGCTCAGTGTTATGGCATTTGTCTTCCCAAGTCCCTGTTACATATGACGGAGCCCTGCTTCCCTGTAGGTGGCTGACTATTGCCTGCCCATGGGAAGTGGTGCATGAATTCCTTGCTTTGCTTTGCTTGCATGTGTGGCTTTTGCGTTACCTATTAAACTGTCTTTATTTCAACCCACAAGTTTTCTCACATTTACCCCTCTGATTCTCTCCCCCATCCCACTGTAGGGGGAGTGCGTAAGCGGCTGCCTGGGGCTTGGTTGCCGGCCAGGGTTAAACCATGACAACTACAAGCAACATCAAAACACAATCCAACAACAATAATTAATTTAATCTTGGCTTCTGAACAGACACCAGCAGATGTCTGAAGCTTTTGATTTTCAGTCCTAAGTTAAAACCCTTTGAAGTCAATGGAAAGACTGCCATTTACTTTAATGGGTTCTGAATCAAGCTTTTAGTCACTTACCAATGAGGGGTTGATTTAAACTGGCTGCTTGTTAATGGAAGAGCTTGCCTTCGTTACAGCACTTTGAATGAAGCTGTTCCTGAAACGTTTGCTCCTTGTTTTCTTAAGGGAAGATGTAGATTCTAGAAGCTGGTGTTAAATCTGCTCTGACACAGAATCTGCTGTGCCTCCACATTTGTATTATTCTGACTTTAAAGAGTAAGTTATTGATAAAAATTCAGAGCTGATGGCTTTTGTTGTGGCCATTTCCAAGCACAAAAACTGTACTTAGATGGTTCTGAAACATTCTGAATTGAGTCATCAATCTTTTGAATGAATTTTGAAGTAAAGTTTGCCCTAGATTCTAATAGCCTAGGACTTTTAAAATTTATGTTGCAGCTGTAGCAATCATCATTAAACTAATCTGTAAGTTTTCTAGACTACACTATTTTTTTGTAGAGTAGACAAAAGATCAGCATGAACTCTGAAATGAAATCAGCCCCATTATGCAATGTTCTCTAGTCTTGTATTTCAACTGATGGAAAGCTTCTACAGGGTTTGGGGAAACAAGTCATGCCGCTATGTAATTCTAATAAGACAAAATCAGGGAATCAGAATTCTAATAATCAAAAAACAGAGAAGAAAAAATGGTACTACAGCTAGTAAATCACTCTAACAGTAAAAATATCACTAGATTTGTAAAATTATTCTTCAGCAAAGAAGCTGAAATTCCTCAATAGAAATTCTGGTTCCATTATTCTGATAACAAAACTACTCCAGTCTTTTGGTTTTGATTAGTCCTTATGCTGCTATTTGTTGTTAAAAATTATTGTATGAAAGCCAAAGGGATTTTCTTTCCCAAAATTGCCTGAATATTCCTGCTGAAAAGACCTGCACGCATAAATTTAAGAATAAACAAACAAAATTCCTTCATTTTTCATGGTTGTATCAGACTTCATTATTTAATTGACAATGTCTAAGCACTTCTGCCACTAAAACTCAATAACAAAAATGTCTGCAGAACTTACGCAAGAAAAGAGGTGTGAATATGGTCAAAATGAATTTGTTCGAGTATTAAAATGAATACTGCTATGACAGAAATAGTAGCTGTATCCAGCTTCACAAAATAAACCGCCTGGAACTTTTAATTTAGAGGATGGCTATTCAAATTGCTGTGAGGAAAACAGTGTGTAGATTAGAAGGCAATTAACAACTCTGCAGTAGTTGTCCATGTGCAAGACTTTAACTGTAGTAAATGGGGTGGGTTACTCTGCAATGAATGCTACATCTATTTTGCAAAGGTTTTATTCTGGACAATTTACTACGGAAAATGTATCATCTTGTAAATCCAAAGCATCACTTGCTCATGACAATTTGTTTCTGTGTCCATATTATCATAAACATTATACACCTGTAAAAAGACATTGGAGTTTATCATTTTTATGCCTCATAAAAATTGAATTGTCAGTGAATATCCAGAATATTACATTTATTATTTCACTATGTCAACCTCCAATTAACTGTATGTCCCTCTGTCTTTTCCTTATTGATATCTGTGGGTTATTTAGAAGCTAATTTAGAAGCAAGATCCTTAGGGTGGGAATTTGTCTTCTTTTGTATGTAAAGTGCTTTGAAGCCATGAGAATGTGCTGTTTTTCACAGTAGCTGACCTATGCTGTGTCAGATGAAGGTTAAAATCCCCCATAGTACACCAGTGTCTGGGATCCTAGACATGACAATTACTGTCTCCAGCAGCACACTGAATTAGAACACAAGCAGAGAAGTTGGACAAACTTTAACTTCCTCATCTCTACCCATATATAAGACTGCCATCATTTTTCACTACGTGCAGAACAACACAAGTCCTTCCCCAAACTACATCTCAGAGATCCCACAGTTTCATTATATTCTATAATCTGAACATTCTGGACCCAGAGAGGGTTGGCCTATATCAGTAAGACAGGCTTTAGCTTTCTTTTCTCTGGCCAGAGCCATACAATGCAAGTACAGGAGAAGCAGCCAGCATGAATTCCAGATACTAGAGGGAATGACCAGTGGGACTGAGGAGAACATGCTTTAGAGTAATAATTGAAGGACAGAGATGGTCATGCTGCTTTGCCTCTTGGCTCTTTGGTGCATGTTTTCCAGTTTTAAAAAGCTAAAAAGTGCTGAACTCCAGCTAGCCTGACATATTTGCCTAGATTTAGTCGCTGCATTGAAATCCAGCAACATAGTTCACCCTGTAGAACACCCTCAGACACTGGTTTCACCTGAGTTCTGGAGCACCATTGAACAGTGCTTTAGCATTAGTCCCAACAGTCCTTCCAGAATCTAGAAAATTAGAAACTACAATCTATTTCACCAACAGTTTCCAAGCTAATGTTAACACTTGCACAACATGGATCCCTTAAGTGAAAAGAACGAAGTCAGATTGAAGGACATTAGTATGGTTATGCAAGGCAAGGAGATATGGCAGCAGTGGTGCTCAGCACTGTTCCTGGAGTCTAACTATTTCACATAGCAGCATGTTAGACATGATTACTATCTACCATGAAAGGGTGGCACCTGTGGAAACTGCAAAAAAATGGATTTTAGTTCTGAAATATTGAAGATAAGGTGAGGCCATGAGGAATGCTGTCTTTTCCAAATATATATGTTCAAGGAGATCTAGGATTTCTCTCCTCTGGAAATTTCTGGGTTCTGAAGAAAGTAGCAATACACAGAACACTGGAGTATGTATTTCTCCATGCAGACAGAATGAAAATAGACATAATATCTACAATGTAAGTGCAACAGGCAAGACCCTTGGTGAGGTTAAATGGGCATTAAACCAATGAGTTGAGCAGAGTTTTTCAGTTTACAACAGTATGGCTTAGAATTGACAAATTATTGTAAATATTTTTTATTTTACCTATTACAGGAATAAACAGTCAAATACTGCTTCCTATTTGTTCTAATTTTTCTTTCCAGATCTGCACTATGCATGTAATAATAAGCAGCCTTCACTGAGCTTTGTCTTTCTTGTCCTCTTTTTTCCATCCAAGAAGTCTGCATCCAATGTCATGGCTATTTCAATGCATTAAAACAGTATGTATTGGAATTCACATTTATTGCCAGTACTTTGTTTTTTCATTGTTTTCTTGGTTGCTTGCTTGCATGTATGTGTTTTGTTTTATAACTCTTAAGGAAAAAAATCACTTGTGGATTATAAAGCTCTGGTATTGTATTACACTATTATTACTGGAACATACTGTTTCATATTATTCTTTCAAGACGAAATACACATGTTGATTAATGAAAAGAAGATTTTGTTGATGTTACTGAATCTTTAATCTTTAAGCGGGTCTTGATGAGAACTTGCTAGCAAGGTCCTCCAGTATGCTGTCTCAGTGGATGTACAAGATGGAGATCCATGCAGCAGCAAAGACACAAGAGTTATTGATGTATTAGAAACCATGGAAGCACCTGAAAATGGTCACATAAGAATTAGTGTTTCTTCCCCAAAAAAGGTGGTGGGATAATAGACCAAATGAAGTGCATCTACGCCAATGCACACAGCATGGGCAACAAACAGAAGGAGATGGAAGCCATTGTGCAGCAGGAAAAGTATGACATAATTGCTGTCACGGAAACATGGTGGGATGACTCACACAACTGGAGTGCTGCAATAGATGGCTACAAACTCTTCAGAAGGGATAGGCAAGGAAGGAGAGGCAATGGAGCAGCCCTGAACATTAGGGGATGTTTTGATTATCTAGAGCTTAATGATGGTGGTGATAGGGTTGAGAGTTACAGGTAAGAATCACAGGAAGGTCAACAAGGCAGATATCCTGGTGGGAGTCTATTAATGACCACCCAACCAGAATTAAGAAGCAGCTGAAATACTGTGTACGCAGCTGGGAGAAGTCTCACAATTGGTAGTCCTTGTTCTCGTGGGGGACTTCAACCTACCACATGTGTGCTGGAAATACAGGACGGCAGAGAGAAAATAATCTAGGAGGTTCCTGGGGTGCGGAAGATAACTTCCTGACCTGGCTGGTGAATGAGCTAACTAGGGAAGATGCCCCACTGGACTGGTTGGTTGTGAACAGAGGACTGGTGGGTGATTTGATGGTTGGAGGCTGTCTTGAGCAAAATAATCATGAAATGCTAAGAGTTTTTTTATTCTTAGAGCAGAGGAGAAATAGCAGTACTGTTACCTTGGACTTCTGGAGGGCAGACTTTGGCCTGTTTAGGAGTCTGGTTGACAGAGTCCCTTGGGAGGCGGTCCTTAAGGGCAAAGAAATCCAGAAAGGCTGGACATTATTCAGGAAGAAAATCTTAAAGGTGAGGTAGCAGACCATCCCCATGTGCCAAAAGACAAGCCAGCGGGACTGAAGACCAGACTGCCTGAACAGAAACCTTTAGCTGGAACTTGAGGAAAAAAAGTAGTTTATGACCTTTGGAAGAAGGGGCAGGCAACTCAGGAGGACTATAAGGAAGTTGTAAGGTTATGCAGGGAGGCAATTAGAAAGGTCAAAGCCCAACTAGAACTTAATCTGGCTACTGCCATAAAAGACAATAAAAAATGTTTCTAAAAATACATTAGCAACAAAAGGAGGGTAAGGACAATCTCCATCTGTCATGGTTTAACCCCAGCTAGCAACAAGTACCAGACTGCTGCTCACTCACTCAACCCCCTACGCCTCCTCAGTGGGATGGGGAGGAGAATCAGGAAAAAAGTAAAACTCACAGGTTGAGATAGGAACAATTTAATAACTGAAATAAAATAATTAATAATAACAATAACAAAAAAAGCCACCAACACTGTAATTAAAAGGAGAAGGTGAGAGAAGAAAAAACAAGTGAAGCACGATACAATTGCTCACCACCCACTGACTGATGCCCAGCCAGTCCCTGAACAGTGTTCAGCACCTCCTGGCCAACTCCCCCCAGTTTATATACTGAGCACGACATTCTACGGCATGGAATATCCCTTTGGCTAGTTCAGGTCAGCTGTCCTGGCTGTGTCTCCTCCTGGTTTCTTGTGCCCTTCCTTGTTAACAGAGCATGGGAAACTGAAAAGTCCTTGACTTCAAGTAAGCACTACTTAGCAGCAATTAAAACATCAGTGTGTTATCAACACTATTGTCATACTAAATCCAAAACCAAAAGCACTGCACCAGCTACTAAGAAGAAAATCAACTTTATCCCAGCTGAAACCAGGACACCCAAGCAACAAGCAATAGGACAAGAGAAAATGGCCTCAAGTTGCACCAGAGGAGGTTTAGATTGTACATTAAGAAAAATTCTTCACCAAAAGGGTTGTCAAGCATTAGAACAGGCTGACCAAGGAAGTGGTGGAGTCACTGTCCCTGGAGGTATTTAGAAGATGTGTAGATTTGTTTTTTAATGACAGGGTTTAGTGGTGGACTTGGCAATACCAGGTTAACAGTTGGACTTGATGATGTCAAAGGTCTTTTCCAACATGGATTCTGTGATTTTATGGAAAGTCTTGTAAAGAGCAGTATTTATGCGGTTTTCCATTGTGTTACTCTCACACTGTGTTGAAGCAATGATGTTTCATAGAGCAACCATCATTAAATAACTTTATAGAAAGGGGGATCCAGGTTATGATTAGTAATGGATCGGTGCCACTAAAGCCTTGCAGAAGTAACCTCACTTTCATAACACAACTGCTCTTTCTTATAAAAAGTCATAAACCAGGGAGGCTGATTTTGTACTTACTCCACCTTCCTCCTACACAAAAAAAAAACCATCTTTTTCTCCTGCTTCTGGAGTTGAAATCATCTCACTGACCTCAGTGTGCTGAACTGTGTATTTCGTGTTCCTGAAGGGTGCACAAACAGAACACTCCTCTGTAAACATATACAAAGCAACTTGCATGAGACCGCTGCCCTCCTCAGAAGGAAAGCAGATGTGCTCTAATGAGCACTCTTCACGTACATCTTTCTGCTCATTCTCAATATTTCAGATGCTGAGTTTCAAATGAGGCACCCAAGGCAATATGGTCAAAAATAAATCAGCATTACAAAGTTAACTGCCATATTGTAAATGTCTTGAATGAAAACCTCTATCAATAAAGGTAATAATCCTGAATCATAAGTCTTCAACATGTTTAGAATGGCTTTATAACAAAGCTCACAGTCATGGCTATTCCACCTTGGTCAACAAAAAAAGTTATCAAAATGAAATCTGAAATTGGCCAGTATGTGGCCTATAATTCAGGAAATGAATGTGCAGGATGCATGAAGCTATTCATGGCAGAGTGCTGCACGGGGTTTGACCAGAAGCAATAGAAATGCTTGCTGGAAGCCATTCCACATAAGAAAATGTTCTATGGCATGACAGCCTGACATTACCAATATATCAGGAGCTTGGTGGAACTAAAGGACTATGCCCTGCAAGAAGTGCTAGGCTGTCCATTCATGAAGTGTTTTGGTGTTCCAGGCAGTGTAAATAAAACAAAAAAGCCTTGTTGTTTTGTATTAATGAGAAATTCACTGCCAATGTTGCAGAATTCCACATTGTTCTTAGAATGTACACTTAGAAGGAAAAAAGACCCAAAAAATAAATCTATCAAAAACGGTGTCTATAAACATTGATTAGACAGTAGCCACTTTAAAATGTAAGGTCTGTATAAGGAAAATGTCCAGAGGTGCATAAATCATTGCTTGTTTTTTCCATTTTTTTACGACAAGTAAATTTTTCATGAAGTGTCTAATGAATAAACTGGCTTTATAAGCAAAGCAAAATTTTCTTTTGCACTTTATAAAGAAAGAAATGCAGCTGGAAGACTGGATAATTCAAGAAATAGGAGCTGATTTGAACTCATCCCAGAAGTGACTGGGAATGATTATTACTTGGTAGTTTTTCAGGAGTTATAAAAAGAAAAATATTCAAAGGCTCTTTGGGTGCATTTATGAGACAGGCATATATGTATCTCAATAGTCATACAAAATTAAAATTTGGTGATCTAAGTGTGATCAGATCTGAGGCAGAGTTGCAGGTTAATTAAGGATGCCCAATGGACTGAGATCATATTTTATAGCATTGCTTTCATGATATTCCAAGCTAGTGAAACTGACACTTTTAGAAGAAACAAAAAAAGCTAACAGATTGTGGGAAAACCACTTTAACATGCCACCAGGACCAGAATATTGCAGAATTTAGGACTTAGGCTGCCACTGCCCCAGAAACACTAGGTCACAGCCAGGGTAATTAAATTCTACAGTTCCCACCGTCTGTACATTTCTAGTAACATTTTAAAGCAGATCAATAACCAGAGAAGAAACTCACAGTACTGTAAGAAGCTATTTTGGAAGCATGAAAAATATCCCCTCATTTTAGATATTCCATCACAGTTCAGACAATAAGCATCTTAGCTAGGTATTTTCTACTAGAATGTAAAAATTATAATAAGGTTCTGCTTGATAGCCCCTCAATATCAGCAAAATTTTCTTATTCATTGTGAAGCGTTTGGGTCAGGAAATCAGATTCTGTGTGGGATCAACTTAAAATATTTTCTTTCTTCATATCTGTTTGAAATAATATGAATGAGACCAGTTATTGCCCATTTCTGTCAGTATAGCATATATGCAATAAAAGGGTATACTTCTCACATAGAATAAGATTTTTGTCCTTCATACTTCTGGTGTATATGCTGATGAGGTTGTTTTTTACATATGTGGATATCTTCTTAAAGCTGGTATTGATGGAACAGAAAGATCTGACATGATTTTGGTATTGTTAAAAGGCAAAAAGACATCCTCAAGAAGGAATTCAAGAAAGAGGTTTAAATGTAGAAATTCAAATTATTCCCCTTCTGACAAGCAGTAGTGAAGGACAATGCACAGCTGGTCCCAAAATCCAGAAGTTATGGTCAAAATGAAATGTCCTGGATGGAGCTGAAACATGAAAATGACTACACCAAATCCAAACTCAGTTCTAGCATGTGGGTCATATCAGGGCAAGAGGAGGTTTGGCAGAGGAGGCTGATGATTTAGTGATTGCTGGTCACTAGAATACCTTCTGAGCTTATTTGAATGCAATTTGGCACACAGCTAAAGATGACCTACCTTGCTTTAGTGACTGCAGTGGCTTCCTGCTAAGCATAACAGTATGAAGTAGCAAAGATGAAACAAGGCATTTTCTTGGATCCTAATCAGAGCACAGCATGATGATCAGAGAACTGGCATCTGAGTTCTTTGCCCTGAATAACCTAATTTTTCTTAATCTAACCTTCCTTTTTCTTGTTTTTTCTAATTCAAACTGTACCTCTGCTGTAAGTTTTCACATTTGTTTTAGCCAACAGTGCACTATCCAGATCATTACAATGTGTTCTCTCTACTGCAGTATACTTTAAGCACCAAATAATTTCATTTTCTTTTGAAGGTTATTAGAATGAATACTTTCTGATCCCTTACCAATATAGTGTATGATATGAATCAAGAAATTAACATTTTCAAATAGAGAACAAGTTGTATTCCCATTTTTCTGTGCATGTGACCAAACAAAATAGGATTATTTTAAAGATATGTGATTATCTAGTGATTAAAAAATTAAGAAGATTTAAGGACAAATATTTTCTCAGACTTGGCTTTTCGCTCTTTTTAATTTTTTTTATGTGCGTATATATGTATTTCTTTGACTGTAGAATGTTATATAGTATTCAGTGTTGGCTTTATCCTGTGTTGTCAGAGCAAGACAATTATAGAGAAACCCACCATACAGTGTACTTTCTATCAGTCTGTAAATTTTACCTTTTAACTTTATAGGAAGCCTAGTGGCTGAGTTTGAACAGCCCATTTTGTGTTCATTCAACCAAAAGTAATTTTACAACATGCAGTGATGAGATTAAGTCATTTGTCCTAGTTGGTGTGTGTTGCACTACATTCCAGGGGAGAAAAATCCTCAACAAGCAAAGCAACATGATTTCTTTAGCCAACTTCTTTTCCGTATGTATCAGAGAATCTAAACATGTCACAGCAGAAATACTCCTGCTCCTACAGACTTTCAGATTGGATTTTTATGTAGATAGACTGCTTAGTGAGACTGCTGGATATGTACGCAAGTGCAAAGCTGATACTTTTCCTAAATGCCCATGTCGCCACTGGTCAATATAAATGATATATTCTTTGCCACCTCTCATTCATTAAGGAAATACTAGGTGCAAAGATACAATCCTGGCTGGTAAAGCCAAGCTGTATGGATCACATGTCTAGCTAAAATCTCCATTTCAGTCATGATGGGAGTTAAAATCCATGTCAAGCCAAGACAGGATCTATTCTGTTCACAAAGGGAAATAACGAGGCAGTTAGGGCGCTGAGGAAGAGGTTGCACACCACCCAGATTTCCCTCCCTGTGACTTACAGTGCAAGCCACTTGCCTCATGAGGAACTGAGTATACCACCCTCTGAACAGTGCAGATAACAAAAGCGCAATTTGGGAATTGAAGCCAACAAAAGAAAAGAAGAATCAAGAGACTGAATCTCTTTAGGCATGGAAGCAGCACGACCCTGCCTTCTGTATTTTCTGAGTTGCAAAGCTGTTGTCATGGAGCACTTCAGTTGTTAAAATAGAACTTAAATATCTGTTTGGATGTGTGCTGTCCAGGATCACAAGAAGGAGCGTATTAACGGGTAACATAACAATTTAAAAATCCAAATATTCACATAGCTTTCAGAAATACTTTTAAGTAAGTTCAACTGAATGTACTACTCAAGTCTTTGTTGTTTTCTTTTTGCCCTGTTATTTAAGGTTGAGGTGGTTTGGGGTTTTTTTTGGGGGGCAGGGTTTTTTTGTTGTTATTATTAATAATAATAATTTAACATTTTTAATTTTTATTATTATTAACCCATGACCATGAATCTGAAGAGTAAGAAATTTTGCATGTTACTGTGACACTATTCTTGCACACTAGTCAGACTCCTTGTTTTGCTGGGAAGCATGAATCTAAATATAACCAGGTTGGCAAGGCTTTTGAAACAACTTACACGCAGATTTGGTGGCAGGGCTAAACCAGTGCAGGGCTTCTGTGGAAGTTCACAGGGGAGTCTGTGACGTTCCTAGCACAAGTCAGCCAGGGATGCAGTGTACACTCATGCCATTTTCATCATGCAAGGCCAACACTTTTCAACTCCATTTTGCAAATTGCTTCCCTTGTCTGCCCATGTGGCTCCTAATTTTTGCAAGTATCTCTTAGGGGTCAGTGAGGCTGAGCAGCCATAGTGTACATGAACAGTGTACACAATTCTTTCAGCTGTGCTTTTTTTTTCTTTTGTAAATGATAATAAAGGAAAAAACGTATATGGAATTTAAATTGCTGTGACTCTCTGTTCCTTTTGAAAATTATCTTTTAAAAACTGTTAGCCAATAAAATATTGGAAGGATGTTGTAGCTGTTTAGTTTCATAAGCATCAGTAAAATATTGTTTTTAATAAACTCTGTATTTACTGCTAGAAGTCCTGTAAAAATTATCTGCAGGTTTGTCTGCCTTCTACAGAATACATTAACGTCTATCACTTCATGTGTACCCATTAAAATTTTATAGAATAGCTAGTGCAAAAAGCTCTTTAAATCATTGCAAGATGCTGTCTGGTTATTTTATGTTGATATACTAAATATAATTCTAGTAAAGAAAGAACACAATCCAAGGTTGAATATTTAAGTCAAAGTAGCAGATCTATAAAACACAGTTCTTTGAGTGAGATAGCAAAAAATTATCAGTCTAATCACATTTTCCTTTAAATATAAGTGATTTTTTTGTATATGCAGCAAATACTGTTAGCTGTAGTGCATTGGAGTTCTTAACCTAGTAGCTGTCTAAATACCATAAGGGCAACTTAATCAGCCCAGGTTAAACCATGACAGGCTGCTGCCAATGAACAAGCTGTAAAATAATGTTAAATAACCAAAATTGATGAAAAAGACATAGAGGAATTTTAGAAGGATTCAACCAAGTCAAGGCGAGTTCTTAATTGTAAGCACTTATCTTTCACATTGATGATTAAACACGACACAATAAATTAAGAGACAAAATAAACAGTTCCTGCTAGAAGTGGCTCATTCCAGCCCTATTGGACTTTGAATCAGATCCTGGATTTCTGAACATTTCTCTAATTCACAGTTCACAGTTTATTTGGTTTGGATTTTATGTTCTCTCTTTATTTTGTTCAGGTCATGATTTTGTATGGGGTTGTATAATTTCCAGAGAATCGCTTTATCACAGAAAAGGGATTTGGTGATGAAGAAAAAAAGGAAATTCTGCCAGCTACAGTACTTCCAGTTCTTTGAATTCTTCCTTAAAATCCATTTACTCCTTTCTTACACTGTCCTTTCATCTGCCTTGTATCCTGGCTACACTGCATAAGTTGTTCCATACACCTCTCTTGGCACACCTACAGCACTACTACATGGGGGGGAAAAATGAGCTAAATCCTCAGAAGAGATTTAGACTTAAGTGTTCCAGTACAGAAGTCTTCTGTGCACTTTTGTTTGTGTGATTTTAATGTTGAAGTGTTAGGTGCATCTTACACAAGAATTTGCTGCTTAAATAGAGCTTAGTAGAAATTTGCCTGTGACTGAGGAGACACGTCAGTTTGCAACAAAGAAACCTGAGTAAAAGGGTAATACTGGAGAACTGTCCCTCAAAATACCTAACTGAAATGGAGCACGTTCTTCCTTCCATTTAAGATTTGCAGATATGGACCCTTTCTGAACTGAGACAATGGTATCATATCAGTCCTGGATCAGGAAAGAAAATAAAAACCAAATAAAAATGAAGGAATGGAAGTGCTAGTAGCAGTTTTATCTCAGTCAACTGATCGAATTCAGAGCTGTGAGACAGTGAACTTCATGTACTTCTTCCTCTGTGGTGGATAGAGAAAATGAGGTTTTTTACACTCAATACAACCATTTTTCACACAACCAAAAAAAAACAGAGGGAATTCTATGAATAGAAAGAATGTCACTATTTGTGTATATGTGGTGCTATTAGAAAGCCTGCTTTCCTTTCTTAGGTAAAATGGCACTTCAAGCTGTGATCTGTTACCAGTGCACAAAAAATACAAATGGGTAGCTCCCAGAAGCAGGGGAATCCTATACACTGTGTGTCCATCAATAATAGGAAATCTTCACATTGCCAGTCACTGATACTTCATTTTTACTCCTTAAAAACATGGGTATTGGGTTTTCTAAAGACAACTAATGCAAGAGATGGCACATTTGCACGCTACAAATCTCTGTCTTTGCTTATGCTTTAGTCTTGACGCAGAAGTTCAAATATCCAGTCTGAAAGTCTCATATGTACTTGCTTCAAAAGTGATCCCTTGCATCCCTTCTTCAGTACTGGTAGAAGAGCACTGCAGGGCAAGTTAGCACAAAACTGCTTGGAAGTCCTAACAACACTTCATCCCCTCTTCCAAAGCTTCCTGACAATTCTGAATTATTTATACTCTAGCAAAAGTCAAAATCACACTTTCAGCCTTGTATGATGGGGCTGGATCAAGGGTAGTTTGTTTCCTACAAAGTTTTCCTTTTACTTTACTGTGAATTAGCATTTCATGACAGTTTGGAGGTAATGCTGTTCCCCTTCTCATCCTCTGTGTGTGTCACCTGCTGTACCTGAGACTGAGAAGTGCAAGTCTAGCATTGTGTGGTGGTAGGAATAATCCCTTTCCTAGCATCTCTTTGCCACAGTAGAATCAGTGTCCAAAAAACTGAAAAAAAAGTTTTGAAATTTTGGCTGTGCATATGCTAATAGAAAAATGTATAGCATTGTGGTAAAAATACTTAAACAGGTCACTGCCCATAATCTGATTAGTCCAGTCAACATTCTTCAACAAAAGAACAAAAAATATAGCCACCTGCTACATACCTACTACATAGTACCCAAAGCCACCTACTACAGGGTTTCTGATCCATACCCCAGAATCAGGTATGTGGACCATTTTCAGGCAGGTGTAAAAAGCAGAGTTGTGGAGATGTTCCTGAAAAGCACAACTTAATTCTAAGATATAAACCTCTTCAAAAGTGAGTGGCTATTTCATGTGTGGATATTTCAAGTTTTAATCCATTTTTATATAGATGAATGTTAATCAGAAAATTAACAGTGGGATCTAAACATCTCTAGTTGTCAAGTAGGTCACCTGTAAACTATTGATTTGGTATCTTTCCCAATGCAAAATAAAATAAGATCTTCCCTGAAGACGTTTAATTGCATGATAATGGAAAATACTATTCATTATAATTACATTTCTGAACAAGAATATGATAAGAACCCCCCTTTTAAAAAAGAGAAATATGGAATACCAGGGAAAATACAGGCCCATCAGTCTCACCTCTGTGCCCAGCAAGATCACGGAGCAGATCCTCCTGGAGACTGTACTAAGGCACATGGAAAATAAGGTGACTGTTGACAGTCAACATGGCTTCACTGAGAGCAACTTGTGCCTGACAAATATGGTGGCCAACTACCACAGGATTACAGCACTGGTGAATAAAGGAAGAGCAACTGATACTAGCTACCTGGATTTGTGCAAAGAATTTGACACTGTCCACATGACATCCTTGTCTCTAAAATGGAAAGAGACATGGATTTGATGGAGGGACCATTTGGTGGATAAGGAATTGGCTGGATGTTCATACTCAAAGAGTTGCAGTCAGTGGTTCAATGTCCAAGTGGAGACCACTGACGAGCAGCGTTCCTCAGGCACTTTTTGACACCTTTATTGGTGACATAGACAGTGGGACTGACTGCACCCTCAAAAAGTTTGCCAATAATCCCAAGCTGAGTGGTGCTGTTGACACGCTGGAGGGAAGGAATGCTGTCCAGAGGGACCCTGACGGGCTTGAGAGGTGGGCCTGGGCAAACCTCAAATTCAACAAGGCCAAGTGCAAGGCCCTGCATGAGGGTAAGGGAAATATCAAGCATAAATACAGTCTGGGCAGAGAATGGATTGAGAGCAGCCCTGAGAGGCAGAACTTGGGGGTGCTGGTTGACAAGAAGTGCAACATGACCCAGAAATGTGCATTTGCAGCCCAGGAAGCCAACTGTGTCCTGGGCTCCCCCTCTACTCTGCTTTCCTGAGACCCCACCCGCAGCGCTGCGTTCAGTTCTGGGGCCCCCAACATAAGGAGGACATGGACATGTTGGCCTGAGTCCACAGGAGGCCATGAAGATGGTCAGAGGGCTGGAGCACCTCCCCTGGGCAGACAGACTGAGAGAGTCAGGGTTGTTCAACCTGGAGAAGAGAAGGCTCCGGGGAGAACTTAAGAGTGGCCTTCCAGTACCTAAAGGGGCCGACAGGAAAGCTGCGGAGGGACTTCTTACAAGGGCCTGTAAGGACAGGACGAGCGAGAATGGTTTTAAGCTGAAAGAGGGTAGATTTAGATTTTATATTAGGAAGAAATTATTTTACTGTGAGGGTGGTGAGACACTGGCACAGGTTGCCCAGAGAAGCTGTGGATGCCCCATCCCTGGAAGTGTTCCAGGCCAGGCTGGACGGGGCTTGGAGCAGCCTGGTCTAGTGGAAGGTGTCCCTGTCTGTGGAAGGAGGGGTTTGAACTAGATGGTCCTTAAGGTCCCTTCCAACAGAAACTGTTCTATGTCTGTGACTGAAATCTGTATGCAGTGCATTTCCTCTGTGAATTCCGTAGGGTGATGAATAATTACTCCCACAGTTTTTCTTCCCCTCTTGAGATTTCTAATTCCTTTCTCTGAAATCAGAGGAGGACTGGAGAAAACACACACCTCATTTTTCATTGTGTTTTCCAGTGGGACTGTGATATTGATGGGCTTTTCCCCTCTGACTTGGTATGTGTTCCACCTTTTTTAAATGCAAATGTTCAACTAAAGGAATAATAATAATCACCATAATCATCATCATCATCATCATTACATTTTAGTGTAACCCCCAAAAGAAGTGTCAAATGGTGCTACCATGGGACATCTCAAAATAGACATAATAGTCTAATTCTTATTGTTAATTTACTATGGAAGATGACATACTGTGAAATAGCTAGAAGTCAGAGAAGTGTGAAAAAAAGATCCCGCTTGAAATTCATGGAGTTCATTATCCTTTCTAGATACTGTTAATGCATATATATTAACATAAACAAAACCTAATAAAGATCAAAATCCATGTGTCTGAAACACTACTGTTAAAAGTATTAAATAAAATTTTGACAGAAACATTTTGTCTTCTTTTTGGATGTTGAAGCCAGTCACATAAAGATGAAAGGAAGGAAATACTACAAGCTCAATGTCCTAACATAACCCAAAAGATTACACAAGTTGAAAAGGTTTGACAAACACTCTTGATATAGGAGGTCTGAGTTATGCTGTAGGAATCACTTGCTAAGGAGCACTTGAGGTAGGAGAACACAGCCAAACCCCTATCGATATGTTCAATATGAATTAAGATCACACAGGAAAAAAAAGCAGACTTTGGTCTATCAATGTAAGAAATAACAATGTTCATCTTTTTGAATGCCTTCACTTGATTTTGCTCACAGTATGTAGGTCCCAAAGGCAGTTATTAATAGCCAAGTAAATCATTGAGATTAACATTCCCTCATGTTCTTCAGAGATACTTGGGCCACCGAAGCATGGACTTACATGGAAGTCAAGCCAAATGAATCTACTCAGTATCTCTAGGTAGGACCTACACAAGCATCCACAGCTGTGAAAACTCATTAGAGAACACACTCTTTCCAGCATGTATCTGATCCGGGCCTAACTATCCTTTGATAAAGCAATCATTAAACCGAGTCCCACTCATTTCTAAGGAAATAATTTTATCTTTAAATAAATTATTCTAACAATGCTACAGTTCAGTACTAGAAATACTGTAATTAGAAAAACTGCAGTTGAGTTGCTCATTATTTTTGTAATATTTGTATAAAAAAGAATATTTGAAATTGTCATATTTTTCCAGCTGCATTCTGTAAATAGCATCATATTATCCTGGCTAGTGTAAGAATATGAGTGATGAGTTTTTCATGGCTTACCTGTCAAAAAGAAGAGATTCAATTTGACCTGAAGAACTTCTTCACCCTGCTGTCAGCTGTTGAGTCACTGCTTTTGTTTTTTCTTTCTTTCTTTCTTTCTCCCCCTTCTAAAGCCACTTTTGTTAGTTTGATGAACCTTCTTCTAAGATGATTGTCTTATGGAGGTGAGATGAAAGTCTCACGTTTTCAAAAAAGTGACTTCTCACCCCTGCCAGTCTGAAATCCACCTGGGAAATACACAAAAGAGTCACCCTAGTATTTAATGTGACAGCCTTGATAAGTCTTAATGTTGCAGCTTGATAACTTATTCTTGCTTTGACAACTGAAAAAATAAAAAAGAAAGCAAAATAATGTATAAAAACTTCAACAATGCCATTGGGTCAGTGCCCCTTGATTAAAAGATGTCATCTGCATGACAGAAATAATTTTTAGTGATAACAATAACAATCTATGTCAGGTATTTAAACATTTTTTCAGTGGACTAAGAAGATTAAGGTACTAGGGACTATCATGCTAATACAGAAAACAGC
Source organism: Microhierax caerulescens (assembly GCA_035590215.1). NCBI lineage: Eukaryota > Metazoa > Chordata > Aves > Falconiformes > Falconidae > Microhierax > Microhierax caerulescens. Next base: position 73,041,050 of record JAVJGJ010000057.1, on the reverse strand, counting down.
AACATGGAATCTTAAGAGTAAATACTAAAAAAATGGAAACCCCCCACATTTCAGCTTTCAAAAGGTCTAATACATTGCTTGTTATTTATTGTAATTGATAAGCTAATACTAAAAGTTACTATTAATTAATTAAACTAGCAGTTTCTGCTATTCCTTCTTTACAACAGAAAAAATGCATAACAGTATTTAGTTTTGTTCATACCCATTCTACATTGACAAGTGCCATCCCATTTCTTTAAATTCTGATCACTGGCAGGAAAATTCTTCTGGGACAAGGGCAAAGCACAGACATAAGATAAAATAGCTCTCATTTTGATCTAAGGGTCCCTTATCTGAAATACCTGTCTGAGCTGGTTCCTGTAACAATTTCCAGCTATTTGCTGCCAGTTGCAGACTTGTGCTTGGTTTCCCAGCCTCACTCCTCCCTGCTAATTCACCCAGGCAGTCTCACCAGTGTCAGTTGTGTTAGCACCAAGATACTCAACTCATTGACCAGCTGCCCAAATCCACAAACTACAACGTTCCACTACATCCATGCAGTTTACTATTCAGCTGAACAACTTCAGGCACAGGAGCTAGATACTTCATTCAGCTATGATAGATCTGTCTGCCCATTTGTTCTCTCTTCCTATCAACGCACCATGATAACCATCCAGAACCAGAAGTTCTGGCAACCCGCCACAGATACAACCGAAAGCCAGTTACTCAACCACCCAGCAAAAGTAGTAATTGCCTCTGGCAACAAGCTGAACTTGTCTTTTGATCACCACTGTCTTGCCAAAATATTTCATTTCAGTGCATCTTCCTGGGTTTTCTGGTTGTCTCCTGGGTTGGACAATTGGATGTTGTTCATTGAGAGCAAGTTACATTTTGATTATAAAGGGAAACATAGATGGTGGAGAAGCAACTAGAGAAAAACAGAAGGTGCAAATGGATATGGGCAAATATAAAGTCTGGTTTCTGGAGGAAAAGCTAGAGAGAACAGACCGTGAGAGCAGAAATGAGAAAAGCAGAATTTTCTCCAGAGTTCCTTCTGATCTACTTTTGTTCTTTAAGAAAATTTGTTTAATTAAACAGCACAAATTTCCATCTAGAAGCTCCTTGGAACTAGATAGTCATGCCACAGTCTTCCCTTCACTTTTTGTTTACACTGTGTGATATCCTCCCGTGCAAATTCCAGGCAGATGTCAAAATCTCTGGGGCAATGCCTGCTCCTCCTGGTCCATCTTTTTTGTACCCCAGTTCTCATTTCAGCAGGAATTGGGCACAGCCATAAAATTAGGATTGCAGCTAAGAGGTTAATAATTCCTTCAAGAGAGTGGAAATTTTGGCTACTTCAGGATCATGCTTAGAGGGTTGGGATTAGGGAGTAGACTGATGGACAGTCCCTGACCCTATTTCACATGTCATTGTTGACACCCGTGGGCTATTTGTGGGTTACTGTCTACACATCCATAAGGGCAACTTAAGCTGCTTGTCTCTGCAGACTTTCCTGGCAGAAGATATTAAGGCTTTTGTAAAAAAAATTAAAAGGTTGTTGCTTCTACTCATAAATTTTGGATATTGGAAACTGCAGAGGTTTTTTGAGATAGGTCAACTTTGAATCAGGCTAGCAGAATGAGTTCCACTGATTCACAGAAATATGGTGGTATCCAAAATGGATAGACAGGAATAAGCCACCCTCTCTCCATAGGTGCAACATGCCTATTAACGCCCACACTGAAAAGAAAACATCTTGAGCACATACTAAGGGGTAGTGTGGACCTGATTTTTTCTCCCCACCCAGATGCTTTAAAATTTGTCTCAGGTTGCCCTCAGATTGTATCTCTATAGTGTGACTGGTCATCAATGCTAGATGCAGGTCTACACTCAGCATGCTGACCAGCCTAGCCCCTTGTGCTCACCCTGGATTGAGAAATATGTTAAATGAAACACTACGCAAGTGACAGATCCTGCTACACAACAACTTAACAAGTTCCCAATTAAATCTAAATTTGAAGTGTTTTGTTTATCCTGGGCATGCTCTGAGGCTTAACAAAGTAGTTAATATCATAATTCCTAAAGCAAACTTACATTATTTCATTTGCGTTGCTGCTCTCATACTTTTAAATCCTTAATTGATCCCATTACACCACAAAAAAACTTTTTTCACTTTCATCTCTTTCTCTCTCATTACATTTTTAACACTTCATTTGTCACCATTTTTTAATCACAAGGTGAGAACACAAAGTCAGGACATGTTTGTTTCTTAACAGTAGTGCTGATGCCACCCCAAATGCTCCCAAAGTCCTATTCCTTCCACTTGACACATTTAAAAAACTGATTACCAGTTTCAATTTCATACTACTGGAACTCACCCTTCCTTAGTCCTCTTCACAGTTTTCCCTAGTATGACACCATGAATGTGCTTATGATTCCGGCAAGGTTCTTAAGATCCTTAAATTTAAATAGCTATTTAGCTTGCAACTCAGACCCATCCTTGGCTGTAAAATACCATACAGCTAGATAGGCTTTAGTGCCAGCTAGAAGTGCTACTTTGCTACTACATCAGCGGCTGCTGAATGCTAACATTCACAGAAATCACAGTATTAATTGCCGGTTTACTTTGCAGACTTGTGTTACATAGGTTGATATGGCAGATTTTTCTCCCAGTTTCATTAACTGAATTTTTTAGGCAGAATAGCATTTATTACATAGAAATGCTCTGGATATGCAAGAAATTAAGACCTTGTCTTTATACATAGAAAAAGACCTCAGCATATATTTTTTTAAAAAAAAAAGCTCAGTTCTGCCACATCTATGAGTTCAACTAAGCCACCTCAGATCTGTATGCTTAATTGAACTACATGATTTCATATCTAACCACTAAACTGTGATTCAGTTTACCTGAAGTTATAGTGTGAAACTTATTTTATGACCACTTCTAATGTAGTTACAAAAAATAAATACTAAAAGTCTTTAAGAATATATATACTATTACACTAATCAGCTCAGAATGCTTGCTATTCTGTTTTCTGTGTTTACAGTCACTATTGTGTGGAAACACTGGAATATTTTTTTTAACTTTAAAGGACTAAGTTTTACTTTAGAAACAATTTTTCCGTTGAAAGTGGAAGGTTGTTTCCTTTCCTCATTATCTTAAACTTCTGAAAATAGCTCAGAAAAATTCTGAGTCAGGGATTTAAAGCTATTTCCCACTGATACTGAAGCAGACAGAGGACAGCCCACTGCCACCTTCCCTCCAACATTCACCATCAACTACAATTTCAGCATGACAGGTCTGGATTTGTCCTGTGCAATATAACCCTCTAACTGAGATCTCTAAATCAAACACCAGCTTCCTCAGTGGTAAACAGACAAACCTGGGCTTGTTGACTCTAAGCGTAATGTGGGATTTCTATGTCGAGTAACTTTGGCCCATGTAAATTCTTAATGTTAGTTAGGATTAATCTGGCTTGGGTCTTTTTTGCTGTTATTGCCATCAATAGGAATAAGGAATAGCTAAGTGTTCTCAGGAAAACTGGCAGTGGTGAAGGTAATAGGGGAAGTACCTCTGGGTTCAGTTTTGTATCTTATGAAACAGTTACATCAGCAATGATCTTACATCAATTTGTAGCTGCTCTACTATTGATTTCAATAATTTAGTCCATTACAGCATGTTTGTTTAACACTCTCTTTTTGCCAGTAAATGTACTATTTAATATTTCATATAATTGTCTAAGAGTAATAGAGCAGAAAGCCACATGAAGCACGGTTTTGCTGCCTCTCCCCTTTTTTCTTTTCTGCCTTGCCTTTCCTTGTGGTTCCTTGTTCCATGTCAACTAATTTATGAGCAGACTCTGAGTCATGTCTGGCTTGTTGATTTATTATTGAACAGTGGTGAAATGAGACTGTCTATTTTGCATTTTCATCTTTGTGAATGACAAGCAACTGCCAATTTTATATTACAATTTCTGACTTTCTGCAAGTCTATGGGTCACAATTTTTTTAAAGTTCCTACTGTAATTTGCATATCTCTACATCACATCACCTCTTCTTCTCAAATATAGTAAACTATAATCTTAAATAATGTTCTTAATTACAAGATCCATGAGATCAGACATAAAAGTAGAGAGCAAAAGTCATAATTGTTAAAGAACCTATTATGAAAAATCAAGTTGTAGTAGTAGTCTCTTGGTTAAGATATAGCTTAAAGAATTTAAATATATCTGTGTAAAAATGTCATATAAAACGGAGTTGAATAAAGGAATCTTTGCTTCCTATTTCACACTGCTTTGGATTTTTTCTGTTAAATTGTGCTGTTACATTTCAAGGTTTAGGTGAAGTGTGTTATTCTTATTGCTATGTAAACTCATGTCACACTTTATGTTTTTTATACCAGCATAGTATGTACATGGGCAATTTTAATTCAAGCTAATGTTCTCTGTTTTATCGACACTGAAACACAGTAACAAGCAGTTGAAAACAATTCATGTAATGCAGTCATGAATGACAGGCCTTTTCCTAACCTCAGAAACAAACAGATCCTACAATTTCTATGTTCAGATCAGTAAAACACCTTCAGACAGAAAAATGTCATGTAAGAAGGGGATGTGATGTATAAGTGCATGGCTATGGATACAGCATGGGTATGGATCCATTCTCAGGAAGCATTATATATGTTGGATGACTTAACATACTCTTCTTCCTCACATTAATTTAGCAAAGCACTTAAGTATTTACTCAACATTGGACATCTAACTGAAATCAAAATATCTATGGTATGAGTTTAAAATGGATTTGAGAGCGGGAAAGTCAGCTAACTCTCTATCTTTTTCTTTCCCATCTACAGGTTTGAGAGGGCATAATATATTCACACAGAAGAGGCAGACTCAGGATGCCCCTCCTGGACTGCCCAATGTACTATTTTGATAACAAGTCCAGTTTCTGTACACTACATAATAAAGATCTGGAATTCACAAGAAGCCATCAAACAAGCTCAGTTTTCCTGTCTTACTAGTACTTTAGGTTCTGTTTCAGTTCTTTCCATGTTTTTGTGTTAATACTACATCAAAAAATATGATTAATCACAACAAAATTAACCCTCTAGTCCACTATATTTGATTTTAATAATCACCAGAGCTATTTTAAATACCACTGCTGTAAGTTTAGATTGCATGTAAGGATGCACAAAAATTAAAACTGGTTAATCACGAGAGCTATTTTAAATACCAATTCTGTAAGCTTAGATTGCATGTAAGGATGCACAAAAATTAAAACTGGTTTTCCAAGGAAATGTGAGATCTCTGTGCATGGAGACACTCAAAATTTATCTGAACAACAACTCTGAGCAATCTTGCATACCTCTGAAATACGCCATGCTTTTAGCAAAGACTTGGACTAGATGGCCTTCAAATATTTCTCCCAATCTGAATTACTCCAGGACTTCACAAGTCCCTTTCAGTGTTCACTCTGTGTCCTGCCACTCTGTCCTCTCTTTTTTCCTCCCCAATAAAAGAGAAAAACCCTATAGTTTGTGTAACATATATAGTTGGCTCTTCTGATAGTCCACAGAATTAGGATGCTACCGACTTCACCAATTTATTGACCTTTCACTTGCTCCACAAAACTTGCCAGGGAAGCAAGGATATTCCAGACGAGGAAGGAATACCCTTTCATCCAAATATGTATCCTTCATGTTTACTGCATATTAATGTCCTATAGTGTGATAAGCCATCTGCCCCCCACACCAGCTGGGATCATTGGCTTCTTCATGATTTTCTCAGTTGTTTTAACCCCTGAGGAAATAAACAAAAAATTTTGAAATTTCCCCTTTATTTTCTATTCCTTTTCTTCCTCGTTTTACAGGGTTCTCAGGGGCTTCTTCACAATAATGTTACTTGCACAACATTATTCATGCTACCATAGTACCTTTGAGATAGAGTTAGCAGATAATAATTTTCTTTTATGTTGTTTTGTTTAATAAAGGCCAAATTCAGATTACTAAACTGAATATAGTTTAATATTCCACTGAACATGAGTGTGGATATTTGCAATTTACTGTTAAAGCTAGACAGTAAATCATAATTTTGCATTTTTTGAAAAATACTCATTTTACTAATATTTTAGCAGTGAATTACTAAAGAAACAGACACATACAATTTATAATATGTTGTTTAATGCATGTTCTTTTCCCAGTGAATTTTAAAGATTTGCATATATGCAGAAGGAAGAGACTAACCCCCAGATCTTTTATATTTTTAGCTAACAGAAAGGTCCCTCCCTCACTGTCCCTCAAGCTGCATGGATTACTGTTGTTGAATGAGCAGTTAGAGTATCCTTAGTCTTCATTCTACAGCCCACTGGTTTTAAATTTAAATTAAGATCAAACGAAAATTTCAATGCAACTGCTTATATCAGTAAAACTCCTTCTGTCTAACACTGTTCAACACTAATAGTAAAGCAATACTGAATCTTTATCTGTCATTTTCATTATGTAGACAAAAGAATATATGTGTATGATGCTTTACCTCAACCCCACAATAGAGTTTACAAATAAATACAGAAAACTGAGTCACCAAGTAGGGTCACCAACTCAAATATGCACAAGAGATGGGGAAGAATTAGAGAATATAATTGTGTGGAAAAGCATGATTTTTTTTCCCCCTGAGATAAAAGGTAAGAACAAGGACAAGGGAAGAATGGACAAACAGAGTTATTCTGTCAAGGTGGTGAGCCTCTAAAATAGTGAAGATAGGGGGGAAAAGGATTTGAAGAATCTATTTTATATATTTTTAATATATATTATAATAATAACTGTGAGAAAGGAAAAAGGAGAAATGAGACTACAGAGAATTGGATGGAGAAAGGACAGTTGTGCTTGTCAGCTTCTGAGGAAAATGAAGAACATATTTTGAGCCACTACAAGCCTCTGTGGGACTTAGCCTTTTTTTTTAATATGAGACTGAATGATTGTACAAATTTCATTTATATAATACTGCATTTGAGATAAAAAGGAGAGATTAAACACATATATAGTAGATGAAAGGACTGAACAGAAAATACAGGAATAATGGAAACACCTACTGTGATATTCCATATGTCAGGGTTTTTTTTTTTACCTATGAGATAGTATCTAAAATCTTATGCACAAAACACATCCATTTCTAACCTATGGAGTAAGAGACGTGAGTATAAAGGCTTCCAGCGGTTTTAATAGAGTATAGCTATGGTTCTTTCAGAATTATAGCCATTCACACAGAATTCAGTGGTGTTATTTTGGATTTATACTACAGTAAGAGAGGAAGTGTTTTGGATGATTTTAATAAGGTTAAACATGCTGTGATTCTATCCAGTTAATGAAACATTTTGTATGAAACTTTCTTGATAAAGATATGGTTGCTGTTTGATTCTTATTTGTGTGGTTTTCAGGTTGTTACCTTGTATCCTTTACTGTTGTAGGAAAAGACAGCTGCCTGAATTTAGAAAAAACAGACCAGTTTTTTTTACAAAGTCTTCAGATTTACTGGCAGAACTAAAAAAATAAAAGCCAAAAGAATAATGGTTTCTTAGTCCTCTCATCAATGTATTACCTGATTTGGTGCAATTGTACACAGTTATAAATATAATAAATAATAAAAAGGACCAGCAAAACCAGCTGCTCATGGTTATTTCAAGCAGCTCCTCTGATCAGGGTCAGCAGGACAGATAGAGACAGGTGGTTCAAACTGCATCTGCCACTCGAGCTTTTTATAGTTCATTAATACATTTGGATACTGCACTGGCAACTTTAACAATATAAATTTTCTCTGCAAACAAGTACTTTTTAAACTAATTAGGTTTTTATGAAAGAAGCAGTCATTTTCTACAGGAAGTCAGTAACCGTAAATCACTGGAGCTGCATATTAAGCATGAGTTCTTCCCACTTGCTCAGTCACCATATGGCACCACACACTGCGCTGAAAGATAATCACTTTATCGTTGGCTGGGTTTTTAATCAGATACATATCATACTGTTTTGTTAAACACTGCCTTGCAAATAAACCAGCCTTACAATACATTTTTGCCTTGGAAGAAAACATAAATAAGACCTAGTAAAACACAGGAAGGTCTGGTCAAACTTGAAACCCAGAATTTAATGGAACGATCGGGCACGGAAGAATCTAAAGCATTATTTCGAGTGCCACGAAGATGCAGCAAGGGGAACTGGGTTGGGAGGTGGGGAATCCGCTGTGCAAGGTGCCTGTTTTCTCACCGTATTTTGCTGGCTGTGTGAGGCTCGACAGCTGCCGTGCTGGGTGGCTCTCACTGCGATGCGATGCGCACTACAGCTGGCGGCTAGCAGGCCGCTGCGGCCCGCCCAGGCGGGAGGGTGCACGAGCAGCCATTTTATACCATGCTCGGTCCTGCGGTTCTCTCCTGCTTTGACCCCACCAACAGAACTCCCATGGAACACAGTCCCCCGGGTGTTCCTCACACAGGGGCCGTTGCTTTGCGTTTTACGCAGCTCTCTGGCCGCTCTGGTGCAGGCGCTCTGCAAGCAAAGGGAAAGGAGCAGAAAATCTGACGTGTTCTGCATTCATAGGAATTGCGCTGGGTTTGCCTGGCAAGGTTTCGGTAGTGGGGGCTGCGGGGGCGGCTTCTGTGCGCAGGTGCCCGCAGCCCCCCTGCCCGCCAGCCCGCGCCAGCCGGCTCCAAGGCAGCCCCGCCGCTGGGCAAGGCCGAGCCCTCAGCCACGGCGGCGGCGCCCCCGGGGGGAC
>JAVJGJ010000057.1:73008297-73024950 GCA_035590215.1 Microhierax caerulescens | reverse complement strand
ATACAGAACTTGCATGATATAGGTAGAAAAACTGACCTAGATAATTTTGTTTTACACTAAGTTTATTGAATTTATCCAGTTGTGAAATTGACTTGACAAATATCTTTAAAATACTGTGATTGGTAAACTGCTTTGGTTAACTCTGTAACTGTCATTCAAGGAGATAAAGACATCAGAAATTATATAAAAAGAATATATATTATAACCAGTAGGCTCCTTTTATTCCAATAATGCCTACTTGGCTAGGGTGCAAGGAGGTAAAAATGGGGCCACTATACATACTTAGAGAAAAGAAACCATAAGTATGTGTAAATTAACTGACACCCTCTTTCCTATTATTAAATCTGCCCTTTGTCATTTTTTTTTTCCTGTTCCTTGGCATATAAACTACTCTCACTCAACCTCCCACATTCATCATACGGCAGATCTGAGTAGGCTTTAAGGGAATAATTTAAAATATGCTTTAAATATTTTTGAAAGTATTTTTATGGCCATTATAGAATAAAGCAGTAAGGATTCAATTTGCCACAGACATGAGCATCTGAACACATCCCTGTTTATATTTTATGCTTCATTTCATTAAACTCTCATTTCGAATGTGGGTAGTTTTTTAGGACATCTTTCTAGATAGGAAAGAATGAGCTGGGATGTGTTTTATGTTCAAATTATGTTTCTGTCTGCTGATCTGCTCATCAAAGTGTAAGGTGTGGAGCATCTTGCTGAAGTCCCAGAAAGTTCTGCCTCAGGAAGGTCTGATTCCCTCTGATATGATTAATCTCTTCTGAAGAAGATGCAATGTGTTTCATTGGAGAGTTAATTGAGTGGAAATCAGGAATCTGGAGTTCTTTCATAACTCTGCCACTAGCCAACTCTGTCATCTTGATCATATTACCCTGAAATAAAAAATTTCACATAAGTATGAAGTAGAATTGAGATATTTATTCCATGTAATCTTGTAAATGCTTAGGTTTTGTACTTGGTTTTCTATCATATCTGCCATATCTTTAGATAGAAAGCATAGTTCTGCTCCTTCACATGCTTAAGTCTTAACAGTGCTCAAAGCAATGTGGTACTGCTGAAGTACGTCTAGAGCCTTCTGCTACACGCAGAATAGACTATGCGGGTGGTTAAAGCAAGTTCAAAGCAGGCAGAGTTGGTTTTCCCCATCTTGAAATGGAAGGAAATTGAAATCTAGTTAGTACTGATCATCTTGGTAAAAACATAGGTATGACAGGGGCAGGGAAGGTTTTGAGGGCTGTTTTAACACTTTAATCCTTTTTAGTGTAGCCCAGAGTTTTATGCAGCATCAGTCTTTCATTTTATGCATGTATGACCTGCATCCAAACATACTGAAATTCAAATAAGACTTTCAAGCCATACATAATGTTGGTAAAACTGTTTTTTTTGTGTGTAGCTCTATTTATTTTCAGTTACAGATTTCTACATAGACTTTCATTTAGTATTTCTGTCTGTGTTTTTCCTCACTTGTATTTTTATAACCTGATTTTATTCCTCTAATTTCTTTGTAAATTTGAAATGAATGATTGTGGGAAGTTTGTTAAACTGACAAGAAAATACATTTCTTTCTACCTTTCTTTTTACCTTCTGTCTCCCAAAATACTGCCTTGAGAAATTGAATAGCATGTTCTAAAATACCACTTCCCCAGTAGCGTCATGCCCATAAGTGTCATCCTACACAGGCACTACAACTGGGTGCAACATTTAAGTGTAGCAGGCACGAAGGGAAAAAGATATAATCTTTTCTGATATGTTTCCACATAATGTATCTATCAGGATAAGTTAAAGAACTAATACTGAATTTGTCCCTCATTTTTAGCAGATACTAGACCAGTGCTTACATTTTACTTGTAAATATAATTGTGAGCAGAAAAATGTCATGTCATTACCGCCAGTTTGGGTAGGTAAAAAGGGGAAGGTGTAGGAAAGGAATCCAAGAGCAGTGGATCTCAGAACATTCAAACAGTACTCCATGAAAGCTTTATCACTTCCAGAAGGGATATATCGTGTGCCTGGTGCTCATCACTTTTTCAGGTGGGTACCCCAAAGGACAAGAACTACTTTCTGGAGTCCGAAAGCCTCCTCTGTATCACTTTGTGGTGAGTTACAGTGACACTATTTTCTTATTGCTGCCATAGCTTGTGCAGTTGCATGGAGCACATGCATTCTACTGTTTTCTTGCTTCCCATTGTAAGCTACGCTTCAGTTAACTTCCCTGTATCTTTGCTTTTGGACTGTAAAGTTTAACTGAATGCAAAATGCAGAGCACTGTTATACAACTTTAAGAACAGAAGAATCACCACAGTCTGTCAGACAACAGGTCCATCAAGCCCCCTATGCCTCAAGACACCACCAGCAGGTGCTTAGGGAAAGAGTATAAGAAATAGTGAGGAAAATGCTTTGGTCTCCCTGCCTCATTTCATTCCATTATAACATTTAGATTCAAATATTAATTGTAACATTCTATCATATATACATGTATGACGATTCATAAACATTCAGTGCCAAAAGAAATCTAATATGATACCAAGAGTTTCTATTAATAACTTAGAGAGTGACAGCAAATTAAGGAGAGAAAATTCTTTGCAAATCTTAAATTTGAAGGTCTTGCACTGCACTTTGAGGCTTTAATATTTCTACAGGATATTGTATCATAGATCTCACGGGTTATCTAATACATAAAAACAAATACAGTTTTATTATTTGACTTTTTTGTTACTGAAGTTGTGGAGCCTATATCGTCATTTCATGTGTGTTGTGAAGAATGCTTTTATCAAGAAATACATTGGGAACAGCTTACCAAGGTTATTTATGAGATGCAAAACAGGAATAACAAACACAGGTAGACATTGAAAGCTAATTAAAGTAGTGCAAATAGTTCCTGATTTTCAAAAGGTTAAAACTGCTTCTTTTGGATGTCTGCACCTTTGATGCTTCTTCCTAGACTGTGCTTTTGCCAAGAAAGGTTGGACCAGATGATCTTTGAGGTCCCTTCCAACCTGGAATTGTATGATTCTACCATGATTCTCTGATAGATTTTGATACGGATTTATTCATATTCCTCAGTGTAAATGTGTGTCAAAGCTCTTTTGATGAGGGGATTTGGTGTCTGTCAAATGACAAGGTTTAATATTGAACATAAACACAACAAACAAAAGTTAAGTGAACTGTTTCTTCCATTGTATTCCTTAGATAATTTGAAAGTCAAGATTTTTCCCTTTCTGCTTTTACATTTGCTGCTGGATATTTATAACAGACAATGACATTCAGTAGGTTCCATGAACAAAAAACTTTGTAATAAGGTCTGAGCTGTTGTGTTAGTGCTGTTATTTTCTTTCTTACTGGTTAATATAATGGAGAAAATAAAATCTTAATCACTAACAATCACTAGTAAACCACCATCACAACTCAGCCCCATGGGGATGTTTTACTCATACCTTGCATAGCATATATAGCATTAAAAGCTTTTTAAAACCTATTGCTTGCCGTCAATTTTAATAGAAACACCTCACATCAACTATTTTAGTTTTAATGAACAAAAATATTCATTTTTTGTGTGTGTGAATGGAAATTAAGAATTAACTTTTCCAGCACATGTATTATCAAGGGGGATTAACCCACTGATTTATTCATTGTTTTTACTAAGTGTTTCATTAGAATTCATATTCTTCCTAGAGAGGACTGAAAATTATTATTAGGGTAGGCAAAGGTGGCAAAACTTTAAGTGTCAGGAACTGCTCTAATAGAGGAATGCACAGATTCATGGTATAATGTCTTTGTAATTATTACACTACATTTTTCAATATATAACTGAGGGCCATTTCTATTCCTTTTATTTCTTGTATGCACTCTGTCTGCAAAATGGTACCCATATTGATTCTCCAGGATGTCTCTTATCTTACACATAGTCCACCATCTCTTTTTGTCCTATGGTCTGTTAGAATAATATACATGCTACATGGACTGACTTAAAGTAAATAATATTTAATTCAGTTATGTTGATCAGGTATATCAAGTTTGGCATGGTAGCAGCTCTTATCGTTATCTTAGATTGTATTAGGGTTATGAATGGTTTAAAATTCTTGTACCGATATTTGAGGAACATCAGCATTAAGGCAAAAACATGACTGCTCAATAGAATTAAATGAAAAAAAAAAAAGGTGGACTGAAAAATAACTGAACTAGACTGTATAAATGATTTTAAAACCCACATAAATGCAAGAAGTACACCATTCATCTTTAATTTGCAACCGTTTTCAGTTTGCCTTTTTATAGGAGCTTCGTCTATTGAGTCTGGCTCAAATCCTTTATTTCAAGCCCTTATTCATGTAATGCAGGATGCTTTACCTTTATAAACATTTATTGACACATAGAACAAATACCATAATATTCACAGTTTAACCTCAGTTACTTATAATGAATTTTTTCCTAATGTTTTCCTGCTGCGCTAAAAAAAAATATTTCCTGTTATTCTATAGAAAACGCTGGATATAAACCTACAGCAAAATGGGCCGGTATAATCAATCTATTAGTAAAATCACATCTTTTCTGAAATGTTTCCACATAATGTATCTATCAAGGTAAGTTAAAGGGCTAATACTGAATTTTTCCCTATTCTTAGCAGAGATACTAGGCCAGTGCTTACGTTTTACTTATAAATGCAGTGATGAGCACATGCTGTCTTGTAGAAGGGGTGAGACTGGTTAATGACAATGACAATCCTAGAAGTCTGCACAGGATTTATAACATCTGTTTATCTGTGATATCTAATTAAAGTATTGGCACATGAAGGAGCTGTTTCATTTCTACATTTATTGCGTAGATTAATCAATAATCTGGGCAATCAGTTGCCAAGATCAATTTTAACTAGATGCAGCCCAGCCTTCCCTTAGTTAATCAAACTGATGCAGTTAATTGGAATATGAATGAGGATTAAATGAGGGACATCACAAGTGTTTCAGCCTTTGAAGACTATGAAATAATAACACCAATGGAGAACCTGCATTTAGAGGTGTTGCACAACAAATAGAAAAAAATATGATTCTGACTGGTTTTGAATATACTCACGTTTGTTTTCTTGACTTGGGTGAAAGAGGCTGAATTCCAGCTCAGAAGTAAATTTCTTCTCTGCCAAAAGAGCAAATTAAATTATGATTTTTTTAACCTAATTTATTTTTTCCCCCTAATCCTATCTATGGCTAACATCTTTGGATAATATCATTAGTTTGTTATCTTGATAACCTTTATGAAGAAGTCTTGCTGACCTATATGCTATTTTGATTTTATGATTCTGTCCTTATTATTGATTTCAGGTTTTAATTCCTCAGTTTCCATGTCTCACTTCTGTTAAAAATTTTAAATAATGCTTGTTCAACTAAAAAACTAGAATTCTACAATTTCCACTTTAAAAATTATAAATGTATTGAAATTGTGTTTAGCTAATAATAAGAAACCTTTTAACTTTTGTTTTTGTGACTGTAACACTGGTGTCATCAGAATTACTTTGTTCACAATAATTTTTAAGATTTTAGCTTAAAGCTTTCCTAAGATTTTCCAGCTGTATTTTTGCCAAGCCCTGATTCTAAGCAACGCCTCACCTATTGAGGCTGGTGTGCTACTGACTGAGCTTCAGCCATGTGATATCCACCTGTGGGCTATTATAAGATTAATTAGGGATGCACCCTCAAGGCTAGAGTTCTCTCACCTCACACTAGGATGAGCTATTGACAAATGAAGACATGTCATGTAAGTACTTGTTCTTTTTGTGGTCAGCGAAAAAGAAGAGGTAATTTCAGAGCATGATTCAGCTTCCTTGATCTTGCCTGCACCCCATCTTTCTCACACTAATCTACAGAAAGGTGAAAAAGTCTTATGGGTTTCTGATAGAATGATAGTTTAGTTTCATAGAGACTTTTTGGTTATTTGCCTCTACCACATGTTGAAAAATCTCTAGACCATGTAGTAAAAAACCCACATAAAATATCAGTGAAGACTGAATATCTAGATCTGTCCTATGTATTTCGTGCTCTTTAATGGTGGGGTTTTTTTAGCATATATGACGTTTGATTCTCGTAATTCTCCAGCAAAATCAAAATTCCATTGAATTTAATGTGAAAATATGATTAAGATCTATTATTAATATCACTTGGTGGGTAGCATTTCTTTCCTGACACTTCCTAAAATAAACCTTTTTCACTTGTTTCAGAAGCAAATTATCTGGACTGAAAATTTTCAGGTTGGATATGTGCCTGTTTTGTTGTTAGGCATGTTTATTTATAGAAACTTTCACTCAAAACAGCTCTTTCTGAGAAAAGACAAAGCAAAAGTGTCTTGGTAGAAAATATTCTGGTTTCTTTTAAAAATTCTAGGGCCTTCAAGCAACAGGGACTAGATAAATGATAGGCAGGTGATTTTTTTGAAATCAGAAATATGATTCATGGTTTTAAAGCTGGTCATATTTGGTCCAATTAAATTTTAAAACATGCTCTCCATAACCTTTTATACTCAATTAAGGTGCCCTCTGCTCAGCTACCAGGATACCCCTCAAAGTCTTAGCTGGGTTACTGCATGTTGTGCTATACATGTGCTGCTCAAGACACTTGAATGGAGAGCAGATATATTTATTAACAGTCACTTTTTTTCTGTGCTTAGGTGGAAAAATTGGAAAGGAGGATTCCTACCACAGTCTTCTCTCTTGCACAAGTGCTGTAGGGAGTAGATGGGGACAAAGAGCTGGGAACACTGGCGAAATCACTAAAGTTAGAGAGTGATTATGCATTAGGACACAGGAAGAAAAGGAGTATGCAGCTGGAACTATCAAGAAAAAAGACTGTTGTGAGCCAGGTGGAGTGGATGATGTGAAAACAGACATGGAAGGAATGCTGCATTTCAATGAGATGCTGGGAGGAGTCCTCCTCTGGACACAAATGAAGTATATGCAAAACTCTACAATAGTGATCAAATAATATATACTGCATTGTAATGAATGTAACATTGTGGCCACAATAGTATTACTAAGACATTTGTATCCTCATTGATGAGTTTGAAAGTAGATTGTAACTACTTTATTTATATTATTGCAGCATCTACTGGTCACAGCCAAAATCTGGCCCCGTTCTCATAAGTAATTCCAGCCTGAAGAGAATGCTCTTCAAAGGCCACCAAAGTAGTAATGTGTATTTAATTGAATACCTTACTGGATCAATGCCTTGCAAGCACTGTTTTGGCCTTAGTTGAAAGCTCAGCCTGCTTAGATAGGGTCATTAGTTAGATAAGGTCATTACCAGTTAGTGAGAAAAGCTTAGGTATGATGAACAATGTTACACAGATTAAGATCTGGTGCTAGCAGCATTCTCAGTATTGGATGTTAATGATGCTTTGTCTTAAGGACACCTATTTAATAGTTGGCACTTTTAAATCCATTCAGCAAGCCACATTTGTGAGTCAGGTATTTGCTTTCTTTGTTGTTTTATTCCTATACCTAAGTACTGAAGTGTGTACAGGAAAACTGAACATTTATTTGGAAGAGAAAATCAAAATTTAAAGCAGTTCTTTGTTACGGACCACTGCCTGGTGATTTTCTCTGCTGTCTTGTGTGTAATGTTGTTATATCTGGTGTAGCTGGTAAAAAAGTGGCTGACCTAAATCTCAGATTGATTAGTTGGTCATGGCAACTGTCAGGAGCAGATTTTTGGCTGCCATTAGTAGGACTTGTTGATGGTTTGCTGTTACCTCATAACATCCCTCAAGAATACAAGCCTGAGAGGAGAGATGTGAGATGTATGTGAATGTGGCAGAATGTCTTGCAGCTGAGGCATTCATAATCACTGAAGCCTAAAATATTTCAAATTCAGTGTGTAGAGATAACTGCTACTTAACTATCTTATAAACTTGGCTGAAATCTCTGCCTCAACAGCAGATTAATATATATGATAATTTTATAAACCTTCATGGTATGGCTCGCTCTTTGTCTTAATAAATAAATAAATAAATACAAAAACTTGAACACCTTTTTCTAACAAAAAACTATGCATCCATAATAAACCCTGGAGGAAACAATTCAATAAAAGAATACATATGCATCAGGAATTCACTGAATATTCTTGATTTCCCTTGGTTCCCTTAGATTTTCCATCAAGCTTTAAACTCCTAGGACCAAATTCATCCCCAATGTATACAGAGTTCCCCGCGGTCAATGGAGTTATGTTGCAGGTGTGTTTGAAGCTGTGAACACTTTCAGAAGTGTTCTGTATTTAGTCATAATAAATATATAGTTCTAATGATTTGCTGATGGAAACTTCCTCTTTAGGACTCTAACGAACAGCATTGTGTTTCACTTTAAAGGGAAATACAGTAAAGTAGGAAGTGATGGATGTACCTGATTAGATATTCATTACCATGGGCAAGTGATTAGTTACATTTTCTATTCAGAAGTGGCTTATTTTTTAATAAGAAACTATTCTTTGTACCGCTCATCCCCAAAGTACCTGAAAATAATTAGTATTGCTGTGGGAAACTGGGAATAGGGCTACACTCCAGTTACAGATACAATATACCCAGCTTTAAAGTAGGTAATGGTGGTGCTAGAAACAGTCTGGTATAGCAACACCAAAGTCAGGATGGGCTACAGATTTCTGGATTAATTCTCAGAGCTTGATCTTAAATATGAGAAAAGATTGTTGTTGAGACTTAAAGCTTATCATCATCCTGCATGTCACAGTGAGTCACAAGTTAGTGGCTTTGTTTCACAAGTGCTTGTGAAAAGCTTGTATTCTTTTCTGTTTTGGGGGGGGTTGTTCCTAA
Source organism: Microhierax caerulescens (assembly GCA_035590215.1). Lineage (NCBI taxonomy): Eukaryota > Metazoa > Chordata > Aves > Falconiformes > Falconidae > Microhierax > Microhierax caerulescens. The sequence continues at coordinate 73,016,130 of JAVJGJ010000057.1, read as the reverse complement.
GGCAAATTAATCTTTTGTTGCAAGCACTGTGCAACTCCAAATAATTCCCTCAGTGAAAGAACAAGGGGGAAAAATAGTAAAAAAACCAAACAATGAGAAAATAAGGGTAATTCAGCACAGAGAGTCCCATTGGTTTGATACTTAGAAATCATAAGGGGCATTGTAGCATAATGGGAACAAATGTTTTCTCCCAAAACTGCAAGTTGTCCTTTAGAAGCTTCTCCACTTCAGATCACATTTATTTCTGTGGAAAAGCTTGTCTGACTTATTTTTATTATTATTATCTATTTATGGCAGGTTAATCATCCATAATGAAGCTTTAGTTATTTTTGGCTTGTAATTTTAATAGAAGCTACAGCTACTAAAATGGCCCCACAGAAGAGAATGAAATCTCCACTGTTAAAGCTTTTTGATAAATCTGTTGAAATTGAAAAATAAGCTGTTTCATATTGCAGCTGGATGCTCATAGGGCTTTTTCCTTTCAGTCAGGAATGGCTATCAGTCTTGAGATACATATATCTATAACTATAGCTAGATAGATGGGGTAGTGTCAAATGAGGGAATAATAGCCTACAGTGCAAGAAAAGTATGTGATTTTAATCAACTTTATTTAAAAAACAAACAAACAAACAAAAAAATAAAAAAAGAAAAACAGTGAGACTATGAATTTATCTCCAAGGAGTCCAAAGGCAGGGCACTGACATCTGGGTTAAGCTTTTAAAATACTCCCAGCTCCCCAAGAAACGTAAAAAGTGTCAAATAGTAGGCTGAAAAACTGAAATTACACTGGGTACTTCTCTGACAGGTAAAACAGCTGGCACAGCATCAGATGTTACCATAATCTGGCTCTCCAGAAAGGTGACCACATAGAAGCTGCCTCAGCTCTGTGTGTATCTTTTGTCCAGAGTAACTCCTGGAGCATGCTGGGGATATTTCAGAAGATTTTTGCACGGCAATGACCAAAACCACACCAATAATTAGACTTAAAATTTAACAGTGCATAGCAGGAAGCATTTGTGTCTTATTTACTATATCAATGTAGCAATGGAATCTTGAAGCCACCAGCCTTGTAGCTAGATACACTGGAAATAACTGAAAATTACCTCGTCACCATCATTCCCAACAGAAGGAAAGGGACAGTCTTTCAGAGTGCTTCACATAGTAACCACAATCTGAAACAGATAAATAATCTCTATAATCTCTGTAATCAGGAGCATGTGCTTCCCACTCAGTCCCAAGACAGAATATATACATTATGGATAAAGAAAAATGTAGCAGACTTACTTTTTAATATAACCTTATATATATAAACTTACATAGAAGGCGACACTTCTTAGCAGTTAGGCAATTAAGTGCTGGACACGTTTTCATGGAATGATTCTCCATTTACTGATATTCCTAAAAGCCTACCTCCCATGCAGACCTCATACAAAAATCTAATATATATTTTTAATTATTTGTGTAAGGATGGTTTGCCTTAAATGGATTGGTGGCCTGTTTTTTCTAAAAATATGGTGATTACATAAAAGAGGCCGTGTCAGCCATGTGGCAGCACCATCCCCTGTTACATTGCCTGACTTGTTAGGGTAGGAGACATTTACCTAAATGCCCAAACTTAAATAGACCCGATCTCTCTTTACAGTCTTCAGAAATACCTCCCTCTTTCTTTCTACACAACTTATTTCAGAGAATTCTGACCTTAAGAGCCATTTAGTGTGCCTAAATTAGATGAACTAGAGGCCCACAATTCCTTTCTTTCTCCTTAGCATTATTTTAATGCAAATTTTCAAGTTAAGATATTATGTTTCATAAAAAATAAAAATTGCAGAGCTACACAGAACTCAGGCCTGCTGTGCTTTTAGTCTCAAAATAACTTACATTTACTACATATCTTATTACAGCTTTGAAATTTGTGTAGGGCAGTAATGAAACTGTCATGCTAAGCATATAATGAGCTATTTTGCTTTGTTGCTAACTGCCTCTTTGTTTGTATTATATTTCATAACTGTACTGTATCTTCATAAATATGATTGAATACAATAATAACTTTAAGGGCACTGCAGCAACTGCTTTGTTTTGTGAAAGGTAATATTTTAGTGTCTTGCCATTTGTATTGGACTTGTGCTGAATACAAGTATTTGTAAAATTAGAAGATTTTTTTTTTAATTGTTTGAAGTAAAATATGGTGCTAATTAAGAAGAAGCCTAGAACCATGCTGAACGGTATAAAACCTCGTTACACATACATGTAGCCTGACTTTGAACTACAAAATTAAGCAAATTAACTAAAACTCTAGCCTTATTTTCTAAAGGTGGTAAACAGCCAATCTCTCATGGATTTCATTAGAAACTATCAGGCATTTGCTTGCAAAGTCAAGGAGATGAGTAAAGACCTCTTCACTTGCAAAAAATCCATCAAGTAACCACATTGACATGAAGTATTTCAGACCGTGAGAATTGCTTTTCTGGAACAAATAATATTGTAAGAGCTTGGTTGTTTTGTACAAATGTGGGTAACAAGTGGTACAGCCGTAGAGATAGATGTTAGGTGAAAATCATACTCTAACTCAGATAAATTAATTTCTATAAAATAATCACACCTGTGAGGCCTAATTGTGAACTTAAGGATTTCACTTGATGTAAACAATTTTTTAAAGGCTTGCTTGTGTTGTAAGCCACTCCCAACACACCAGTCACTGCTTTTAGGAAATCCTTCTCATTTGAGCACCTTAATAGCATAATTTTCCTTGGTTTGTTTTTTTTTTTTAATTTCCAAATCCCTAAAAATTTTCTCATATGGGAATAGTTGCCTCTAAAATAAATTTAAGCCTACTATTAACAGGTCTGTTTTTTCTTAATTACCTTTAGCAGACTTCCCAGAAAGCTTAGTAAACCAGACTCCATTTGCTCAGTGTCTGCCTTGCTCTGTTGATTCCCTGTATTTGGGAAAGGAGGTAGACATTTAACCATTGCTCTCATTCATCAGTTGAGTAAAATGCCTGAACTGGATGAACTGGAATCCCATCCACGGATTTTTTACAAGCACCTATTTCTCTCCATCACCTGCATGTGGAATATATGGGGTACCATATAGAAGAACTTTCATGAAGCAATGTATAATGTAGGTAACTGGGAAATGTGACCTGATATTTTTCATTTCAGATATGTAGATGACTCGGAGGCAAGCTGATGGAATAATACAAATTCAGATTAAAAATAATATTGAATTTAATTAAGCATAGGAACAACTTAATAATGAAAAGATTGTCATCTGTGACAAGGTATCTTTCTGATGTACACTAGCATAAGGAGAAGCTATGATCTTACTGCAAAAAGAATGAGAAATTGTTCTCTTATATTGATTGCTTCTAATGTACTACTCCTCTAACATTTTGCTTCAAGTATCACACTCTTATCCTGAGGTGAATGTATCTGGAGGGCTTGCAATTTATGGTCACATAAATGGATGGCCTCTTGATTAACTCTGGATGTACCTTTACTCTGGGTAAGAAAGTAATGATGCCCTTTTAGTACACAACTGTCCATTATATAACCAAAAGTTTGCTGTAAAAGCCTGGAGATAATCTAAATTTACTAAATGAAGTGGCTATTAGATGACTGCAATGTAGTAGAAGGTATTAAATTATATTTTTTTAGTTACAATGAAAGTTGTTGGGCTTCTCTGCTATTTTCTAGTATCAAGTAGTAGCAAGCTAAACTGAATATACGGTCTCTTGAATAAATTTTTACTGTTTGTAGGTAGAAAATGAGAGAGTTTGTATAGTATTCCATGCAAATTATTCTTGTGAGATCATAAAAGCTTCATGGCGAAAACATGATTTCACTCACTGAAACATAATTAGTGTTATGCGTTGACAAGGAATAAAAGTAATGTAATGGTTGGTTCCACTGTTTCCAGTATGGTATGTTATTGCTGTCTGCGTAGATGATGTACTGGCACCTCACATGATAAATACGTGTAGTACAAGTTGACTCAGTGCAAAAATGAAATTCTCCTATTGCCTGTAGAAAGAGCATCACAAAATAATAGTGGGGTAGAGAGCCTTCAGTCCACAAGACAGGGGAAATAAAATTGCTTTAAGTGGACAGAAGTAATAAAATACAGCGAGGCTTGAACTGATATTAATAACTGCCCAGAAATATTCTACATGTAGAGATAGAGCCCTATACTTAGACTTAGTCCTTAACAATGGAAAACTGGAGAGTTCGTTGTAAAAGACAGTTTGATTTGCTGTGGGATGTTTGAATGTTCAGCTTAGATAAAGGACACTTATCCTGTCAGGAAAAGTTCTCCTCTTTTCATAATAAAAAAGCTAAAAGATTCCTTGTTATTGGCCGGGGAGGGAGGGTGGGTTGTGGGTGGGGGGTGTATGGAGTTAACTAAAGCAAAAGCTATGACACCAGACTTGTGATAGCCACCTGATGAGATATCAGATGAAGATTCCCAATAGTATCCCCACTGGCTGATGTACTAAAGTTCTCAGAATGTCTTAGGTTCAAAAAGGCACCAAATCAGACTTTCAGAAATGTTTCATGAGAGGCTGATGAGAAGCATTCATCAATCCCACAAGTAATCAAAACTGGAATAATGGGAATCTTAGTGCAATAGAAGACACTTAAAAAGTAATTGGTAACTTGAATTGTAGTTTTGCAGTTTCTGTTTGAAATGCTTCCCAGTATTCTCACAACTGCGCACCACAAACTCTGTGGTGCCTTTGATCCTGTCTCAGTTTACCATTGAAACTTCATTGTGTCTGCTACATAGTTATAAAATTCATGGCTGACTTGAGCGATTGGAGTGTTAGCAGGCGCATAGGATGTGGTGGCTTGTGATGACTAATGGTGATTAAAGAGAGCGCTCAAAACTCTGGGTGCCAGACACACAGTGGTTATCTGAAGGACAAGCAGAGGAGCCAAGAACAGCGCTCTGCTTCTAAAATCCTGCCAGTGCCACAGCTGCTTGGTATTTTAAGTGGATAATGTTGCTGCTCTTATGTGACTTTTCATTATTCTTGAAAAATATCATAGAGATTTGTTCCTTGTGTGACTTTATCACAGTCTGGGAGATAATAGGGACTGGACTTGGCTGCATCCCCAGGCTTACTGTGCTTGGAAAAGAGCATGATTATGCATGGAAGGAGAAACACATAATCCAAGAGGAAATGGCAAAAGAGCACAAGAAATGCTCAATTTAACTCTGTGTATTCCCGCTTTACCATAAATTGTGTCACAATTAGCCTGATTGTAATCAAAAAAAGATAGAATAGTGAAATTAATAAAGTTTATCTAATTTTTAGAGATCTCAGAGCTCTATAGACAAGAAAAAGAAGCATCTTCATTTTCAGTTTGTACTTGTAAAAACTATAATCAAGGAAGTTTTCATTACTTTCCCAGGACATATATAGTATTGTTTTGAAAGAAAATCATAGTTTGGGGACTTCTGCACTGAAGTCTGCTTTATAGTTCACCTCTTCCCTTTCTGGCTAAATCTTTAAGAATGAAGCTTTCCATGAAAATGTTTTCTTTATAGTTCCTTTGGTTTTCCATTTTTCCCATCTGGTGGAAGCTCTAATTATGACTTTGTTCCCTGAATTTCAACAAGTGTTCTGGCCTCCATATATTTCAATGTAAGTTTAGAAGATTTTTAAATTTTATTATTATGATTTCTTACTATTATTTAACTTTCATTCCTACTATTCACCAGCGTGGTTAGAACTTAACATCTTCTAAGCTCTTCTGAAACAGTGGTCTCCAAAATAATAAAAGTCAAAGAATCAGTAAGTGCATTTGTATAACACCAGGAGCAGCATTACCATTTTCTTTCTGAACAAAACATTTAAAGGGTGCTCAGAATATCTGGGAAGGATCTTATCTAATTTGCCACAGTAAGTAGGTTGCATGCTAACTGGATGTAAACAAGGCCTTCTCAACATTTCATTCTGCTACAGGCATAATTGGAAAGTTATCTACTTCTATTAGTGTCTTTAGCAATTTCAACAATCCATGCTCAAGGTAAAAGGAAACTCAGTAATTGTTTCACTGGCTGCTGCAATTTCTTTCCCGGACAGGGCATGGACTCATTGATTAATAAGCATTGAGTGCCATCTAGTGTGTACATCACAGCGCAAGGACAAAAGCAGCCTAGGAAATTCTAACGAATCTCATGATTACAGTTCCTAGCAAAAAAAGTGTGTAGAAAAGGTTGCTGTGCCTGAAATAGGGACCATTAAATTACATTGTCTCATTTAAAAAATAATTAAGAACATATTTCAGACTAGAAAGAGAGATGTATGGACACAAAACTGTCGGAGGGTCATGTGTGTTACTGCTTTTGTAGGCTGAGCTCATTAAACACACCAGGAGTTCCCTGTATCCTTTTATTCCCCACATGATTCCCAGTGTACCACCTTCTCATCCCACTTTATGTCTTAGAACAGTTAAGCCATTTACAACTTGTAATTTGCTAAATTACTTCTGTTCTTTCCTTCTGGGAGAAAAGTAAATCTTAACTGAGAAGTTTGGCAGGGTTAAAAGGTATTATACGGCTTCAGCTCTTTGATCTAAAGGCAATTATAATCCCATTAGGGGACAAATTGACTTATCAATTGCCATAGCTTTGTTGGTCCCATGTTTCCATCTCCAGTTTTCCAGTTTTCACAAGATCAATAGGACCCTTCCCACTGATAGCTGGCACTATTTTCTGAAAGAATGATTGCACTATGGCCAGGCAAACAGAGCTCTTGCAGAAAAATGCCACTAGTGTAAATGTTAAGTCCTTGATACACTTTGGGCAGTACAGCCTGAAGAGTTCAACCATATAAAGGCTAGGTTTAACTCTCTATCTTCTTATCACTTCTAAGGTGATAAATAAATATGTAAAGTGATAGATGGTATGGTTTAAAATGGCAAAAATGTAACTTTACAGTGTTGTCTTACGCATATCATATCTCAGAAGTGTTTTTTCCAGTGGAAGATGGATGTTTACCCTACCCACGTTTGCAGACATTAGTCCTGGGTTTGTTTACCTGATTCGAGACATATATAATTTCCCATTTCATGTTACAGATCTGATCTATGGAGCTGGTTAATGACCAGCTGGAGACATCAATAGATGCATTTTCAAACTTAGTATCACTTCATTAAACATTTAGTTCAGCTTTCTTCAGGAAGTTCCGTAGGTCTGTACCTCTAGGTGCTCCAGAAGCCTGGATGAGATTGAATGTTATTAGAAATTCCCTAACATGTTTCTGATGAAAAAAACTTTTAAGTGTCATTGTGTTAAAAGAAGAAAGTATTAGATCAAAGGAAAACTTCTATAAAGCCACTAAGAAGGTCTCCAAATGGAACAACAAAATAGGAAATTTGTTCTTTCAGAAGAAAAATAACCACTTGAAAGGATAAATGGCTCATGAAGTGCTTGCTAAGTGCTGTATAGCTGTAGCATACAGCTATATGGGTACAAAGGGAGAGAGAGGAACAAAAGCTACCTGCTGCTGTCAGTAGAGAAACTAATTATCCATAAAGCTGTTGCTGTTCATACAGCTGAAGTAAAAAGAATAGAAAGGACTATTGCATCCAAGTTCACCAACTCTGGGCTGCAGCACCAATGACCTTACCAGGCAGGGAGCATGGAGGAGAAAACACACACATACCCATGCACACACAGACCTGCTTACAACTCTGAATATACTTAACCTAGTTACATAGTAAAAGATTAACACGTTAGAGATGACTGCTGAGCTGCAGCAGCAGTGTGGCGAATGGCAAACAAAAGAGCAGTGCTCTTTCTCTACCAGAGGATGGAGGACCTGCT
>JAVJGJ010000057.1:72997677-73008197 GCA_035590215.1 Microhierax caerulescens | reverse complement strand
TGAGCTGCAGCAGCAGTGTGGCGAATGGCAAACAAAAGAGCAGTGCTCTTTCTCTACCAGAGGATGGAGGACCTGCTGCGGATACCCAGCAGTGCTGCCCAGGTGCAACATCCTTACCCAGAGAAACAGGCTGGAGCGATCCTGCTCTCCCGCTTCTGACCCTGTTTTTGCAGGGGCTGTGAGTGTCCTTTCTACCTGCTTGTTCTCTCCTTTGTGCTTTCATGCTATACAGGCTGTTGTACATGCGACGCGTACGAGTTCTTTGTTGTCTCTGCTGTGCCTAAGCCAGGTCCTGCCCAGCTCTCAGGACTGCATCGCTCCAGGGAGCAATAATATAGCAGTTCAGGTTTCTGCTGTTCCCCAAGAACAAATGGTATAACCCTATACTTGATCTGTCAGTTCCTTTGGTATCAACCTAGGCTTGGGGTCTTGGTATAGACCAGGCGAAGGATTGAAAGGTGATAAACAGGTACTATTTTACAGTAATAGACCTGTTCGTGTTCATTGACAATACCATTTTTGTTGTCCTTGACACGGAAAAAAATTTCAACTTTACAGACAGGTGATTTTCATCCATGAAAGACTGAACACGTCTGTCAGAACAAGCAACAGGTTTAGATTAATATTATATACTAGTCATTGTTATAATAGACAATTTGTTGTGTATTTGAGGGACAACTCACTGAAAGTGGCGTAGCACTAGAAACAGACTTAGCAGCCAAATCATGATAATGTAGCGAAGTAAATTTGGAGTGCAAGAGATCAAAATACCAGGTGTGAATGAGTCATGAAGTCTGAATCTGAGGGACGGAATCACGACTCAGTAAATACCATGAGCCTTCTTCACACAAATAAAACAATAGCTATCCCTCAGCTTGTGCGCCAAAGAACAATTATTAAAATCCTTTGGTGATGGCTCAGTTTCCATTTTTGCTGGCATTTATTACCGAGCAAAAGTGGGGGGGTTATGTGAAATAATGTTTCATCAGAGTAGTTGGTTTAGCTGGGAAAATTAGGCAAACATTTAAGCATCAAAGCCCCTCTTCAGGTTTAAGATAGGCTTGGCACATTTCAAAGCAAAGCAGATATTAAAAAACATTTGTTTAGGGCCTAGAGAGACGGGTATCGATAAGGTCATCTCTGAGACAAATGGTGTTTGATGATTGTGGAGCAGATTGTTTATTCTTAGAGGAAAAGGGTAGGGGAACAGGGAAGGAGAGGTAAAGAAACAAATACGATAAGGTAATTATCATCTGGATAGAAGAGAGAGATGTAATTTCTATAAAAATGTAGTAGAGGGGAAGAAGATAACAGTATGTCCTAAAAGCAATTACCCCTACTGGGTTTGCTTTTTGTGTGTTCGGTAGAATTACAACTCTTGGTTCCCAAGATCACTGAAAAAATATTATTTGTCTGTTTTCTCTGAAGATAAAATCTTAAAGATCTGAAATAGTATTATTTTTCTTCTTTAGAAATACTGTTTTTTGGCACGTAGCCTTTTACAGATGTTTGGAGTGTTCATCCAAATACAAAAGGGACTGTGATATCGTACATGCTGTTTGATAACTGAAGATGACTGACACAGCTGAAGATGAAGTTTGATAGCTGAAGATGACTGAATTTGTTTCCAGAAACTACTGCTAGACATTCGCTCTCCAGTACACGTGAAACTTGCATAAGCTGGCACTGAGAGAACACTGCATTGTGGAAAGAGAATTCCTATTCAATCTCTTGCCACAGGACTTATAAATTTGAAATAGTATATGGAGAATGTAGTGAGCATTATAGTGTTATCTCGGCCAGTCTGCAAGGTTTAGAAAGGACCTGGACCTTCTTCAATACAGCTGTGGGGAGGGAAGAGTTGCAATGCCTGGAGAGAAAAAAAAAAACCAAAAACCAACCAACAAAAAAACTTGCTACTTGGTTACATGTGAATTGAGCTCTAGAAATGTTGACCCCTGATTCATTCAGATTAAAGTGGTGTTACACTCAAAATCTTGTTTGTGGGCAAAGCAGCACTCCTTACATTTGTATAAAGCCAGGAATTTATTGCTAGTGCTAGTGTAATCAAAACGTTAGGAGTTTAATCATTATTATCCCAGATCTAATTGTTAAAAAGAATACAGTTAGAACACAGAACGAAGTTTCAGTAATAGTAATAAAACAGTTCAAACTGCTATACACACACTTAGTTTCTACCCCTTGCCTGGTGTTATGCTCATCCTTCCCCTGCTCCTCTGACTCCTGAGGCTGGTAGCTTCCTTCTGGTAGTGGTAGGTGGTCAGCTGTCAGCATCTGGAGTCCCTTGTCAGGAGGAACATGATGTCATTCCAGTGGTTTCTTCTTCCTCGTGCTAGGATCTGTGTAAGGTGCATTGGGAGCCTGGTGGCAGAAGTTGTATCGGAGGAGATGCTGATCCTGAGCAGGCTGTGTCTGGCAGTTACGCCACCTGCTTGGCGTCATCTTTATCTAACAGTACAGCTAGGGCGTTCTCATGAGAACATCCTTTAGGAACAGAGTTGTTTTCTTACAAGGAATTCGTATAACAGCTCAAATGACCAAAAGGGAGAGCATCTCTCCACGGATAGGATTTGCTCTGCTCTGCACAGCACAGTGGGAAAAAATCATCCAGGTTCCATATGATGGTGCACAAATGCAGGTTGCCCAGCATCTGAAAGGATTTACTCCCTGTCTATATTCCTCTTCTTATTCTGTCTTATTAAAACAGTTCACTTGTTAAGACCCTTGTTGTCAGGCCTCGTTGAGATCCTGCACCGGCTCACTCATATCACCTACTGTTTCATGGGGGCATTTCTAAATGTTTACCAACATCCATTTGCACCTTTCTCTGTCTTCATTGGTCTGCACCTCAGTGTTATATCCAAATTTACTACATGACATGACCTTTGCATACATTAGATGCAAAACGCTATATTTATTCGTTCTCCTTGTTAGCCCTAAAACCAGTTTTGTGTAGCTCCAAGCTCACCGTTGGTGAGTTAAAAGGAAGTTGAAGGTAAAAAGTAGTTCAGAGAGAGCAAGCCAGAGAAGCCTCAATCCTGAGGCCTTGCAAACTCAGTACAAAGCTTTAATAAGCTTTAATACCACCTTGAAGTATCTCTAGCCATTTTTCTGTACAAATAAAGACAATTATTACTCTTATTGACACAAAAATTTGTGACCAGTAAGGCTTATTGCGCATAAATATGGTTCTTGTCATTTGTGAGAATACCTTCATTAATGTAATTATCACTTCTAAGCACACAGGAAATTTGTAATATCTGAAAGAAGTCTGTGGATAGATATCTTCAGGATATCTGGATTTGTGTCATCTCAAGTCTGTCAATAGCTTACATTTCTGAGTAGGATCACTGGGTAAAAATTCTAAAAGAAGAAACCATGGTAGCTGTAGGAAAAAGAATAAAATACATGATATATTTAGTAATGATGGGTAAGTAACTTTAGGCTGATGCCACTGGGAGATTGTGAGATACACTGGAAAATAGGTCCTAGTAATGGGCAGCATCACAGAAGGAGATATTAAATCTGGAGTAAGATTTCCATTGAATCAGTTGTTAGAGTTTTGGTAGCGAAAAGAGGGGTTTGCTTATTCTTTGAGTTTATAAGTGGTATAGATAGCCCGTGCTGTACCCAGCTCAGGGTTCTGCATGTATCATCAAACATATGCTAGAGCAGACAACCTGGGATCTGTCTTAGAAAGGTCCCTCTGGCACTAGCTAAAAAGGCAGATAGATCCTGTAAATAACCTGACCTCAGGTGGGACGCACGTTACCCACGCGGATACTGAGGGCTGCATCCTTGCAGTGCTCCAGCACTTCAGGCTGCTCCCATGGCTGAGCTTAAACAGGCTTGGCTGCCGAGCCAGGACTCAGTTTGATCAGTCTAGTAAGATCCTTTCATGACCAAATAGCTTAACCTAGTTAAGTTATGTAACCCAGAAAACTCACTATTCTAACAAACAAACCTGTAGCGAATGCAAAGAAATTCAGGTGTTAGTTGCCTATATTTACAGGTCTGCTAAGTCATGGAACTAACAGAACTGATGTCTGTTAAATTTCTCTTTTTTATATCAGCTCCTTGTCGAAGAACCTGCCAAATAGCAGTACCTTTTGCTAGTTTTTGTTTCTGCCTTGTATCAGCTCAAGGTCTGTAAAATATAGGTAAGCAGGGTGTTTAGGGTTTTTTTTAAGATTGAAATACGCTAAAATGAACAATAAAATGAAAAGCATAAGGAAAGGTGCTGAGCATGTGCAGTTCACGTGGGCCATTCTGATCTGGTGCAAAATGCTGGTTTGAAGCATGGCTAGCTTTACAGGAGAGGAGGTTCTGGAATGGCCCCAGGACTCCCAAAGCAGTCAGGTTTTCTTTGGGTGTTTTACAGATCCAAATTAATCCTGAAATCAAGCACATTGCTTTATGTATGAGTCCAAAATATCTGTCTGGTTCTTTCATTATTAGTTTGCAAGAGCGATCAGTATTTGGATCAACCTTCTATTTTTAGAAGAGTCTTACTTGTTTCAATATATGAATTAAAAATTAAACAAAAGCACATTTACTGAAGTAAACTAAGGTAAAGAACAAACTGAGCCAAGGAAATCAAATTCTGGATTATGTACTATATTATATAGTTTTAATTATTCATATGAGTAGTTTCCTGCACAGAAAACAAACAAGCAAGCAAGCAACTCCTAAAACGAGAGAAATTTAAGCCTCCAAGACTGAAACAATCTTGGGGCTTCATGCTGTAGGCGTAGATATTCTCTTCATTTGAAAAGTTTAACGTTTCTGTACAGCAGCGTTAACAGCCGTACGGCTGCCTTCCCAGTGAATAACCACAAATCCACGTTTTCTGGAGTTGTGGCACCATCTCCTGGCACGGTGGAGCGTTTGCTCGTAAGTGGCAAAATGTAGCGTGAATCGAATTTAAAAGGGTATCTGGGTGCTTCCTCTGAAGCTTCCATCTCCAGCTCGTTTCCATTGCGAGAATTCCCAACTGCTTGTCATGCATTAATCGGGGCTGGAGAAGCAGTTCCGTACTATTTGCAGCTTTTTACCAAAATTAAAACTAAACGAGAAACAGAAATCAATAATTTTTTGAAAGACTCGGACACAGTTGTACTTTGGTATGCCTGCAGAGCACAGCATCCCCCACAGCACGTACAACGTTATGGTGGCACTTCACTGTGAAAAGGGACAGACTCTTTTCCTTTTTGCTTCTTTAGTCACACCTTCTCCCTTCATAACAGCATGGGAGAGTCAAATCTGCATTTGGCAGCTGGTAACTAGGTAGAGAAAATCAGGTTTGGGGTTAGAAAGTGTGTGTTACCACATGAACAGGATATTGTAAAGTTTTCCACAATACTTAGTGTTTTGCTTCATGCTTTAAGCTCAACAGAGCTGTCAAAACACACCAGACACAGCTGCCAAAGGTCCCCTCTGGTAGAAATAATCCTTTGATCCTACAGATTCTTCAGTGGTATGATTCTACCAAATTTTATTTTAAAAATTTGTGAAATAATTTAATTGCCTTTTCATAGGGGAAAAATATTACAGATGAAAGAAAAAAACATACATAAGCACGAAGTAATGAGTTTCTGGTCTCTGAGAAATGATTTTTTGAACATAGAGGTTACTGGCAATGTTCTGTCACATCTTCACAGCCACCAATATCCTGTTAACACAGTATTGCGGCTTTTTGAAGCTGTAGAAATTATATAATCAAACCTAACTAAAACTGCAGAACACCAGGAGGAGTATTCAAATGGTAAAACCTGTTAAACAGCAGTTATCCAAGGAAAATGTTGGATGCTCCATTTTTTTTCTGATCATTTAAAAATGTACATGATCATATGGACAAAAAGGCCTTGGTAGAAGAGACAAGCTAATGTTAGGTTTCTTGCTTTCCAAATTCCTGTGATCTGATGCCTCATTTGCATCAATAACTTTAATTTTGTGCAAGCTGAGCTGAAAGAAGAACTAGGATAACTTTATTAACGTATATTAAAAGAGAGATCGTGCTAGATGTAGTTATTTAGGAGTGGAGTATGATGTTCTCTCATCCATGTGTCCAAATGCAAACGCAGCAGCACTGACCTGAGCTACCTAAGGCTTCTGTCAGCACCCTCGGAGTGACTCTTCATGCATTTTCCCACATGGCTGTATTTTGCAATACAAGAACGGGTGAAATTTCTTACTAAAATGCTAAAATCTTATTCAGTAATTAGGTCTTTATGAATATTTCCATTTATTAGTATCTCCTCTGTAGAGAAATTTATAGAACTGTAGTTTAAAAATGTTGGCTTGTAATAACTTGTATATTTATAGGTGAAAAACTAATTTATAAATTGTTAATATATGTGAAGGGGGGGGTTCTGCATGTCTCTATACTGAAGCATTTAAAAGCTGTACTGAGCAGCAAGACCATAATAACACCTCCTGTTACCTTTCTGGACTGTCTGAGCCATGAGTAGCACTGCTCACCTGTTTGAATTGCCCTTCTCTCCACAGCTGGTAAAGCATGAGCAATTCCTCTTAACACTCACATCACACTATTAACTTTCTTGGACAGATACCTACTCTTTCTCCTGGTTTTTGTAGTCATGATCCGTGATGGAGACTGATAGAAGACAGCACCACTAAAAAACGAAAACAAAATAAATTACCTTTGATTGAAAACACAAATGTTTAGTTAGGTGTGTAAGATACTGTTCAAATTTCTAATTTTTTCTGACTTCTGACAGAGGATGGGCTTCTAAGCTGGCAAACTGGTTGATGAGATTTACTTTTTCTGTCAACAATTAATGATCAAAATTTTATGAAATTCCTTCTGCAGAATCACACTTACTCAGCACTATCCAATGGTGGGGAATGGGAATATATTCCAATATATAGACCTATCTATATGTACTTATGACCTATCTTATATGTACTTACATTGCAAATAGTTCTTTGTCTGAAATCAGTCAGAAACATCAATAAAGCAGTATTGGAAAATATATCCTTAAGCAAGTTGGTGTTTCTTTCAGCAATGGATTTTCATTTATGTCTTCAAGTCTGGGTTGCTAATATTCAAGTAGTGGTAGACATGAAATTTCCATTTAAGGTGTTCATTGGTACAATTCCTGTAGCATAAAAATAGGGTGTCTGATTCTGAACTTCACTAACATTACTTTTGGCATAGATGGAGTATGGAAAAGGCAGCAGATGGAGACACAACTTTAATTAAGTTTTAATTCCTCTGGCCCTACTCTGAACAAGAAATAGTGTCGTATTGTACACACCAGCCATTCACCGTCTTCTGGCAAATCCCCAGATAAAAGAGCATCCTGTTCTAGCAGAGAAGCCCTCAGACAATTCCTCAACATACTTGTATTCAAATGTCATCATAACTATTAAAAATAAATGTAGCTTGCAGAAATGTGTATGGCTGTGAAAGTATTACTAAGTAGTTAATGTTGTAATGTTAATTTTTAAAAGTTATGTTTTTCTCATGATTTTCTAAAGCCTCTTGCTAGCCTGCCAAAATGATGCTTCACATGCAAATGGTTCTTAAAAAAACCCACAAAACTGTCAGTGGCAGTTCAGCAGGATTCATGGTTAGGTTTGAATCATCATTTTCAGCTGCACAGCCTGGGACTTCTAAAGGAGACCTCTGTGCCCCAGACTTGTGCCCTCTGAGTCTGAAATTTTGCCACATCATTTGCTGCTAAGTGGCTTGGGCTTCGAAAAATGAACACCATGGGCTGGCACAGGACCTCAGAAATATATTCGAGAAACTTGTGTATTGATTACATCTTACTTCTGTTAAGTTCATGCCTCAAAATTCTTGGTCTACAGAATTTCCTGCTCATTTTTAATGTGAAACATGTTTTGAGTTTTTAGAGGGTGAGATCCACTCACAGACTTTGCTGCTTTCCAAAGCCAAGACTTCCTCAGCAGTGACACGGCTAAGAGAATATTTGCAAAGACACATTTCCACATAATACTTTATTCAGGTAGAAATACAATTTTACATTTCTGTTCAGGTTTTGGGTTGGTTTTTTTTTGCTTAGAACTAAGGACCAGACTCATAGACAGGGTGGCTTCTCACCCTGAAGTCTACTGAAGTTACAAAACTTGCCACCTGTGTGTATCTAGCTTCAATGTCTGAGTAAACCTGAGGGCAACACTGCTGTCGCTGCTGCCATCAGCTGCTTGCTTTAAAATCAACAAACTTTAAATGTCAGGAAAAAAAAATCTGATGCGAAGCTTAAACATCTGAATTTCACAAATCCTAATAAAAGATGTAAGAATTATAGCTTACAACTGGTCTTTATTCTAAATAACATATAAAATTTATTTAACTGGGTTCTTCTGGGTATTTACATCACTGTTAATAACATTTTAAATACCTGGAAATTAATAGAAGTGTCTGCACAAAGCAATTTTCCATAAAATGGTTATTAATGTTTATTTTTAGTTTTATAATTTTAGGAAATCTTCTTTTTTCTCTAACTTTATCACCATAAGATATAGTCATATTGTCTTCATCATCAACTAATGCCTTCTAAATAAAAATGATAGCATATATTTGTGGGGAGCGCTCCAGATTTATGTAGCGCCTGGGTTTTTTTCCTCAGAGAGTTTACTCGCTCATTTATTCCTTATTCCCATATCTCTAGGCTGTTGCCTAGTCAGCATTCTTCACATTCTTTTGAAGTTTGAATCAAGGTTTTCAAAGACTGGCTGAAATGTACCCGATACTGGAAATGTGTCACAGATCCAAGACTATTATTAAAAAGTAATATTAGAACACCAGGGAATCTTGGTAATAATTAATGCCTTTTCTATAAAAAAAAAAATAAAAAATAGCTGTTTAAAATGGTTATTATTGCTATTCTGGTTAACACAGAATGAAGTCAACAACTTCTGCACAAAACCTGAAGTTTCTGTACTCTCTCTCTTATGCTCATCTGTAAATACGTGAAATAGTATATTCTTCAACAATCTATGCTTACAGCTACTGAAGTGCTTTTTCTAAAAGCCCATACTGTATCTGGTTCCTTGCAAGGGTAAGTTCTTAACAGGTGAATACAGACAAATAAAACAGGAATATCCGATACAGGCTCAGGCATATCACATCTGCCAGCACCTTCCTGGGTGGCTGATACTTCCTAACACGAGGTCAGTTGGGCTGTACTGAGAAGGATGTATTTCATGAGCACTTCTTCTCTTAACAAGCAAGATCCCACTTCGTTTTTTTGTTAAAGCCTAATTATTTTTTTAAGTCAGGGTTACTATTCATTCTAACAAGCCAAATGTTGTATTATTAAACTTTTAAGAAGATTAGCTCCCATACCACTCGAGATTTTGAGCAATATTGTGAATGCCATAGCCTCTGCTGTCACGTGAGGTTCAAAATAAGTGCTGTGGTTCATGTGCCTGGTTGTGGTGGCTGGCGAGGAGATGTGTTACAGGCTATACTCCACTGAGTTAAGTCCACTAAGGCACTTCAGCTAAGTTATTGGCTTCTGTCTTTGGTCATCAGACTCGAGTATTTAATGCACCAGCTGTATGTTACACATTGAGCTGGACTCTGCAAAAGGTGATTGAGAACAATTTATTTAAACTCCTCGTCCTGCTAGACCTTTAGCTTTAAAGAGCAATAATTTAAACAGGAATGACTGGGAAAGACCAGTCTGGCAAGCCAGGTTTCAGCAAATTTTTGCTTTAGGAGTGTAGAGAGAGTGATCTCAGTGATTCCTGAGCAGCCTGAGCTCACCTCAGCTCCCAGAAAGATGTTCAAAAGGAGTGATTTCTTGTCCAGCCCATGTGTAAGAGCCCTGAGCACACGCTCTGCCCTGTGGGAGGTCTGAAGGCTGCTGGCTCTCAGGACAGTGCAGGGTAAGGGCCTGCCCAAGTTAATAAAGAAGAAACACTTGTTTTCCAGATCTTGACAAGAAACAGGTAGAGAGGACTATATGAACCATGATCATTCACACTTCAGATGAGTGCCTAGTTGTTCTGGAACGCACGACAACACCAACTTCTCCATCTTCCTCAGTCCACCACAGGTATCCAAGTCCAGCAACAGGGTTTTTAACTTCTGCTCTTGAGAACGATGAAGTGCCTCCCTCCAGCCTAGAGTTTAGTGCCTACATTTTTGAAATGTAATAACTGTTCTTTGATAATAAAGAGCTGCAGTGATTTTTTTTTATTATTTGAAAAATATTAACTTTTTTTCTTTTTAGTTTTTTAAATAATTCTTTATTTTATAACTCTTCATATTGATCCACACAGAGCTTAGCTGGGCTCTAGGATCCTTTGTTGAATCCTTTAACATGTAAACTGTATCACAGCCATTAGAATAAAGATTAAAGTTTTGTGCAATTGGAAAATGGCCTGAATCCACTACAGACTTGTAATTAATGACTAGATTTAATTCCAAGGCAACTGGGTCACTGGTACTGTCTTTTTTTTTTCTTTTTTTTTTTCTTTTTTTTTTTTTTGTGGATAATCTG
>JAVJGJ010000057.1:72972204-72997370 GCA_035590215.1 Microhierax caerulescens | reverse complement strand
AGCAGGTCCTCCATCCTCTGGTAGAGAAAGAGCACTGCTCTTTTGTTTGCCATTCGCCACACTGCTGCTGCAGCTCATCTTTTGTGTTAATCTTTTACTATGTAACTAGGTTAAGTGTATCAGAATTTTAAGCAGGTGTGTGGGCATGTGTGTGTGTGTGTTTTCTGCTCCAGCCTCCCCACGCAGCAAGGTGATTGATAGCACAGGGCTGAATCAGAGCAAACTTGGATGCATCACATCTTGAAAGAAGTCAGGTGGCACTGGCAAAAATGTTGCTGCTTGGTGTTGTTATTTGGTGTTGTTATAGCAGGAGTGGTTTTAAAAGCTTCAGAAAAAATAAATAGTGGTGAATTATTATTATTATCCATCAGTGATATTAAATACCTAGAGCTGAAAGCATCAGTTTAAAACCTTCACCTCTTTTTCTTTTCCCAAATGCTAATTAGTTTAAAAAACAACTTACATCGAACATGTTTCACAGAGACTACTTGGAACATGCAAAAAGATTTGCCCATAAAAAATTTTCAAGGTAGCTCAGTGAAACAAGTAAAGGTTTTTCCCATAGGCATCAAGCTTCATAATATCGTTGCCTTGCTCCCTCATTAACACTACAATCAAATATTTTTTTCTGTTTCTCATGGCTCTTTTGTTGACCTATATACTAACAACTACTTCATTCTTTAACTGATGATACTATGTGATTAAACCTTGCCTTTGAGAGCTTATTATCATGATTAATATTTCCCTTTGGAGTTGCTATGTAAGCACATTGTTTTACTATGCCCTCAAAACATTTAGTCTTTGTGCTGATCATACCAAGACATAGAAAATAATATTAATGATAATGATAAGTTTAGGTTCACCCCCACTGACACTTTTGAGAAGCCTCATGGCATCAGACCAACATGGTTGGTAAAATCATGTTGAACTTAGAGAACTTAATAAGCATCATGGGAGGAATGAGAAAAGAGCAGCTACTCCAAACACAAGCTTTTACTCAGGAAAATCTTATCTTCTGTGACTTTGAAGCCTTTTTTTTTATTTCAATAAAAATTTAATGCATTAAGGCTTTTTTTTTTTTTTTTTTTTTTTTTTGGTCCTAGCACATCATTAAGAAAGCACAAACTTGCTTTTTTATTCTCATGTAAATCGGTATGTAAATGTTGCTGTGCTGCACACTGCTCTTTCAGGGATTTAAGCCATGTGTCTTTGGCATGCATGCATTGACTTCTATTTAGAAAAATAGCAATTCTGCAATATATTTCTTCTTGGGAATACTGATTCAAGTATTTTCAGTATTGAGTCTTTTTAATTTTTTTTTATTTCAAAATTGTATTTGAAAAATAGAATTGTTTAAAGAAATTGGCTGTTTATTTGGTTTTGTGTTTCTGAGCTTTTAGAGTGTGCTGTGCATGTTTTACACCTCGTTACCATACTACGTGATTTTAAATATGCTAAAAATAATTGAAAGAACATACAGTTGCTTATCAGAGAAAACCTGGCCTTTCAGCAAAACAGCAAAAAAGAGATTAATTTCAGGTAGCTTTAGATGTTGCCCCAATGCCCCGAATAGCTCAGATGAATTTGTTTTGTGTGAGTGGTGTTAAACAAACACAGTTTAAAGCTCTGGATTCTTTTCCTAAAGCAACATCATACATATCAATTATCAACACATCCTAAAGCAACATCATACGTACCAATTATCAATTCATCTGTCTGTCATGAACCAAGGGTTTCAGGCTATGCACAGGTTTTATTTTCATTAAGCTGCATCGTTCTTGTCTGCTTACCAGGCATTATCATTGCTCCTAAAATTGCAGCATTCCCTTGGCTTGCAAATTTGTGATAATAGTTAAGACTTCCAAAGTGTCATTTATTTTACCTAAATTTAAATGCCTACAATGCAGACCTCTAAGGCTGCATTGCTCTTCTATGCTTGAATACAGAGCTAATCTAAGCTAAAGAGGTGAGGAACCATCATCATATGCCAGTGGGACACAAGGAGTGAACTAGGTGAGGAGCTCCTGTCTGTGGTATACACCAGAACTAGAAAGAAAAACTCTCTGTGGAGCAACAGTGCAGAAACCACCAACATTAAATGGACAAAGATGACAGTACGTGAACTCTGGTAGGAAACATGCATCCCTCTATCTATAATATGATAATGAAAAGAAGAAAAATACTACTAGAATCTACTGTGCTCTGAAGTCACGCTAGATGAGACTGAGAACAGAATATAGTCCTAACAAACTGAGTCTTAGCTTTCAAGTAGCTAATTTTTTCTTTTATTCCATCTTCTGAATACCTAGGATGAAGCAAGAATGAAGTGCCCCTAGGTTGTAAAAGCTCCTGTGAATTCTCAAAGCCACTGATGAAAATGAGCTTGTTAGTACCATTGTCAATTAGAGCAGAGACTGTGTGAGCAGCTCTGAGCAGTTGCCCAAATGTGTTCAGCCTAAATCTGCTAAAAAGACAGCACGCAAGCTCCAGGCACTTGCTGCCAGCATGAATGCTTGCTGGTCGTTAGCTGGAGTTTTCTTTCTGACCTCCTCTCTTTCTATAATAATAATAAAAATTATTCTAGGTTTTATTAATTTGATTTTCAGAATAAAAAAACTTATTTTCAACAGCACTGAAATGAGATTTTCTTTTCTTTAATTTCCTCTTAGAGGAAGGCGTATCATTTACAAAGGAGAGATAAGAAAGTCATGGTAACTTGGAACACCTTTGGAAAGAGACTTGTAGCTCTCTTGTTCCTCAGCTCCTCCACCTGTGACAGAAAAGGACCAGCACTTCCCTACTTTCTGTAGATTGCATGGATGAAAAAGCTTGTGAATTTTCATAATAGTCTCTTGGTTTTGGTGAGTCTTGAAATGTAACTGGCTGAAAAATCAGCAATTCTCTTGTATTCTCACTAGGATGCAGACATTTCTTAGCATTATCAGCACTTGCTTTCAAATGGCCTGAAAAAGTCTAAAAGTATCAAACTTTGATTCCTCTATATTTTGAAATGCCAGTTGTGGAAAATTAATTTTGAGTTAGATATGAAAAGAGTGGATTGGGTATACATGTCCAATCCCCATTCACTAACACCTTTGTCTCCACAATATTTGTTTTTCTGAAAAGAGTTTTAAATACATCTCATGGAAGGTATCTTATTCTTTCTGGTTTTGTATTTATAGCATTCCTTTCAGCTATTCTGCATAGATAATAATCAGTGTTTAATTCATATTTTGAGCAGGACTTTAAATCTTTGTGTATTAAGAGTACTCAGGCATTTTCTGATGCTGAATGGGAGATATTAGAGTCATTATAGCTCTACTTGTAGGATTAGCAGGGAAAGTTTGTTCAAAATCCTCTGTTAATCCCTTAAATCCTCGTTGTAATAGAATTTTTCATGTTTGTACAATGAATTAGCAACCCAAATTATTAAACAAAACTACCACTGTCTTTTATCCTGAAGCATACACACATGCAATAAACTCCAAAATTAATTTAATAATGAACTGTAATATTTCCAGTGTTTTATTAGAAATAAATTTTTCAAGGACTTTCGATGAATAAGGACAGGTAGAATCATAATCCAGCGAACAGACCACTTTTAGAAACTATCATGTCATTGCTTAAAAATTGTAGCTTCTTTCAAAATAAGAGGGCTACAGGGGGATTAGGATCTGGACTAGTCCAATTCCACTTGCACCACAATGCTGCAGCTATTCTTTGTCTACTGGACTTTTCTATCCCATTTCAGCTGACTGTCCCACTGGCTGTTTCTTTTTGGCACGGAGGCTCCTGGAGCAGGAGAGGAGCTGTCGCGCTGTGCAGCAGCTTGGGGCTCTGTGCCTCGTCCTCACTAAAGTCCCACACCACAGCCTGACCATATCTTAGCACACAGGAAAGTGAATTAGCTTGGAGGGAAAAAAAAAGAAAATTACAGCCTTTTTATATGAAGGTAAAGTATTTCTCCAACTAAAATAACTCCGAAATGAAACCTAATTTCTGCAAGTCTCTGGTTCTTGTGTCTACCATAGCTATTCCTGGCACCAAGAACACAGTGAGAAGACTAAAGGAGAGGGTTTTATGATATCCGATCTCAAGAAAGCAACAGACTAAATGCATAGGGAAATATGGCAGCAGTATTTGAGACTAAATCTCACTGTAGGCCCACCTAACCACCTTTCTAGGGTCATTCTTGTTCAAACATTTTTGAATTAATAACTGTTGAAGCTGGTTCACTTTTAAGCCAGGCATCAGAGAGGCAATATTTTTAGCAGGAGCAAGAGTAGGTAGCTCCACCACTCAGCCCACCAGTATTAAGCCTTTTGGGTTTGTGATTTTCCTTTATTTTTCTTGTTTGTTGATCCATGTCGGACTAAAGGAGAAGGAGAAGACTTAAAGTAATAGTAGTTCTCTTGAATATTTTTGTGGGCTTAGTTTAGATGCCCGTAGAGTGTTTTCAAATGGCACCTGAAACATTCGGATGACTCCTAGTTGCAATACCTTCTAAGGACTGATGTAATATAATTTTTTGCAAATATAATGTGATATTCAGTGAGAATCAGTTCCACACAGGATACAGGATGGGATGCTGACTTGCAGTTGTCCATGCCAGTTTGTTATTAGCACATCCCTTGACACAGCTCTTGACACACCAAGTGACACACACATATCTAATTCCAGAGACTGCTCTCAATAGGTGACTTTGGCCCAGTTACTTTCCTGGGGACACTTAAGCATGAACCAGTCCATTCCAGATGGCCTACAAGGAAAAAGGTGAATCCTGTCACTGTTTTTTTAACAAGTACAGATCTAGCTATTGGGCCACTACCGCAGCTAGTGGGAGAGCAGATATAATTTTGGGCTGCACAAGTCAGGCAGCAGGTAATCCTTCTTCTGATGGCATTCCATCTCATTACTTTCTGGGGTTTGTCTTTTTGACCAGAAAGTGCAGAAAGGCCATTGGTAGAATAGTAACTTTAAAACTGGGTTAGATTGCTGTACTACGGCTGGCAGAGGCAATTTAACAAACAGGCTTTGCAGCTATTTGATGTGAAAGATTTATATTGGCCACCAGTAAATTTCACCCACGAGCAGTGGGATTGCACTGCTGCCGAACAAGGGGCACTGCTGACTGCTGACTTTGTGCAGAAGCACTTCATCTCACAAGCACAAGTAAACCATGATGATTAATCTAACTAAAAAATTATGTATATTGGTGACTCTTGACATCTATGAAGCCAGAGACAGCCCCTGAGCATTTAAAAAATTAAGCCATAATACAAGGATGTAATTTCTTGCTGTTGTATTAAGTCTGGAGTCATAGACAGTAGTTTAGTTTGGAAGAGGCAATGGCAGGTCATCTATTCAAATTCTCCACCCTTGCTCAAAGCAAGTCCAGAAGTATCAGGTTGCTCAGGGGCTTCTCCAGACGTTTTAAATGCTTCCAAGGATGGAGATTCTACCAACTCTGTGGGCAGCCTGTTCCAGTGTTTGATTACCCCCACTGTGATTTTTTTTTCCAAATATATAAGCAGAACTTCTCATGTTGTACTTTGTGCCTGTTGACTCAATGTCCTATCACTGCACACATCCAAGAGTCTAGTTCTATCTTCTTCGTACTCTCCTGTAAGGCACCTGTAGACAGCTCCGCTTAACCTCATCTTCCCCAAGCCAAATAAATCCAACTGTCTCAAGGCTCTCCTCATACTTCATACATGCCAGCCTCTTGATCATTTTGGCAGGCATCTGCGGGCCTTGCTCGAGTACATCAATGTCTTTCTACTGCTGGAAGGCCTAAATCTATATACAATACTGTCAATTCTTACAGATGCCAAATAGAAAGAAATAATACTTTTTTGATCTGCTGGTTACATTCGTGATAATGTGCCCTAGTATCTGGTCGGTCTTCTTTATAATAAGGGTACGGTGCTGACTATGTTCACCAGGACCCTTAAGTCTTCTGCAAAGCCGAACTTGATTCAGCTTGCCTCAGCCTGCTGCATGGGGTTATTCCATCACAGAAGCAGGACGTCGCATCTGCCCTTTTGAACTTCATGAATTTCCCATCAGCCCATTTCTCCTGACTGTCAAGGCCCCTCTAAATAGCAAGAACCCTACTAACTGGTGTATTGACCCCAGCTCCCAGTTTGCTGGCAGTGCCTTCCGTCTTTATCACAGCTGTTGATGCTGAACTGCTGATATCAAGAATTTTCTGAGTCTGTGCTCTAAAAAAAGGGTTGTTTTGTATTTTCATCTGTGTTTAAAATCTTATCTGATATTATATCATCTAAAAATTCTGATACAGTAAGTAGAATGTTGTAGGACCAAGCAATACTAGATCCTTTGGAAAAAACAAAGTAGTAGCCACTCTAAAATGGTAACCCCAGTAAAATGACCAGTGTGTACCAACTAGAAGTTACGCTTCTGCTGTTGGACCTTCAATGCCTGAGTCTTTATCTGCAAACCATCATACCATTTTAACTATACTGATACAGATAAATCATGCAAGTATCCCTATGTACTTAGTTTTTTTCCCCAGTCTGAAATTATATTTGCTGGTGTGACAGATTTGGAGAGATCTCTGATAATTTGTAACTGGGTTTTGATACATTATTTTGCTTATTGTTGTGGCCTAAATTCACAAATACCCTTAACCAACAGACTGAAATATGTGGAACTTCATGTCCTTATAAAGCAGGGCTGGAAAAGGTGCACTGTGCTCTTTCTGCATCAGGTGTGTCAGGAAAATCACCTAGAAAAAGGAAGGGATGAAGGAGTTTTGTAATTCCCATGTATAGGCAGACATGAATTGAAAGTAGCTGTGGCAATGTATTTGGAAGAAAAGGGACATGTGGCCTATCAAAACTCACTCTTGCTTTAGCAGCTTGATATGATTAAAAGCTTTGTCTGCTCAGCAAGGCCGCAAGGTTGTGAGAAAGCCACCAAGAACAAAGAAAACAGGATCTTTGGCAGTTAAGCAGGCAGAAAAACAGGAGCTGAGTTGGGAGCTGATAACCGCAAGAATGTCATCAATTTTAAAGATGGGACTAACCGCTTGTATGCTTTTAACCAGTTAGTATCTGTATAGCAGCATTTGAACAGTGTAAGTAACCAATAGAATTAAGGTGTGATGTGTGATATGAAAATTGTGTATAACCTTGCAGAAACTTTTAAGTGAAGTGTCTTCAACTAAAGTAAAGTACTTTTTTAAGTAAAGTCTTCAACTAGGATCATATTAATATGTCATTGAGCCCATTATTTCACTCCTGCAAGTAGCCCTGTGGAGAGGGATGTGGGCGTACTGGTGGTTGAAAACTAGACCCAGCAACGTACACTCGCGGCCCAGAAAGCCGACCATATCCTGGGCTGCATCGCAAGAAGCTTGGCCAGCAGGTTGAGAGAGGGAATTCTGCCCCTCTGCTCTGCTCTGCTCTGCTCTGGTGAGACCCCACCTGTAGCGCTGCATCCAGCTCTGGGGCCCCCAGCACAGGACAGACACAGACCTGTTGGAGTGAGGCCAGAGGAGGCCACAAAAATGATCAGAGGGCTGGAGCACCTCTCCTATGAAGACAGGCTGAGAGAGTTGGGGTTCTTCAGCCTGGAGAAGAGAAGGCTCCGGGAAGACCTTATTGCAGCCTCTCAATACTTAAAGGGGGTTTATAAGAAAGATGGAGACAGACTTTTTGTCAGGGCCTGTTGCAATAGGACAAGAGCTAGTGGTTTTAAACTAAAAGAGAGTAGATCCAGACTAGGTAGAAGGAAGACATTTTTTACTGTAAGGGTGGTGAAACACTGGCAGAGGTTGCCCAGAGAAGTGTTCGATGCCCCATCCCTGGAAACATTCAAGGCCAGGATGGCCAGGGCAATGAGCAACCTGATCTAGTTGAAGATGTCCCTGCTTGTTGCAGGACCTTTAAAGGTCCCTTCCAACCCCAACTATTCTATGATTCTGTGAAAATAATGCTGAAGATAGTTGCTGCAATGTTCTTACTAGAGTCCCTGAGAGTTTGGCCTTCCCAATGAAGCAGGAGATCAAAGAATTCACACATTTCTGGTGGGCTGGATGCTCTTTTGCAAGTTGGCACAGCCGGGAGCTGTACCTCAAGGGCTTAGTGGTCCCTGGGAAGAAAGCTCTCATGGAGATGTCCCAAAGCACACAGGGATTCACCCTCAGGAAAATATGCCTGGAGACCTGTGTTCCTGGGGACAGTTTTAACAACTTAAAAGTATAAGTTCTTATGTCTAGACATGCTTGAGTTACTAATATAAGTGAAACCAAAGTGTGTTGAATGACACATCTGCAAAACCTCTAAGAGGGCCAGAGAACAAAGTCCTGAGAGGGGAAAGTACACTGAAAAGAGGACATCATAGAGGAACAGGTGTCTCTGCTATGTGACTTCATTGGAAGAGATAGGAGTAAGTCAGACTTATTTTTATTTTTAAAAAACAGTTAATAAAAAGTGCTGCAAACAGCACTATTCAAGCAGTTGTAACAGCACGAAGTCAGCGTCCATGCTACGTAGCTGCAGTGCTGGACAGGGCTGCCAGGGCAGCGCAGGCCCCAGCTCCAGCAGTTTTGCAGCACGGGGCGGTTCTCACGCTGCCAGCTTGGTGATGACGTATTTAATTCCAGTGTCTGAGAACTGAAGGATCCACCCCCAGAGCCAGAATGCTAATCTGAACCTCTGTGTATATTTCTGTCTCTATCTGAGCTTTGATTTCAGCCTGTGTTTTAAAAATACTGTGAACTGCCCGATTCCCAGTTGCACATCGCATACCATGAGGAGCTGCTAAGTTCAACCCCTCAGCAGCACTGTGAGGAAATACAGCTTCTGTGCTCCACGCTTCGCTGGGTGCTTTGACTGAGTAAACACACATTCCTGTTAAACATCATTAATTATTCAAAAATAAGCACATTATTTAATGCTTCCTTCTGTGCTTGTGAAGGCATCCTGGGGTTTTCTTTCTGTAATAGTTTCCTGGAGCTAGATTCAGATAAACCTGCAGCTTCCACGGCAGCTAACTCCAGTCAGCTTTCTGTCCTATGAAGCTTTTAACACTTTGGAAATGCTTTGTGACCATTTCCAGAGGGCCAGCATGCTGGGCAGGAGCTTCCTCTGCAAAATAAGATGATGCTGAGCGTGGGGTGCAGTATTGGTTGTAGCCATGACTGTTTCCTCAGGGAGAGGTACCCAAAGCACCCTGTACATATATCTTTGTGATTAAGGCAGGTACTGGGAAGAGTAGAGTTTGGCTCCTGGTGGGCTTCAGTAGAAGTTAGCCTATGTCACTGCCATAACATGTAGGCTAATGTGAAAAAGGGCACCTCTTTTCCTGAGGCATCCTCAGAGTTGTTGCCTATTTCTCACTATGTTATTTTTTTAGAAAAGGGCATCAACTGACAGAAAAAAACATCCAGGCTATGCATTCCGGGTAAACTGTTTTACAAAAATGTATACTTATTTACAGGGTAACAAATTAAGAAAATAGCTTTCACTCAAGTCATCTATTTTGAGTTACAGATATCTATATATATATTATAATTTTTGAGCTCATCAATATGTTTGCCTATTAACCTTTTCAAAATAATAGAACATATAAAAAACATTTTAATGCTTCTAGCAACTAGAAGATTACAGTCTTGAACTTTAGTGAGCAATTTGTTCACCTGTTGGTTACCAAAGACAAACACAAGGTCAAATTTTAAGTCACAAGGTAAAGCTTTATGCAAGTGAGATGCCAGCTCTTCGTAAGTGTGTGGAAGTCAGAGGGTGCCAGGCATATGGGCTATAACCCTGAGCAGACTAGTGTGGTGTGTGGGAAAGCCCAGAGTTCTGGTTTCTGACTTGAGCAAGTGGTTATCTAACTTAAAATGTGGTGTTGGTCTGAAATCTCCCTCCTGCTATGTCTCTGCAGAGATCCACAGCACTGTGTCTGGTCTCATGGCCCCTGCTTGCCCAGCCATGGAGAGGAAGGGCAAGGAACAGCCCCAGCACTTGGGCGAGCCGTACAGGCTGAGTGTTCAAGACTCTCCCTGATATATCCTACAGGCACGTGTCCTCCAGCTAAGGAGGTTCATGCCATGCAAGCTATAGGCTTCTCTGAAGGAATTGCTTCATTCTGTGGATCTATAAATTTGTTTTACATGTTTCTGGGAGAAATACCTTTGATTATATATATACTTCAGAGGGTGAGTTATGGTTACACATTCAGATAATTTTTAGTATTTCTTAATTATTGAGTAACCAAATTAACAAGCTCAATGCTTCTTTTTTTATCAGCTTCCTAAGTTTTTTCAAAAAGAAAAAGAACTCATGAAAAATTGCATTTCCATGATAGCACTAGCAGCAGGTTTGTATTATTCACAGTCGCCAAGTAGACCTCCGGCAATGAGTGAAGGAGGTAACTGATAACAGTAGAGTCTGTCACCAAACTTGTGAAACAGCAGGAGAGAAACCAGGGCATTTTGTGGCTTCGTTTCAAAGATCTAGGCCAGGGATCCTCAAACTTTTTAACCCGGGGGCCGGCGCGCGGATTAAGTGGCAGGCAGTCATCTGCGGCTGCTTGGTTTCCCCCCAAACCCCCGGCGGGGTGGGGCAGGGGGGTTCTGTAAATGCCGGGAGGCGGATTGAGGATCCTGGTGGGCCGTATCTGGCCCACGGGCCGTAGTTTGAGGACCCCTGATCTAGGCTAA
The DNA here is from genome assembly GCA_035590215.1 of Microhierax caerulescens. NCBI lineage: Eukaryota > Metazoa > Chordata > Aves > Falconiformes > Falconidae > Microhierax > Microhierax caerulescens. The sequence continues at coordinate 72,986,677 of JAVJGJ010000057.1, read as the reverse complement.
CAGAAGAATTGCAGAACTCAAGGATTTTGTACTCCACCAGGACACTAGAAAAGACCATATGACAGTAGGCATGTAACAGTAGAACAACTAGTGTTCCCAGTAATCAAACACTTCAACATTTTTGAAAATTTTCCATTCTGACTTGGGAAACAAGAGGTCAAGGGCATTACATTTGTTATGGCGATGGCAACATCAGTTTTTGCTCTGTTGAACTGTCACGGTCTGTGCTGTGAAAGGTTAATTAATTCTGCTATTAGTATTAAAAGACTGCTGCTGTAAATCACAGGATGTGTCATCTGCATTGGTGTTGCCAGCTTCCAGGGATTGATAACTATGGATTGTGCTCCCATTCCTTTTTGATCAGATGCCTGCCATCAAACAGAATTACCCAAAACAGTAATGAACAGTTGTCTCCCATTGGCCTGTGCTACCAAGGCTAATTCAGCAGTGCATTTAAATAAGTAGGTAAATCTCACTGGGCAATGGCAGGAATTTCATTCCATTCAATTGCCTAAATGTAAATTTCGGAGCTAATTTACACATTTATCTTAGAATAAGTTGAATTTTCTCAGATTGACCTTGCCTATTTGCATAGATGGATCAAGTGCAAGTAGGTTAAACTTGGAAATTTAAATGAGATGCCTAAATACTGCTGGCAGAAACATTTTTTTTTTTTTCTGGTATTTTAGTGCAAAGAGCCTGAGAAAATTAAAGTTGTCTTATTGCAATATGGTGATGGTGATATATATATAGACAGCATGATGCTGCCCTGGCAGGTAGCATGGGAGAACATTGGAGTATTTCGTGGTGCCCCTCCAGCTATGTCAGTGCTGACAGTCAGTACAGAGCACAGGGAAGCAAAGATGTCCACCACGCTGCTGGGAGATGAGCAGACTGTCTCCAGAACCTCGGTTTTGTCTCAGACAGAGCAAATCACTCTGTGCTTAAAGAATTCCTAGGAGAATACTAAAATCATTCAGTATAGAAATCAAAGAATCCAGATAAGGAAGTCAACCAAGGAGAGAAATTATGTGACAGTGCAAATGCCAGTTATAAAAGTACATGATACAACTCTGTAAATGTTCTCTTGGGGGAAATTTGGGAATAAAAAAATCTCCACAGATTTTTGTATTAGTGGCTTCTGGTATTTGTTACTTGTATGTTGTGTGAGTGTTCCCCACAAGCAAACTGAAGTGAATGAAATCTGTCTCCCAACTTGCCTTAAAAGTTTTTCTGAGTATGACACAAAGTATTGTTACTTCTGAATCTGTTACATTTATAATTCTGAAAAAGTAATAAGCCTCAGATTTTCCATAATCTTTCAGTCTAAAATGAAGAATTAAGAGGTGATTAGCATAGTTTCATCATAAGCATATGATCAGAAATAAAGACTACTTTAGTTAGAACTGTTAGTTAGGCTCTGTTAAGAGTGAAAAAGCAAGGGGACTGTTTTCTTGGCTCAGAAAGCAGGATTGAAAGCATCCAGCATTTTTTTCCTGCTCCTACACAGCAGGTGCTAGGAAAAAATTCTAGTGCTGGCCCTCACCTTCCCTTTGCAGCCATGGAACTACTGCAACAAAAGTTGGGCTACCTGCTTTCTGGGCCAAGGAAACAGTCCCTTCACTTTGTAAGTGTAACGGAGACCAACTCACACAACCCATGAAGCTGTACAATGAACCTGACCCCTGGCCCTTAATTGTACCACAAACTACAAATTCTAAATCCTAATCCTAAATCTAACCCCTACCCCCTCAACCCAAACCCCTGAACCCTAATCTGAACTTGAATTCCTAACCCTTAAAATACCAACATTAACCCAAATCCCAAGCCTGAGCCCAAGTCCAAATCCAATCCCCTAATTCTAACGCCAGCCTGAACCTTAACCCTTGACCCAATCACAAATGATAACTTCAACACTTAACATCCTAACCGTATTCCCTAATCCTAAACCCCTAACTCCAAACCCTCACCCTAACCCAGAGAAGTTGTGGAGTTCCCATCCTTGGAGATATTTCAAAACCCTAATGTGCTAAATCCAAACCATAGCTCTAGATATTATCCTCCTAATTATTCTATTCTATCAAAGGGAACAGTTCCAAGATATGTTTATTGTACATTTTTTTTTAATCTTAACTGTACAAAGAAAGTCAAGTAGGTCAGAAAACAATTATCTCCCCTTTACAATGATTTCCTCTCCCCCCGCCCAGTCTCCCTCCCCATCCCTACCAACAAAGGCACATATACTGGTGGATTGGTCTCTCAAAAAACACGCTGGCTGCAGAGCCAAAAACCAGTGAAATCATTCAGTAGCAGAACAGAAATATTAATAACAAAACATACATCTGCAACTTAGCATAGTGACAGCATTATGTGGGCTTGTTGTCTATTACAAATGTCATAACTGTATCTTAGCTGGGAAATATTCCAGCATCATCAGCAATGACAGCTAAAGAAGAACCAGTTTTCTATAACACCTATTAAAAAAAATTAAAAATTAAACTCCACTTACAAATATTCTGGATTATTGAGGATATACCATGTACATGCCCTTCTCCTTTGCGTACATCAAGAAGATTCTGTACATTGTGTGTAACAGCTTGCTGCAACACTGCTAGCTGCTACAACTTCTTGGTGATCTCTTTAATGCATCAGCTGCACTTACACAAATTCTTTACATTCCTAAGAATTAAAAGTAGGAGAGAGTCTATGTCAGATGATAATAAAAATGCAGGTTTACATGTAACTTGCCCATGAAACTGCAAGAAACCAAGGACTTGTAAAAGGTACAGGGCAGGTTCAACAGGGTCTGGAAAAAAAGACCTCTGCCTTCCTCAGTCCAAAGGGACAGCACAGCCCAACAGCATACACTCATAATAGTCCTGTGCAGAACTAAGCAATGTTTGTCGATACCCAGGCTGTGATTCCTCTCACAAGCTCTAAGACTGCAGATGTGTACATCCCCATGAGACCCAGAGTATGAGCCCACCTGGCAAAATGTTGGCACCTGCTCTAAACACAATCACTCACCCCCTCAAGATCCAGTGGCAATACTGATTAAGTCTCCCCTGACTAAGATGAAAGGCTAGACACTCTGTTCAGTATACATATGGGCATCACAGAAACTTAAATATAAGCAAGATCAAGTCCACTGTAAAGTTGTCTTGTTACAGGTCTGCAAGTTCTTCCTCTTGCACACAGAAAATGTGCCCAGCTATGGCATAGGCACTCTGCTGAACTTTTCCTGCATTCTTCTTACTTTCTGGTTCTCTCCCCAAATTCAAAGGCGCTTCTCATCGTGATCTTACCTAACATTAGTGAACAAGACACAGTTTGCTCAGTTTCCATCCACGCTACATCACTCTTCTCATTGTGTACAAAGACAGAGTCTTTTGTGGCAGCACTGATCTAGAGTATCAACTTCAGTATTCACATGAACAGCAGAACTCACAAGTCACCTTGATGAGTTGTTTCTTTTGCTTCTTAGGTTTTCTCACCAAGAATAAAAAGAAAGACCAATAAAGGATATGTGAAGCAACAATATTAGGATCATCTTCACATATTTCATTTATTTGGGTGTATGAGACGAGAGTAGTAGGACAGTGAGGGTAAAAAGGATTTGATCTCTCAGGTGATTCTTCTGCTTTGGGAAACTGAGTAGCACTTTTTCTCTGGTTACAGAAGCTGCTCCTAAACAACTGTCAAGTTGCTTGGTGAAGAGTTCTTTGATCACAGTAAGCTGCAAAGAGCAGGATTACTGACAGCGCAGCTGGGAACAGATTTATCACCATCAGCCTTAAAGGCTGACTTTTCTTTCAGCTCTTGAGATCTTCTGAATTCAACTACTTCAGTAGAGACACCAAATCCAAGCACATCTGGTACAAACATGCTGGTGTTTATGACCTAACACCATGACAAGAACAGTGGAAGTTACATTCTTTTGATAGTTGTCTACACTGGTAACAGTTTGAAGCTCTTTTGTACACGTTGGAAATTCTCCACACTCCAACATCCTTTTCTGATAGTGCTTTTCACAAACTTGCATTTAGTCCATTGCAAAGTGTCAATATGGGACACAGAATAAGGAGGAAACTTGTGCCCTGAAACTTGGCCTTTAAATGTTAGGAAGCCAAGTGAGATATTGCCAGAAATAGACCCAGTTTTTCTGAACCTGTCCTGCATTATGTGGCTAAGCTTCACTATTTGTACGGGAACTCAGATACACAAATATAGTAGTGTCTTTCTGTTCCTATTTCCATATGTGTGTTTATTGAAGTGTTGTTTGTTTTTAAAAATGCTGTCTCTCCTTTGCGGCGTGTTTAAACGCTTCTGTGTTTCAGCACAGCGTTTTCACCCAGCTTGACTTATACACTATGCCGACGGTTGTTGATCATGGCCACAATGTGTGACAGGTCCAAACTTTTCATCATAACCTCCATGAACTCCTCATCTTTTCTTGCTCCCTCCACAAATTCATCAAGAGAAAGTTCACCTATGACAGACACAGACAGAAGGCATCAGAATCATGCCAATCCACATTTGAACAGGAAAAGGAGTACTGTAATCTAACTTCAGAGACCACTTACTACGTATGCAGCAGTCTAAAGCACCAAGAGGCCTCAAAGTCTTTTTAAACATGTATGAAACTTCCCTGATACCCAGGCAACTCCAGCTTCCTTTCCCCTGCCCCCCCCACCCCACGCACAAGTGTACATAAGAATACAGGAAGTGCACAACTAAAGAATGGGATCGCAGCCTCCTATAAATAAGGCTGGATTATCCACCTTCTTTTTTGCCTAACCTGCCCCATACTTGCTGGTTTTCATATTTAAAAGAAGTGACAGAAGGATGCTGTGACAGGCAGAAATAGGTTTTCTGTCCTAGGCCAAAAAACCCTTGTACAGGGAACCAGCTTGGCAGAGTTCTTCTGGAATAACAAAAGAGCCTATCAGAAGGTAATGAGCACATGAAGTAGCAAGGAAAGAAATATCTCAGGGACATACAGCAACTACAGTGGTGTTGGCTGATTTTTGACTAACTGGTCCATAGCACTTCATGGGCTTGCTCTACTGTCTGTAGCAGACCCAGTGAAGAAACTCTGAATTTCAACATTAAGTTCCAAATCTTCCTTTCCTTGCTGCTGAAATAGTTAGGAGCAGCTGGGGCCATCTGTTAATATTTCCCATTTCTAACCCTGACATAAGCTACAGAGCAACATAAAACAGGCCAAAAAAAAAATCCCCACTCCAAAACCTCACTGCCAAACTCATGTGGACAGACCACAGCTGAGACTTAGTACAGGGAACAACTCCTGTCATACTGATTATGTATGATGCAAGGAGAAAAATGCTTTAGCAAAACTCATGGAGAATGCACTAGTGGATGAGAATTCATATAGCAAGCAAATATAAAATGAAGCAGCAAGCATAAAGTTCAATAAAGAAGACATGGATGTCTCTCTGTAGAGACCATCTCCAAGAGATGTCTCTCAGAGACCATCTGAGCTGGGTGACAAAGACAGGAACCTTACCATCTCCATTGACATCAATTTTATTGAAGACTCGGTTGGTGAACTCTTCTGCACTAGTTTCATGGTCACCACCATTAATAGCTCGAATAGCCTAAAAAAAGGAGTAAGAATAGGAAGCTGTCTAATGGCTCCCAAAAAGATAGACTGATTCCACTGCAGCCTCTCAGCATAGATTCAGAGCAAGATAGCCACACATGTTACCTTCCTCACACAAATGAACCAGCGTCAAAGGAAAACACAGCAGAAATCATCAGGCCTTACTGAAGAGTGCAAAGGGAGTATGGTTCTGGAGCATGGAATGAGCACAGGATCACCCTAAATCTGATTAGGTAGAGGTTCAGAGCTGTAGAAATGGCATAATCAGGATCCGCCTAGCTGATCTATTTTCTACTACCCTGTTGTCCACCAAGCCCCATAAACAGTGTCAAACACCCTCGGCATTTGACATTATAAAACCCCTTTGTTATATGCTGTGGTCATTTATTTCTGTTCTTGCTTTTCCCACTTCCATTTATATACTGCTTGCTGTGTGTCCTGCTTCTCCCTAAAGCTCACTGAAATCAATTTTCAGCTTGAGAAAGTTTAAGCATTATTCACTACTGTTTACTACAGTTCATCTTATTCATCCCAATATAGTGCAGAGTGCTCTTTTCTTTCCATGCCCGTTTCCTTTGTTTGAGGATGTCCACGAAATAGGTGATTCCAGAGCCTTCATATTCATTCTAAGACTATTCATTTTCTAGTTTTTATCTTCCAGTATTTGGTATGCTTATTCATTCTTTTTTAAATGCCATTTTACTAAAACTAAGTATCACCTCAGCAACTTCCTAAGGCTGCCAAAAAAGACACTGAACTACACTCACAAATGTCAAAGAGCAGCAAATTGGTTGCCACCAGTTATCACCCTTAAGGTGATAATTAAGGACTTGTTTCTTAAGAGCTCTGTGTTAAACACTATCTATTGCTTCACTGTATAGTCTGAGTATTTTTGTTGCAAATTATTAGCAGGAGGCTGTATGTTATTAGAGTTATTGATTTGATTTGGTCTTTTCAATACCCAGCACTAAAACTCATATCCAGATGAGAATGTATTATTAATATCTTATTAGTGGTTTTGTGGACATCTCAGGCTTCAAGTCTTCACCAAATCCATTTCCTGACTTTTCATATTCAGAAATGTAAATTATTTAGGGTCATTGAATCTTTCTGCACCTTCCTAATTTCCCAGTCTCTGCAGAATAATCTGAACTTCAGCATAATTCACTGAGTTATTCATAAGGTCATATTTATGCCTGTAATACCAACACCTTCCATAATAGCTATTTGCATACAATCTTTTCCGTAGACAGTCATTCTTCTTTAAACTATTTGCCAGTCAGAACTGTTTTACTGCATTGACATTTGGGAGCTGGTTCTAAAAAGCAAACTGAGAATAACTCTCCAACTACTGTTCACATGGGGAAAAGGATATGTGAAGGACACATTGCAGAGACTGCAACTGACAGTCACAGAGTCTGAAATCTTGGAAAGTGCTACTTAAGTCCTAGGCAGCTAAAACAACTTTATGGAGTTAACCATGCTGTAACATGTGCCATGGTGGTAAAGACGACTGTCAAGTCTGTTTACTTGTGGGGAATGCTGCTAAAAAAAGAACGCTGTTAAAGAATGTCTCATCCGTGATCATCCATATGGGAAGTAGCTCAAGTCTTAGTTGTGTGGTGGAATTGGGCTTTAAGGAAAGGAAAAAACACAGACCCCTGGATAATCACCTTAATGATGTTGAGCAATTCATGTCGATCAATGCAGCCGTTGCCATCTACATCATAGAGCTTGAAATACCACCGCAATTTCTGCTCCATCTTCCCACGGAGGACAAGGCTGAGGGCAGCTACATATTCCATGAAGTCAATATATCCATCCTGTGGGAAAACCAAATTGTGACAGGAGTAAACCGAGGGAGTTATGGTTCTGAAGCCATAACGTAGAATCCACTTATGTGAGTTTTTCATAACTTCACTCACCAAAGCCACAGAAAACAAGGATAACCAGCTCTAAAGGCAGGAAGGAGGGCATGATTGAAATTTATAAAATAGCTCAAATGAAAATTTATCCTTTTTGTCCTCAGCAGAGTTCTCAAAATCTGAAGGCCCAGAGGGCAGGTGATCCCATCCATTGTCAATGTTTATATTACTACAGGGTGACTCTTCCTCTGGGTGCTCTTATTCCTTGCCCTTGTTTACAAAAGGAGCTTAGATTAAGTGGCTAACTATTAACAAAGATTAACCGCTGTAGATCCATCTCCACTAGCTGCCACATTATTTAGAAGATAGCTTTTTATCCTTGTATGACCAAATTTGAATTTGAGTCTTCTTAAAACGTTGCTTACTGCATAACATGGGGCTCACAGGAGAACTTTGGAATATGTAACATCCTTGAAGAAATTCTAAGTCTTTAAACGTCCCAAGAAATGACAGAGGTAAAGTCTTGTGCTGGAACTGTGTGTCGGTTCACTTTATAAAACTGCTTCTCACCACTATCATCATGCCGGGCACAGAGAACTCTAAGATGACAAAGGATATTCTTCAAGATTTGCAGTCACTGCCAGTCATTACATCCACCATAAACCTCAGCTACCCTAATGGAGCCTGACTGCTCCTCTCTTACCTTTAAGTTTTTTGTAATATTCCTTAGCATTCCTAACTCCTTATGCCTTCTCACATGTTGTCCAAACCAATGCTTTTTGCTCAGTCCCTAGGCTTTCCTTCTTCAAAACTGACCCTGTGATTTCCTACCTGTCTCACAGGTCTCTGACTGTTTCCTCCTTGACTCACAGACATTTGCTTCAGCCATTTCAGAACCTTGGAGCAGAGAGCAATTTTCTGAATTTTCCCAGGCTGCCTTAAAAACAAATTTCTCCATCATTGAGATTACAGGCCTGCAAGCATAGGCTTAAGTATGTATGGATAAAAAACAAGCAAAAGTGAGAGGCATTGCATGCTTAAAGGAATTTTGGGTGCTACTGTTTCTTACCTTAGAGATAGCTAGTGGTCACCTGTCACAGTGAGGAATACTACCTACCCCCTGGCTACTGTGATATGCTATACCTCCTAGCACTGATGAGAGCTACATAGGTTGTCCGCCCTGGCAGTATTAATTTCAGCTGGCAAATACCTGGAAATTACTTCCTTTATGAATGTTATAATGATTTATATTGTGTTTGGTTCCTGTAGTGTCTACTAATACAGACATGTTTTTGAATAATAGGAGCATATAAGAACAAGAATAAAAATAAAATCTCCTTTCATTAGTATTTTGCTAGTGAAACAAGGCCAAGTCCATCAAAACACAATAAGGAATTCTCAAACTTGCACAAGGTAGGTAGATAATAAGGTGTTATTATTTAAGGTTCTGTTATCTATATCATTATGTATGCATATAAATTTGCTCCTTGCATTTAGCTACTTTACATTAGTGCCCCTCAGCAGCTTTCCACACCAAAGTTTGTAAGAGAAAACTGAGGACTCTAAAAGTTCAGGAGCTGGTTCACTTTTAGGCAGTACAAGGCAGTTAATTTCCTTGCCGGAGAACTCACCTTGTTCATATCAAATGTGCGGAACATCTGTTCAATGTACTCATTGGCCTCTGGATCCAGCCCTCGAAGCCCAAAGAACTGTTTAAATTCATGCTCTGTCAGCTGTCCAGAAGGACACTCCATCATGAACTTTTTGTACCAGTGGTGGATCTCAACAGCCTGCAGATCATCCACTGTGGAGCTGCTATTGTTCCCCATGCGTATGCGTGTTCAGAAAAACGATGCTACAGGAACGATCCTCTTCCTCCTGTTGCTCTCACAGCACTGCCCATCGGCTCCTGTCCATGTTCGACATTAGTGGCAGTTCAGTGAGGATCTAACATTCCACAAGCTAATTATAAATGTTAATCTGCTTAGAGGCTGATTTATAAACCTCAAAGTTTCAATGATACAAACAGTCTTCTTAAAATGGAAAGGAGGTGCAAGATAATCTAGCAAATCACCACTATTTCAGAAGCCAGATCAGAAAGGGTGAGAAGGTTAACCAGAAACTGGCATCAGGAGCTATACTGATTTGGTACACTACCCTACTTTTAACCTTGACAAAATTATACATGAAAGTAAGAGGAAAGACGTGAGGTGAAGATCTGCTCCTCTAACTAGATTCAAGAGTGTTTTCTCAACTAGAAATGTTAGTTAACTTTTGTGTATAGGACCAGAAAGTGTTATAGAAGTAGCCCATCATAAATGTTAAGCTATGTGGGAAAAAGTTAATCTCCACACACACAAAGGGGCACAGAGGAACAATAGCAGATGGGGGACCCAAAGTAATCCCCTGCCCTGCCTACTCCCAGAACCACCCCATAAAAGGCTCATCTGCATGAACAGGAAGGAGCAAAAAGAGACAACCACAGGCTGGGGAACCCAAATAACCCAGTAAGAGAAATTAAGCCCCTGTCCCAGCTCCTTCTAAGGCTGTGATAGGGAAGCCATTGCCCCCATGGGCCTGGAGGTGACACCCGTCACAACAAGTCAGTGGGAGATGTTGTCAGAGTGTCTTACGGACTGAGTGGGGTGACTGCCTAGGGGTATGGAAAACATCATGGAGTGCAGGGGAAGAGCATTTGGGGATTGCAGAGAACTTATCATGGGGTGTTTAGGGGAAGAATCAAAGGTGGGGAAATTAGTAATTTGAGTCCAAATCAGTTTGCCTCACCCAGGGCACCAATTGTCATACCACTATCAAACTAGCAAGCAGCAAAAAACTTTACCAATAGTCAAACTCTACTGTCTATGCTGTTCTCCATCCTCCTGTTGCTAGACCACACTCCTCCTTGCCTCTGTGACATTGGGGTTTTCCCCTTCTCCAGGCTCCTCCTTCATCCAAGCCCCCCCCATGCTCCTCAGAGCTATTTAACCACTTTGTTGGGACGAGCTGCACACCATCAAAGCAAGGCCACAGCTGCATATTATCAATGTCAATCAAGCCAATGTCTTCATTCCCCTACAGGGAAAGGGATGGGTCTAGGTGGTTTGGGGATGAACAAGCATGGGAAAATGGAGGGAAAGGGGATACAAGGGGCTGCTTGCATGTAAAATGGTTTCTGGTCAGTATGAGTATCTAGCCATGTCCTGTATCTGATCAGCACAGTCTTTCCTGTCTTCTAAGATTTCTAACTCTTTTTCTAGCTGTCCAGCTCTGACCTGTGTGCACATGTGTGTATAAGGATTTAAGTGCCCACAGCAGGAGCGGAGACCACATCTCACAGGACCCTGCATGTATTTGGTGCCAGCAACTGGAATCAGCAAGGATCTAAATGCCACCAACTGGTGTCAGACCATGGATCACAGGGTCTCACATGTCTTGGGTTCTAGCAACTGGAGTGAGTGAGAGTATGTATGTTAGTAAGTATCAAGCCAGATTAGCCAGCAAATAGGTTAAGTGGTTTGGGAACCAGGTGAGTGCATGTCTCTGCAAGACAGACAACTGGAGGAGTTCACTATCAGAAACACCAGGGGACCAGCCCAGCCACTGGAGAGACTGTAAGGCGTGGGACTAAGGAAGACCCACTTTTCTGTGTGTGTTTCTCTGTGCAGGAGACAGCTGGAGAAAACAAGGATCCTGAGAGTCTCATCACAGTTACTGGAAGGACCCACAGTGCACCTGTCTGTGTGTATGTTGGTATGTGCAAGGGAATCTGTACCAGCAGCTGTAGTGGGGCTGTGGGCCTTGGGGATCTGGCATGTCTAGGTGACAGCACCTGGGGAGATGGGGCACCCAGAGCCAGCTACTGGGTAAGCAGAGCGTCAAAGTCCAGCTACTGGAGCAATCTGCACTGCACATTTGTGTATATTTCCCACTGATGGATCTTCATCCTGATCCGCCAGAGAGGGGGACAGAATGCAGCCATCGGTGCTGTTTGTGTTTGTGTGAGTGCTGGGTGATTCTGTCTGTGTTGCTGGCTGCATGCATATGTATATGTGTTGTATGCATGTGTTTCTGTGTGTGCTTACTAAGAATACATTCTCAGCTGTGCAACTGGTTGAACCTGCAGGCATGGAGCTGTAGCAGCCTCACCTCTATCAGGCCACCAGATCTAACTCCTGACAATAGCACAGATGAATCACAGGCAATAACCATCTTTACTTAGGGATGTTTGTCGTTCCAACATCTTATCCTCTCAAACCTGTATCTGTTAAAAAACAGTAAGAGCTTATTTTTGTAGCATAACTTACAAAAAAATATGAACCCAGAAATATTTTATAATAAATCAAAAAGAAGTCATTTTAGATCCTGAAACAATGAACAGCACTAAACAGTCCATGTACTTAGCATTTGCGGCCAGCATCATATAAAAATGTAAGTAGTACCATCTCAACTTCACTTTCTCAAGAGCATATTAAATCAGTGCAACAAGACTATGTATCACAAATGTTTCAGCTACTTAAACTGAAGCTGCAGATAAACAATATTAAGAACATAAAAAATTGTGTTACTGAAATATAGTGAGATACTAGCATGACTGAGCCTTGAAAATTAACACCATTTAAGAAGGACAGTATGTAAAGGAGATGTAGGATTTCTACCTCTGTTAGACACTGTTACTAAACATTCTTAAACTAAGAACTCAGTGTTACATTCAAAATCTTCTTTATGGACAAAGAGGAAGTATACCTTACATATAAAATCATAGATTATAGAATCACAGAATGGTTTGGGTTGGAAGGGACCTTAAAGATCATCTAGTCCAACCCCCGGCCAGGTGCAGGGACACCTTCCACTAGACCATGTTGCTCCAAGCCCCATCCAGCCTGGCCTGGAACACTACCAGGGAGGGGGCAGCCACAGCTTCTCTGGGCAGCCAGAGAAGAGAAAAGAATTCTCTTCTCACAGTAAAGAATTTCTTCCTTAGATCTAATCTTAAATCTACCCTCTTTCAGCTTAAAACCATTCCCCCTTGTCCTGTCACTACAGACCCTTGTAAGAAGTCCCTCTGCAGCTTTCCTGTCAGCCCCTTTAGGTACTGGAAGGCCGCTCTAAGGTCTCCCTGGAGCCTTCTCTTCTCCAGGCTGAACAGCCCCAACTCTCTCTGCCTTTCTTCATAGGAGAGGGGCTCCAGCCTTCTGATCATCTCTGTGGCCTCCTCTGGACTCACTCCAACATGTCCTTGTCTTTCTTATATTGGGGGCCCCAGAGCTGGACACAGCACTGCAGTTGGGGTCTCAGGAAAGCAGAGGGGCAGAATCATCTCCCTCGACCTGCTGCCCACACTTCTTCTGATGCAGCCCAGGATATGGTTGGCTTTCTGGGCTGTCACCACACGCTGCTGGCATCTGTGCAATTCTCCGTTTACCAGTATCCTCAAGTTGTTCTTCTCAGGCCTCCTCTCAATCCATTCACCTCCTAGTCTGTAGCAGTACTGGGCATTGCCCCCATCCAGCTGTAAAGCGTCACATTTGGCTTTTTTGAACTTGATGAACATCATGAAGACTTTATGAAGTCAGAGCAACACAATCACCCTTGCCTCCTAGCTGTCTCCATCATGTGTTAGTATATATATTTGAATGCATTCATAATGCTGCTTCTGGTGTCACCGTGTAGTCCTGTCACAGGGCATGGCCATGGGCTCCGTACTCAGTTCACAAGGCCCCAGGGCTAAGGCTTGCCAGGGCTGCCCTGAATTGTTCACCACTGGCCTGCAGCTTTCTTTCACTTGGCTTAGCTGTGAGAATAATTTCTCTAATTTATCAGGTGTCTATGGCAATTTCGTTAGTTATGCTTGTGTGGTACAACCATGGTTTTATACAGGTAGTAGTAGCAAGCAGTTATTCTAGGTAGCATGAGATGTTTACAGCTCTTAACACAAGATGTAGAGAAAGACAGGCCTGGTGGAACAGCTGAGGTCTGGAGAAGTAGAGATGCAGGATTTGGCATAGGAGAGAACAGACACAGATGGGGCACAGGCTTTGTGCTGGAGACCCCCTGGCGGTAAACAACTAACTAATGATTAGTTAAGTAAATGCAGGCCCAAAGCTGGACAAAAGCGGTTCAGGAGTAACAACATAAACCTATCTAAGATATGTACAGAGCACCACAGAGACTGACACCCCCCGCCTCTTTAGGGGGCTTAGAAGAAAGACTTTTTACTAGGGCCTGTAGTGACAGGGCAAGGGGTGACAGTTTTAAACTGACAGAGGGCAGGCTCAGATTGGACACCTCGAGAAGCGCTCAAGGCCAGGCTGGACGTGGCTTTTAGCAACCAGATGTAGCAAGAGCTATCCCTGCCCACCGCAGAGGGTAGACCAGATGACCCGCCAGGCTCCCGCCCACCCCAGCTGTCCCATCACCCGCCCGCGCGTGGACCAAACAGCCTATCGCTACCGCCGTCCCACTGCACCCTGACGATGCCTCAGGCAGCCGCGGCTGATTGGTTACTGCCTTGTTATTGGGCGGGACCCCAAGCCCTACTCGGGATTGGTGATTTTGTGCCATGTTGCAGGATAACCATGGCGCCGAGGCGGATGCTACGCCGTAATTAGCTGACTGACATGTCTATCTTCGTATCTCCGTAGCTGATTGGCTTTCCTCCCGCTAGGAGGCGGGGCCGTGCGGGAGGCGGAAGCTGCCGCGGCATGTTCCGGTGCTGAGGTGGCTGGGGGCGGGATTGGTTTCCCAGTGGCAGAGCTGTCGCCGGGGTTGGCGGGTGCGCGTCGCCTCCAGGTCAGTGCCTCCCGGTCAGTGCCTCCCCTCCGCCCCTCGGCAGTGGGCCCGGGCCGGGCTTTTTCCGCCACGCAGCGACGGGACGCGGCCACCAGCCCCGCTCGCCCGCAGCGTTCGAGGAACCGGGGCGGGTTCGCAGGTGCTGGGATGCGGGGAGGTGAGGAGCGGCCCGGGGCGGCGGCGGCGGACCGTT
>JAVJGJ010000057.1:72952683-72972104 GCA_035590215.1 Microhierax caerulescens | reverse complement strand
GGCGGGTTCGCCGGTGCTGGGATGCGGGGCGGGGAGGAGCGGCCCGGGGCGGCGGCGGCGGACCGTTCTCCCCGGGGCTCCGCGGTCCGGTCCACCTGGCCACGCCACGCCAGTGCCTACGCAGCGGCCGTGCCGGTCTGGCCGCGGGGCCCAGGTGTGCCGGGCAGCGGGGCCCGCCCGGGGAAGTTCCCACCCGGGGAGGTTTGTGCCCCGGGGCGCCCGCCGGAGGCGCTGCGGCCGGCCCAGCTCTCGTCGGTGAATCTGCGGGGCCGGTGGGCAGCGTGTGGTCTGTAGCTGCCTCGGCGCTGGCTTCCCCTCCCCTCGGTGGAAGGTTGTGGCGTGCTCCTGAGGCCTGGGGTTGCGGGGGGCAGCGGTGGTGGGGATCTGTAGCTCTCCTTCGAGCCTTGTCCCTAGCAGAGCCCCTCTGCACAGTGTGAGAGGCTTGGTCCGGGGCTTGCGTACAGCAGCAGTGCCATCAGTACCTGTTTGCCTTCAAAAGAAGGGAAACGCAAAGAATTAAACTTATGTGTATTAAACTTATAATAGAATAAATTAGGGGAAAGCACTGTCAAGTCTTTCTTCCCTGTGGCTAATACCTAGAGGCAGAAATGCGTGGATTTATGCACTGCTGATTATTCATATGCAGACTGTCCTATGACTAGAGAGGGACTCAGGCCATTCCCGGTAAAGCGAGTATATTTCAGAGTAATGAAGCCTCTTCTAGAACACTGCTGGTAGTCACAGTGTTCAAACTAAAGTCTCATGAGTAAAAGTTCATTAGTCATGGGAATGCTGAGCAAAATATTATTTTCAACTACAGTCAGAACACAAAAATTCTGGCTTACATCATGAACACAGTGCATGTCTTTTGGGTTCTGCTATTTGTTACAAAAATGGAAATCTGTACCAAAGTCAGTATGGCTCTGGAAGAGTGATAGTCTTGTCGCTGAGAGCTGTACTGTTTACTTTATTTGGGTGAGGCAGTGGAACACAGAATAACCTCTGTCTTTCTGTGTTTGTCTACTTCTGTTTATGAGGAAATTAGCCAGCTCTGTATAAAGTTTTCCTGGTATAAGCTCAGAAGCAAATATGAAGTGCAAGCTCCAGGGTATTCCTGCCACAAGTCCCTGAGACTAACACATGAGACAGCTACTACCTTGCGTGTGGACTGTTGGCTTTGAGACAGTATTTAAAGCTATGCTATGCTTGTTCCTGTATTTATTATCAGGGAGGGCTCAAAGAAGACTCTACGCAGGCTCTTTACGGTGGTGTCCAGTGACAGGATGAGAAGCAGTGAACACAAACTGAAACACAGAAGGTTCCCACTGAACATCAGGAAATCTCTTTTTACTACATACGTTACTGAGCACAGGCACAGGTTGCCTAGGGAGCTTATAGAGCCTCTATCCTTGGAGATACTTAAAAGCTGTCTGGACAGTCCTGGGCAACTGGCTCTGGGTGGCTCTGAGCAGTGGGTGGCTCTGAGCAGTGAGGTTGGACCAGGTGACCTCTGGAGGTCTCTTCTAAACTCACCCATTCTGTGATAAGATCCTCCCTGAGCCTTCTCTGTGTTGTCCTTCACTGAATTTGCTCTAACAAGTCCTACCTCTCTTGTTCTGGGGAGCCCAGAACTGAACACAGTACTCCAGATGTGGCCTCGCCAGTGCTGAGTAGAGAGGAAGGATCACCTTCCTTCTGGCAACACTCCTAACGCAGCCCAGGATGCTGTAGGATGTTGTTATGCTGTTTGCCATGAGGGTGCATTGATGGCTTATGGCCAGCTTGTTGTCCACCCACCATGATCCTCAGGTCTTTCTCTGCAGAGCTGCTTTCCAGCTGGTCTGTCTCCAGCATATACTGGTGCAGGGGGTTATACTTCCCCAGGTGCAGGAGTTTGCATTTCCCTTTAATGAACTTCATTAATTTCCTGTTGGCCCATTTTGCCAGCATGTCCTAGTCCCTCTGGATGACAGCACACCCCTTTGTGGGGTATCAGCCACTCTTCCCAGTTTTGTGTCACCTGCAAAGTTGCTGAGAGTGCACTCTGCAGTGATATCAGCCAGCTGTCTCTGCACTTCTGGGTGCATCCTCTCAAGCCCTGTGGAGTTGTGTATGATCAGTTTGTGCTCTCTAGCCTGGTCCTCTTCCACATAAGGTAAGTCTTCTTTGCTCCAGACTTTCCATCAAGTGTTGGTGGCCTGGGATTCCTGAAGCCTAGTTTTGCCACTAAAAACTGAAGGAAAGTAAGTGAGCCTTTTCAGTGTTTGAGGCCCCTGCCGTGTTTAGTAGTGGGTCCATGTTTTCTCTGGGCTTCCTTTAGCTATTTATATAGTTGTAGAATCACTTTTCATTCCCCTTCACATCCCTTACCATACTCGGCTCACGTGAGAATATAATCTAAAAGTGAGTTTGAATCTGTAAGGCTTGAGTTCAGTCTGTTAAAGTCCATGCCTGTGCAAACAGGTCTCAGTTCCTCTGTTTGTATTTTGAGGAAGTCAGGTGTAAGCCAGGCCCAGCAAGGCGTATGAGCTAGAGATCAGTAACAGGTTAATGTATCCAGCCTGGACAAAGGCCAGGGAATCTTTTTTCAACATAGTCCCTGTACACGTGCCTGAAATTGTAATGCCTGTAGCATGCAGATAGGTGCTGAGCCCCATACATATTTTTGGTTACAACTGATATCTGGAGATGCATGGATTCTGTTTTTTCCCTTATGTCTAATACCATTTCTAATAATTCATCTATTGCTTCTATCAGTCCTGAATCATGTTATTTTATATTATCCTAAATCACATCTCAACCACATACTGTGCATTTGTGACTCTTAAGAAGCTGTGGCCTAATGCTCAATAAAATCCATGCTCTTCAAATATTGCTGACAGTTAAAAAGAGGCATTTTTGCGGTTGGATGACTTTTCTAACATGTGCTTTTACTACTGCCAAGACGGCAGGTTCTGTTCCTGGAGCATTGTGGGGGTGGCAGTTTACAAAACTGTAAATACTTCATTATTCTTACAATGAACCAGGGATTCCAGGTCTTTAAATAAGTCTTTTATATTACCAGCTTGGTGCACAGTTGATGTTGACAAGAAATTTCTCTAGCAGGAATGGTAAAACTGTATTCTGGTATTCCATGCTTCAGGCTCACCTGGGGCCAGCTGAGAAGCAAAGTACTAGTACTTTTTTCATGGGCTATTGTATTGATACAGAATGTGGACAATCCTGGCTTTCTGATAGTATGCTTCTTGAATAGCTTCACCCTCTAGAGCCCTTGGCAGGAGACTGAGGCCTGGCTTCTTTTTGCTTCACAAACAGCTTCTCAAGCATTTTATTCTGCAGGCTGAAGAAACTAAGCTCATGCCGTTCAGTATAAGAAACCAGGGCATGTCTCAGCAAGAACAGGAGAAATCCAGTTTCCTGAACACTTCTTATGCTTATTGCAAATGACTGACTGTAATAATCCCAGTGTACTGTGTAGGATGAAGAATGGTCTTATTTCTTTACTGTTGGGTAAATTATTTTCTTCTTTTTCTATCTCTCTGTCTAGAGTCTTGGTTCATGCAACCTGTCAGTACCCAAGAGGTAAAAAAAGAATGGTGTGAAGGACCTGTGTGTGACTGCTCTGCCTTGGAAACCTCTTTACTGCTGAATCAGCAGACCTATGAGCTACCTGGCGCATGAAAGTGGTTGGTGTTCATGTTCCCTTTTCTGCTACTGATACTTTAATGTGCACTGTGACATTTTCTACTTCTGCAAAAAAGTTGGTTAGAACATGTGACTGCTACAGAAAAGTAATGCACTACTGTTCTCTCCATTGTCGGTATTTCCATACATTCTGTGCAATCTAAAATCAAAGATTTGCTTACTAAGAGATCAGGAATGAGTGGATCGTTGTAGCCAGCTTTAGAAGCCTACTTCTAGCTAAACAGAGACTTCTTGTCATATTAAAAGATTCCATTTGATGGAGATAATTATTGTAAATGTAAACTTGATGGCTAATGTGAGTTTGCCTAGTTTCAGTTTGCACTATTGGAGCTTCTTTTACATTTGTACAAATTATTTTGCCATTTACAGGCATGGACTTACAGTTGGGACAGATGTAAGCTTTTCTGTTAAGAGATATGTCAGGTGTCACGTGTGACCTGTCTTCATAGAATACTAGAATGATTTAGGTCTTAAAACACCTTAGCATTTGTTTTGCTGATTGACTGGATACCAAGCAAAAAGGAATTCCAAATCAAATATAAGAATAAATGCAGTTTATTAAATTACATTATAATAAAGGAAAACAACATGTGATATGATAAAAGGAAACAGTACTAGTTATTACGCATAATATGATAAAAGAGCAATTGGAGCGAAGCATCAGATCATTACTGCAAAGCATTACAGAGATTAAGAAAAGGACACATCACCAGTTACCACCTTAACATCATTCAGGCCCACATTTTGGCTGGGAAGCCCCGTTGCAGCCGGCGCCTGGAGTCTCTTGGTAACTGGGAGAATTCCTATGCGGTATGTCCACCCATAGGTGAGGCTTCTGGCCCAGTTCTGGAGCTTACCTGCCTCAGTGAAAAACAAAAATAGTATACACACCTAGTGTATGCAAACTTTTAAGTTTAGGCTAAGTGCAGGCATGCACTATCTCATGTTTCATAGGGTTCACACATGCCAGGGTCACTGGCCAGATGCCTGAGCCTGGTGGAGTTACCATCATGACACAACTGCACACAATATTTATTGTCTGGATGGTCCTGCTCATATCTTGCTTGTTCAGGGGGCTTGAGACAAACACCACCCGCTCATTAAAGTTGTCCTTGAGTGCCCTGAGCTCACTGTCCAAGTTGAGTGATCCCTAATTAAAGACAAAGACTTTTTCGTAAGCAGTCATCAGTTTAATATATTTTTATCACAGGATTGGCCAAACCCTCTGCTCCTAGCACAGCTGGCTTCAAAGTTAGATCAGGTTGCTCTGAGCCTATTCCAATATTTTTTTTATCATCTTCCATGTGCGTATTTTTTTTTTCTGATTGAAATTTCTTATGCTGCAACTTGTGTCTGTTGCCTCATGTCCACCTGCTGTGCACCCTCTAAGTGTCTGTCTCTGTCTTTAGCTACCTAATAGGTGATTATGGAGAAGACAGCAATTATATCCCCCTCCTTACCTGCTCTTCTCAAGGCTGAACAAGCCTGGCATTCTTAGCCTCTCCATATGTCTTGTAATTCGACCACCAATCATCCTGGGGCTTTCTGCTATACTTGCTTCAGTTTGTCCCTGTCATTTTTGTGTATCAGGGAGCTTGAAAGTGGACACTGTACTTCAAATGTAGTCTTACAAGCGCTGAACATAAAGGAATAATTGCTTCCCTCAACCTGCTGGCTGCAGTCTTACTAGTACAACTCAGTATATAGCTGACCTTCACTGCTGTGAGAGCACGCTACCAACTCATGTTGAGCTTATCCACCGGCATCCCTAGGTTCTCTTCTGCAACACAGTTTTACAGCCAGTTTGTCCTCAGCCTGTACTAGTGTGTATGTTTGTTCCATCCCAGGTGTTGGGCTCTGTATTTGCCTTTTCTGAACTTCATGATATTTCTATCCCTTTCTTTAGCCTGTTGAGATCCCTCTGGTGGGCAGCACTATACTTTGGCTTATCAACTGCTCATTAGAATTTGGGGAATTTACTGAGGTGGATTGTATCACCTTATCTGGGATAATGATGGAGAACTCTAATTTCCACTCCCTACAATGGCAGATTATGTATTGCTGACTGGTACTTCTTGCTGCCTTTTTCTGGTTCTTTTGTGCTTACTAAGATAAAGGAGGTCAGGAATGAGTGGATCATTGTAGCCAGCTCTTAGAAACGTCCTTCTAGCTAAACAGATACTTCTTGTCCTATTAAAAGATTCTGTCTTTTAATGGTTTAAAGGTTTCCTCCACTTGCTAGATCAGTTTGGGTCCTGAATTTCAAGCAAAGGGAAGAAGGTATGCTAAGCAGCAGCTGTGGAAATACATGCCCTCTCCACACTATCCCTGTGTCAAGGTCCTGTGCTGTCATATATGTGACATGCAGAGGTCTCATCATCTCTGTAATGAGACACACTTGCATTTAGTTATCAAATGTTAGGGCTGAGTTCACTGTTCCCACTACGTATTAACAGAAACCTTCTTTTATGTATTTACAGGCCATGTTTGGACTGTAAAGAAGTGACTTCATTTAAGAATCACCCTTCTTTTGAGTGGACTGAACAAATCATGGTTCTGTAATGTCATTGTTAAGAAAGATCAAGAATTAACTATGAGAGTGACTTGAAATCTGGTATAAAATCTGGTATTTTTCAATCATACATGTAGAGTGCTGAAGGTATCTTCATGTGTCTTACTAGTATATCCTCTGCTTTTATTTTCAGAGTGTCTTGCTGCTTTTGTTAACCATGATCATTTCTTTATTTCTGAGGTTTTACTTTGGCTTTTCTCTCTTGGTAGAGATAAGACCGGTCACCTCTATAATGTTACAGATCAGCATGAAGGGATGCTTATTCTTCTTAGAAGTTTTGACTCTGTAACCATATTCTGACTCTTAGTTTTGTTTTAGGCTGAAAATGCTGAGCCGATTGTCAGGTTTAGCAAATACTGTTTTACAAGAGCTGTCGGGTGATGATGGAGATGCGGTTACTGAATCCTCAATTGCTGTAAGTACAGTGTTATCTAAAGACTTACAGATGTTACTGAGAGTTAGTCTGAAAAGTATGAATCGTTTGACTGTAATGAGAAACATTTTCTGCTGCTTCATTGCTGACCATTAGACTGAGCTGTCATCCCACTCTGCTACCTCTGTATTCCTGACCTCTTAAATCAGCACTTTTGTGGGGCAGACCATAATCTCTTTAGTTTCCACATCTCAGGGTGATCCTAGAAAACAAACTAGAACTAGGGTGAAGAAAGACTTTTAAGGGTGCTAATGATTCAGTGTAGCAGAAAGGGGAGCTCTGCATGGTTGGGTGAGTGTGGAAGGCTGATCTGTATGTTGCCCTTTGGTACTTGAGATGGTGTATGGTGTGTGCGTGGTAGAGTCCCTCCTGTGCCACTCATTTCAGATTTGCTTTTGTTGTGTTTGGCAAAGGCTCTTTTTTTGTGTATTGGCTTATGGGTATCCTGAGCTTTCCTCCTGGTTTCACCTAATTGTGTATAGTTCTAATAGGGTACGTGAAATGCTTGCAAGGAACAGAGTGCAACATTTAGGAGTGGAGCTGAAGATACCATTTGGATGCTATGCTGCAGTCTGTTTGGACTTTTTTTTCCTCCAGAGCACTCATTTCATTTTCAGGTACAAGCTTTAGAGACAGAAGCAGAAAACATGGAGGAGGCACCTGAGGAGCTATTGGAGCGCCTAGCCCAAACAGAAAAACTAGTTGTTCAGCTAAAGGATTTGATCCGAGAAAAGGATGCCCAGCTCCAGCAAAAAGAAACTGTACTCAAGGTATCATTTCTTTCACTGGGGACCTGGGAGCAACAGTAAAATGCTGCTTCAGCTTTCTATGCAAGCCAAGCTATGGTTTCTTTTGAATATTTGAGACATCTGTACTACTAAATGTATCAGTTCCAGGGGATTACTGGAATACAAAGAATGGACCCTAACCCAAGAGATGTAGGATAGCTTCTGTCCGGTTTGCTTAGGGGTAATTCCTTCTGGAGTAGATTGGTTACATCCAGGCTATGTAACATTTTGTCTTGGAGCTCCTGGAGGCCTGTGCAGATTCCTGGTGGCTCTGATAAATAATAATTTCTTTTGTATGAGGTTTTCCTTTCCCCACTCCAGAGTGTTTGAGACAAAGAGCAGACTCTGCTGCAGTCACCCAGCAGTCCAGTGGTGTTACAGCACAGTAACCAAAGATACATATTGTATACCCTGAGGCATGACATGAGAGAAAGAGCAGATACTTGAGATAGTGTTGAGGGGCTGAGTAGAGCAAGTCAAACTGAGTTTGTACTAACTGCAAGAAGTTCCTTGAATGATCAGTCCCTTGAACAGAAAGTACTAGAGCAGAAGCTAACTGTTTTGCTGTGTGTAGCGTTTCAGAGCAAATTTGTTTCCTGGATGTGTTTTAATTAGCACTGTTACGGGGGAGGCAGGTTTGAACAAAGAATGTCAGGCTGACAAATTATGTAACTTTTCCAAGTGGTGTTTTTGGTGTGATAGCATTGGAATTTTAAGTGCAGTTTATATCCTTCTTTTACAGGAAGAGCGAGAGGCTGCAGATGCTAAGCTGCTGAAGCTTAAACTTCAAGCCAAAGCCAAACTGGCCTCTCTGAACAAACGCATTGAGGAGCTGACAGAGAAGGGATCACCATTACCTGCACAGACCTTATCAGAAGAGCAAGCGTATTGCAAGGTTGGGAGAACAGGGCTGCTCAAAAGATGTTGGCCTCTATGATAATCTGGTGCCACCCTACATTTTAGGTCCCAGTGAGTTAGCATGTCCTATCTGTCTTGTTAGCAGGACATTCATAGTTCCCACAAGGATGTCTGTGCTGTAGGAAGCTGTTGTACTGCAGGTGCCCTTGGAGTGCACAACTTGATCTCCTCAAGGGTATGGGCCAGTTTCACTTTCATACCTTCAGTAATCTGTTGTAGCTAAGTTATTTGCTGAAGAAATCACATCTGAGCTGTAAGTTTCAAAATGTTACCGGTCACATAAGAGGGAAGGTTGCTGAAATACAAGAACAAGGAGGTAGAGAGGTCATTAAAATTGAAAGGCAGTAACTTACATGTAAAAAAAGCAGCGTATAATTTTCCAACAGTGTAGCTTCCTGTGTTGCCGCAATGTTTTGTGGTTAACAAGCCACAACTGTGTAAAGCTAGGTAAAAAATGAGGGGAAAGTGTCCTGTACCAAGACATTGACAAAGCTGTTAGCTACTAGCTATAAACTCCCATTGGCATTGGTAATTTTTGGAAACTTAAAATTTTTCTGCTGACCACATAGTTTTCTTTAAAAGCTTAGTAATATTAGGCAAGGGAAATATGACAGAAGTCCAAACAGCTTGCAGGACTGTTTGTTAAACCTGAGAAGACAAGGGTTATTTGAAACATTGGAATAAAAAGATTTAAAAGGGTATCAGAAACATCATAAAGGGTAAGAGATCTGTTAGGTGAGGGGTGATAAATGATGGAGTAAAAATTGGCTCCATGACTTGTGCTTACTATTTTTGATTGATGGCATCATAAAATCATTGCGACTGTAAATCATGCTACTGTAAAATCATGTGCTACTGTAATCTGCTTTGCAATACTCTTTTTGGAAAGAGTATCAAGACTGTATTGCAAAGCAGATTACATTAGCAAAGAAAAAAAAAAAAGCAAAGCAGCATTTGGTTTTCATAAAGGAAGACTTGGATGACCTTGAGGATTGACGTAATATAAAAATAAAGCAAAATTTAACAAGTGCCAGATCAAGTAATTGTGGTATCCTGCCACTGTATACTGGAAGGCCATAAAAAAATCCCCCATCTGCAGAGGACAGTGAAGGCCCTAGAGGCTGTAGACCTGTGTGCTGTTACATCACGTTGTGTAGACTTCCTGTTATGGTCTAGTAAGTGTTCTGGCTTCAAAATACAAATTCCTTAGTTGAAGAAGGCAAAATGAGAGAAAGCTTATCATCAGTTAATCAGCATGGTATAGTTTTTTAAAAGACACCTACTCTTTTGGTTCTTACTTAAGGCAAACAGCTGTCTTTCCAACTATTGTACTAAGAGTGGCAAGGCCTCATGGAGTGTAGAGACAAGGCTGTATTTAAAATACCTAATTGGTACTGTTAGTTTCTGTGCTTTTAAGAGTGCCTTGTTTTGAGGAGAATTGAAAAATCAGCTTATATCTTTCTATTAAGTAGTTGGCATTTGTATACAGAACAATTGAGGCTCTTCTTAAACTTCTAAAATGGGTAAACACAAATTATGTTCAGATACAAGAGTTTATACATTTTGGAAAAACATGATATTTGAAAACTTGAGCTCTGGGAACTTTGTGGCTATGCTACTGTCCTTAATTGTGGTACTCCATGTAGTGGCCAGTGTGCAACAACTTTATCAGAAGCTTTTCCAAATCTGGCTGTAAATGTCAATTCTGAAAGCTAATCCCAAGTAAGCAAACTAATCCACCCATCTTCCCCCCCTAGAAACTGTGTTGCCCCAGCCTTATGAGTTAGTATATCCCTTGCTTCTTAAAGCTTCCTGCACTTTTGTTGTTTCAGGGGTTTTTTTTCTCCTGTTCTACTTCTAAGCTTAAGTGCAATTAAAGCTTTCCCCTGTCTGTCTATTCTATCTGCTTCCAAAGACCTTCTCTGTTGGTGACGTAGCTTTTGGGGAACAGTACCTTATTTTTACTACACTGACTTCTAAGTCCTTCTAAAAGCCTTCATAAATTTTTCAGAATGGCTTTAAAAGACGTAAATACTCTGTAGACTCCATATGTTATTGGTGATCTTTGTTCCAATGCCTGGAAAAGGAAAGAGATACATTTTGTATATCTATTCAGTCAATCCCCAGCACTAAGTGCTTGAAGTAGTTGGGAGTGCTGAGATGATAACAATAGATGGATGTTTCTCCTGCTCCTCCATGACAGTTTTGATATGCTGGATTTAATATCTGATTCTGTGCTAAGCAGGTGTACAGCTGTGGTATTAGAGGATTGCCTGCCATGCAGATGGTCTTTGAAAGACAGAAAAAGGTGCAGGTATAGTGTGCTCATATGTCTGAGTAGACATAACCTAAGCACATGTTTTTGTGAAACGTTGTCCGAGTTTAAATTTCATGGTCATAAATGGAGTATTTTAGTGCCTTGGAGTGAAGTAGAACTGATGATTGCGTGTTCCCTTTGTTTATTTCTAATAGGTTCATTGCTGTAAGTCCCTTTAGTCTAAGGAGATTTCCATGGGCATTTTCTGTAGTCTGAAATATTTAATGTCTGACCCTTTGTCAAGTGGAGAATATTCTGTTGCTAATTAAAAATGTTTAATTTCTGGTATTAGTGAAATTAAAAAGCCTCACAGATTAAGGTAGTCATATCATAGATTATGTATTATATTTTATTTAGTAATATGATTTACCTTAGTTTGTATGGTAAGCATTCATGGATAATTAGCCATTCCAAAGTGATTTGACACTTCCCAGTTAGACATCTTGTGCATATGTACACAGAAATAGGGAAAAACAACTTCATTTAAAGATCCAAAGAAAAATGTGAAGTTAAGAAATTAAGAGATGTAGTAGAAATAAGCATCTAGTTAAGAGTCAAGAGTACAGTAGCATTCTAATTTATTTTTTTTAATTGACCAGTAATACTGATCAGTTTATTTTCTTGTGTTTCTTTTCTTCACACTTCTTTCTCCTTGCAATGTCAGAATGACCAAAATGACCAAAATACAAGTGAAGCATGTAGTGAAGAAACTGGAGCACTAAAAGAGCAGCTCAGGGAGCAAGAGGAGATTGTTCAGGATCTGAAAGAACAGCTGGCTCTAGCCAAAGTGAATCTGAAAGATGCTGAAATGAAGTATGCCACACAGGTACAGAAAATTTTTCTATTCATCAGTCTGTGTGTATGTCTGTGTTTCCCACCCTGCCACTTATTCTAGCATAATAGAATAGAGTAGTTCAGCTGGAAGAGACCTGCAATGATCATACAATCCAACTGCCTGACCACTTCATGACTGACCAAAAGCTGCTAAAGCATATTGTTAAGGGCATGTCCAAACACCTCTTAAACACTGACAGGCAAAGGGCATTGATACCTTTTTAGGAATCCTGTTCCAGTACATGACCACCTTCTTGGTACAAAAGATACGTTTTATGATGTCAAGTCTGAACCTCCCCTAGTGCAGCTTTGAACCATGCCTCCACGTCTTGTCACTGGATAATTTGAAACAGTTGTTTCTGAGGATGTGCTGCTGCTAGGGAATATGGCTAAATCCTGTAGCCTGACAGGGATGAGGTTGCCAAAGCTCTATGTCCCCCAGTCCAGCCAGTAGCATGGCTGAGAATGTGTTCCCAGCAGTCATGCATATACAACTCCTGTATGCATATATAGGTGGCCAGCCACATGGATAACACAAATGGAAGGACTCAGCACGCACATGACTACAAACAGCACCAACAGCCTCACCCTGTTCCCCTCTATGGCAGTTCAGATGAGAGAACAGTAAGAACATATATGGATGTACATTGTGGATCTCACCAACAGCTGTGCTTGGACACTCAGTCTGCCCAGTAACTGGCCTCTGGATCCAAGTATGTCCAGTTGCTGTGGGACATGCAAAGCCCCAGGGCCCACAGCTCTACTCCAGCTGCTGGCAGAGACCCATTGCTCACACACACGTGTGCACAGAGCTGGCTGGGGCTCCCCTGGTCCCTCCAGTAGCCAACACTCCTGGGCTGGCTTGCTTTTAGAAGAACGCCTGTATTAGTGCATGCATGCAAACCCCCACACACCACCACCACGTCTGACCAGGGCTCCCTTGTTCATTTCAGTAGCCAACCCCCGGTAGTCTTATTCTTAGAGAGACACAGACACACATGCAAACCCAGACCAGGACTCTCTGGGTTCCTCTGGTAGCCACGCTCCCTGTGCTCACACTCTTAGAGACATGCAGGCATACACTTGCACACAGTTGACCAGGACTCCCCTGTTCTCTAGTAGCCAGCTCCCCTAGAGATTCACACACACAGAAAAGCAGGTCTCACCCTTAGAGACCCCCAGGACCCTATGGTCTCTGACAGCTGGCCAGAACTCCCCTGGTCTGTCCAGTAGCCTAGTCTGCCTTTGGTCTCACCCTTGAGCAACATCCCTTCCCTCTGTCCTGGCTCCTAGGCTACTTCACTTGCCGGCTGGTCCAGCTTGATACTTGCTAGCAACTGTACATTCACTTGCATGCTTACACTTGTTCCAGCTTCTGGCACCGTGTGCACACAGGCCCTCTGACCTGTGTCCCACTGCAGCTGCTGGCACTTTAGCTCACTTGCTCTAATCACTCCCGTTGTTGGCACCGTGGACACATAGGCCCTTTGACCCACAGTCTGATTCCAGTTACTAGCACTTAGATCGCCCCATAGGCACACAAATGCACACTGAAGAGACCTTCTCCCACAATGAAAGGGTTAGAAATGGTGTTTGCTGATCAGGTGCAGGGTGTGGCCAGGCAAGTGTATTGAGCAGCCACTGTTTACACAACTGGCCTTACCCTCTATTTTTTTCAGGTTTGTACCTCCCCAAATCACCTAGGTCCATCCATTTCTCTGCCTGCCTTTCCTCCTTTAGAAGTCTCTTGCAATCCCAAAATGCTCTTTACCTGCATTCCATTAACATACTCTATACCACTAGGCAGCAACAACCCTTGGTGCAAATGGTGCTCCACAGTGAAGTCATCTTAATGGGTTCCATACTTTGACAGTGGGACTGATGGCTCTCTGAGGAGGGGGAGAACAAGGCCTGGGTAGGGTGTCCCTTCCTCAGAGTCAGAATTTGGATTCTTCCTTGCCTGCCATTGCTGTTCTGTGATGAGCTTTGGAATAACTGGGGCAGAGTATTCTTTGGGCTCCCAGACTTCGCATTGCTTCTGCTTTCTATTGTGGATGAGCAAAGGAGCTTTTTATCACATAATGCAACAGTTGGTATGTTACATTGTATTTATTTATGGAAATATTTTTGTTAATACTCTGAACTGCAGGTTTAGCTTTTGATCTGTGAATTGGGCTGCATCCTATACAAATAAAACCCCGAAGTGTTACAAACATGTAGTTATAAAGTAACATATCTTTTACCATTCTGCATATTTTCAGGTGAAATTTTTGCTTTCTGGGATCTGAAATATTATCAGTTAATATATATGTATTAGTAGGGTAAAGATACTGTTTGACCAAGGTGACATATAGGGTTATCAAGCTGAAGACCTCATCACACACATATTATGATGGTGCATGTTGAAAGCAAGCCTGCGTGTCTGTCAAGCTTATAACTGTTTTGTTTTGGGTTTTTTTTTATTTTGTGATTTATGTTTTCAGCTGAGCTCCCTGCAGGAAGTGATTCGGGAGAAGGAGGCTCTCCTGGAAGAGCAGGTTCACCAGCACCAAGCTGAATTGCTCAAGATAGTGGCCCAGTCAGACCTGGAAGTAGAGATGCAACAGGTATATTTGATATAATAATATTACTACGAGAGGAGAAAGGAAAATAAATTTTACCTATCTGAAGACACCCTGAGAGAGCAGTTCTCATCAAAGTAACTCAGAAGGGGTGAGAAGAGATACAATTTGATTGTTCTGGGAGTTTTTGGGTGCTGTTTTGGATTTTGAGCCCTAGCTTCAATCTGCTGATTTGCTATCATTGAAAAGAAAGAACAGTTAAAAAGAAGTATTAAATTATTGGGCTCCAGTTCCCTATTTGTGAAACAATGGTGAACTCTTTCTACTGCACCAGAGCTCCAGAATAAGTGTCAACAAAAATGAAGTTATTCAGGCTATTAAATTAACTTGTGTTATGCAAACCAGGTGGGTGGCTGAAAGCAGGAAATCTAGCCTTCTTAAGTTAGCCTCCCAGATCCTGGTATAGCGCTGTCTCTCACAGAACCTGCGTACACTTCAGAGGAAGCTAGAGGAGCAGGAAGCAGCTCTGCTAGGACGAACTCAGGTGGTAGAATTGCTGCAACAGGAATTGCATACTGCTGAACAACAAAACCAGGTACCTTTCATGCTTTGCTTATTGCCTTACTGTCATGTGTAGATGGTGGATGGGGCCTTTGTCAGTAGCTCAGAATTTACCAGATTAGCTTATTTCTGCCACCAGATTTCCAGCATGAAATCAGCTGGGAGCCTCCCTCAGGTCAGGCTTTAGACCAGGGGTCCTCAAACTTTTTAACCAGGGGGCCAGTGCACGGATTAAATGGCAGGCAGTCATCTGCGTCTGCTTGGTTTCTCCCCCCAACCCCCGGGGGTGGGTGGGGGGTGGGTGGGGTGTCTGTAAATACCATGGGGCCAGATTGAGGACCCTGGGGGGCCGTATCCAGCCCACAGGCCATAGTTTGAGGACCCCTGCTTTAGAGCTAGAGGTCTGTATTCATAGCTCATAGTCGATTCAGACAAACAACCGGGATAGCAGTGCTGCAGCAGCCACCTCTAGTGACCCAAATTCTGGGCAGGTGGACAGGGACAAAAATCTATCTGTGACTCTTCAGAGTCATCAAATACACGCTTTGCCTAAAACAAAAGTGCCTAACACAGTGCTGCCATAGCTACACTGTTTCTGGACTGCAGTATCCAGACCAGATCAGAGCATAGACAGATGTTTTTTGATATGTCTTGCTGAGAACTTGCTGGTGTGATGAGACAACTTCTGGAGTGGTATTGGCTTTCAATCATTTTGGAGCATGAAGAGGAGATCAAGTCTGTGTGTATATGACAATATATATACCTGTGACCCTTAAGACAGGGTTTACTACACAATCTCCTAAAAAGCTTGTTTGCAGATACTGGTTAAGTGTATTTTTAATTTTTTTTCCAATACCTGAACTTCTAAAACTAATTTTCCATCCCTTTAGAAGAGACTCATACTGTATCAGCCTCATGTTAGTAGGCAGTGCAATCTCCAGCCAGTCTAGTGCTGAACCTCATTTTGATAACTTTTACACACTTAGGTACCACTCTCATTTTCTTTTCCCGTGTGGCCCAGCCAGACACAGTGGTGGGGGACCTCTTACCACCAGGAAGAGGTGAAGAACCTCAGTGAGCTGATTTGTGCTCAGTAGTGATTACATTGCTCACCAGGGTGTTTCATGTAGTGGTGGCTTGTGTATCTTCATGGCATGGTTGTTGGGGATCCCCTGACTCCTCCTGTGTGTCTTTGACTCCCCTCATTCACATTATACAGTCAGAGGGAGGCCTTGGTACACATATAAACTTGAGGCCATGTGGCTGAAGCTTCTCTTTCTACCCATAAAATAAAGGGAGCTTCTCATCAGTCTCCTCCTGAAACTAGTTATGCTGACTGTCCACAGCTGCAGGAGGAGGAAGCTTGACAAAAGGAATTCTAGCAAGTGTAGGGTCCCTTTTTTTTCCTTGGTTGTCTTAAGTCTCTGGTCAGTGTCGACCAGCTTTCTTGGATCTTTGTTGAAGCAGTGGGCACTGCGTAGAGCACCCTGCCTCCATTTGCCTATTTCAGCATTTTTTACCCCCTTTCACATACATACTTTTGTTCAGTTTTTTAATTGTATTCTGTCATTTTTTAGTTCCCTCTCTTTTTGTTGTAGTTCTTCTTCCCCTTTTGGGGAAGCTTTCTTTCCTCTAAAAAAGAGCTCATGGACACTGTTCTGTTGTTTATTTCCTCTGCATTCCCCTGCTCTACATTAAGACTCATCTTTTCTTTACCAAAATCGAGTGTTCTTGTTTCTTCCAGTATTGCTTTCTTTCAGTTTGCAAATAGTAGGGCAGTTTTTAACAAGCTGAAATTTCTGCCATGTTTATTTCCTCCTTTCTGCTACTTAGATATTTGAAAATAATTTAATGGCAATTTTAAAATATAATTCAGACACTTTGCTTTGGCAAGGTATTGAACTAGTTGAGAGTTAATTTCCATATCCTTCTACAGACGCTCCTAGATCAGTGCCAGAAGATGGAAGTGGATCTAAGCTCCCTGAGGGATGTGCTAGATGCAGAGAGAAAAGAGTTTCAAGATCTCAGAGAGAAGATGGAGCTGGAACTAGCTGAGAGGAAGCTGTCCTCCCATCGCTTGCAGGAGGAGGTGCAGTGTCTCTCAGAACAGCTGGAAGAGGCAAGAAGAGCACAAACTGAATTAGAGGTGAAGTATAAAGACCTGGAGCAGGAACAAAGACAGGAGGTGGAAGAGAAGAACCTGCAGATCAGTTGTCTTAAGGTGGCTGAACAAGAGCTACAGTCTAGCCATGCTGCTCTTGTCGCTGAAAATGACCAGCTGAAACAGGATGTCAAGCGGCTGTTGTTGGTGTCTGCCGAAAACAGTGCTACGATACAGAAACTGCAGGGTAAGCAAGCACAACAGTTCGGTGAAGCAGGTTCTCAAGAGCCTAGGGATCATCAGGTTGCCTTCTATTTGGCTTTCTTTTTATAATAGCTTATAAGAAAGTCTCAGCTCCTAATAGGAGTGTTTGTGCTGTATCAAACTAAATGTCTCTTGTGTAATCCCACCTTTCTGCCTTTGGCAGAAAAAGCCAGTTGCAAGAGGAGTGGCATAAAACTAGAGCAGCATATGTCGTGCTTTTCTTGTGTACTGTCCCAGCCTATAATTTTTTTAAGCTTATGGATTTCTTGAGCAAGATGTGTATTTCTGATTAATTTTAATAACTTGTTTGATTTTTTTCCATCAGCTTATCTAAGTTCTTTTTACATGTGCCACATCTTTCAGAGTCTGAATTTCTACTGAAATTACAAGTATAACAACCAAGGAAAGCAAACTACCGTTTTTCTCTGTAGACTTGTATTAGAACTAATAACATTGACCTTGCCTCAAGCTATTATTTCAAATTGATTTTTCTACCAGCTCCTTTATGGCCCCAAACTGAAGCAGTGACTGAGAGAGAAGGGATCTCATATACTATTGTCCATACATGTAAACTGGATATATTTCAGCAAAAAAAGGCAAGAACACACCTTAATGCCCCTTTTCCCCCTCCATTAGATGAACTTGTACAGAAATGTGAAGAATTTGTCTGCTGTCAGAATGAGCTGAAATCCCAGTCAGTAGTGCAGGTCTCTGAATTGAAGAAACAGGTACGATCTTTTTATATGAGTCTTCTGAAATTTTCCCATGGGTTGAGAACTGAAGCTGAATGAAATGTCTGTAATTCCTTTTTTATGATGTATGGCTTGAGACAGGATCTTATGGGTTCTCTCAGCTGATGGGCAGACACGTTATGACTGTGAAAGTCTGTGAAGAAATGGGAGTAATTTGAGTAATTTAAAAGTTGCCCGTTGATTTGTTAAAAGGTTAAATGAAAGACCAAAGACTAATATGTATGTTTAAACTGTACTGAAATTTATCTTTATCCCCTCCATCCTACGTTTAAACAGGATGAAACAACTTCACAGGAAAAAATTATAGATCAGGAAGATTGGAATGGGACCTCATTCCTACCCACAGAAAATTTGGAAGGACAGAAGACTGAAGATGGTATGATTATCTCATCTATCTTAATATTCTTTAAATATTTAAGAATTATTCTTGCCTGGTTTTAGATAATGAACATGTCCCTGGTTACTGGTTCATTATGCTTTCACTGCCAAGATCTTCAGAAGTACTATATAATTCTTACCAGCAGTTAAAGTAGAATTTAATTCTAAAGGGAAAAGGAACTATTTGAATATCAGACAGTGAACAGATTGACAAATACCTGGAATTTTTTTTAAAAATGGGCTGCGCATCATAGGCCTGCCTGCATGGTCTTATCTTGTGGTATGAAGTGATGTTGGTATTTTGGCCATGAGACAGAGTGGGTAGAACTTGCTACCCATACGGTTCACATGCTTCATGTATGATCTATGGTGGTAGGTACAAAGAACACGGAGAAGACATGAAAAAGCTAGGATGAAGGCAATAATGGTAGTAATATGTGATTGCAGTCTTCTTCAGAAAAGGGTGCCAAGGTTAGCTTCATTGTGATGGGGCATATTAAGTTCAATGAATACTTTTGGTTTATTGGGGGTTTTTTTTCCATTAATGTCAGTTATGCCTAAAGATGATAAAATAAATTTTGTATTCCAATAGATTGTGCACTCACACATTGTTAGACTGTATAAAATAAGGTGAAACTGAAGTAGGAGCTCTTTCCTGATACAAAATGCTGACAATCTGCAGGCAGCACTTCTGGGGTGGTTATTTTTGACAGCTGTAGCTGAAACAGTAAAGGTCACAAACATATACCACGGGGTTGCTTTTTTTTAAAAAAAAAAAAAAAAAAAGGACAATTAACTTGGTCTGAGTGTCTAGGCTTGTAGACCGGTAGCAGTGATAACACCACTCTATCTTTGTGACACTGATAGTACAATTGTCAGAATTACAGTATGAAAAGATCGGTTTCCACAGTTTTTGACTTTAGGGTATGGTATGCTATGGCAATAGGCTGTCTTGATTTTTGCAGAAATAGATTCCTTTTGCTTCCTGTCATTCAGAGATACACTCTCTTCATAAGAATTGTGGTGAGAGAATAATCACCAATAAACCAGATTCCTGCAGTCCTAGCACGTATCTGTTCTCTCTTTACTCTATGAACTCAGAAATGCAGGGATTTAATGGACTTCAAGACATCATTTAGAATCAGAGTGGTTTCAGTTTGAAGTAACTTTTAAAGATCACGTAGTTCACCCCCTTCCACCCTAGTGAATAGGGATCTCCGTAACTAGATCAGGTTGT
>JAVJGJ010000057.1:72915177-72952583 GCA_035590215.1 Microhierax caerulescens | reverse complement strand
TTTGAAGTAACTTTTAAAGATCACGTAGTCCACCCCTTTCCACCCTAGTGAATAGGGATATCCTTAACTAGATCAGGTTGTTCAAATCCCCATCCAGCCTGACCCTGAACACATCCAATGATGGCACAACCAACAACTTCTCTGGGCAACCTAGAGAGAATTAGTCCTCTTGAAAGGCTGCAATAAGACTCTCTTAGCCTTTCTTCACAGGAGAGATGTTCCAGCCCTTTGACCACTTTTGTGCCCTCTTCTGGACTCACACTAACAGATCCATGTCTGTCTTGTACTGGGGGACCCCAAAACTGTACACAATATCCAAGTGGATCCCACAAAAGTGGAGTAGAGTGTGAGAATAGTCTCCTTTGAGCTGCTGCCCACACTTCTTCTGATACAAACCAGGATGTGATTGTTTTTCTAGACTGCAAGCGCACATTGCTGGCTCCTAACCATTTTTTTGTTTACCAGTATCCCCAAGTCCTTCTCTGCAGGCCTATTATCAATCTATTTACCCCGTAGTCTGTACTGATACAGGGGGTTGCCCCAACCCAGGTGCCAGACCTTGCACTTGACCTTGTTGAACTTGCTGAGGTCTGCACAGGCCCACTTGTCAAGCCTGTCAAGGTGCCTTTGAGTGGCATCCTATCAGTCTAGCAAATCAACCACACCACTTATCTTGGTGTCATCTGCAGGCTTGCTGATGTGTGAAATGTGTGAAATGCAGACTCCCAACTGTCTTATGCCATAGATGAAGACAGTAAATAGTATTGGTCCCAGTGTGTGGACCCTTGAGGGACACCACCCATTACTGGTTTCCACTTGGACATTGACTATAACTTTTTGCACATAGCCTACCAGCCAGTTCCCTATCCATCTAACAGTCCATCTGCCAAACCCTATCTCTGTAACTTAATGGCAAGAATGTTGTGGGTGACCATATCAAAGGCCTTACAGAAGTCCAGCTTTTAATCTGGTATCATGCCCTGAGTTAAGATTGAGTATATCCAAAACGTACTTGGACTTAAAAAGCAGGTTCTTTTTCCACTGAAAGGAATGCCATTTGAAAAATGCAGTGACTTCAGAGCTTTGCTGTCATGTTACATAAAAGGTCTTTCCCAATGCATGTTTACTTCAAGCCAAGCTTTTTTTGTTGTAACTTTGTTTCCAGTGGGTGTGTTGAACTCTGTTATTGACACTTTTTTACTTTTAAAACACTGGGAGATGTAATTTCTTAAAAAAACAACAACAACAACAAAAAAAACCCAACAACCAACCAACCAAAAAAAATGAAAACATGTAAAAAAAACATTGTCTTTCAGATCTCCTCTGTAGGATCTAAATACTTTGTTACTCCTCTCTTATCCCTAACAGAACTGTTTAACTTGGTCTTTAATTTTATTTTGCATATATATTAACATACATTTAATATAATCAGTAATTATATGTTCACAAAAATGGAGTCTTTTTTTTTTTAATGCTTCTAAGTTGGTATTTCTGGGCAAGAAAGACATAAGTTGGTTTACTGGCTGTTACACTGGCTGTAGATTGAGGCATCATCTCTAATAGCATTAACTAGAACTGAGACGAGTCATAGAATCACAGAATAATTTATGCTGGAAGGGATCGAAGGCAGATTTTAGACCAGCTTCTTCCTAGAAGCAGGATCAACTGTGAGATCAGACAGGGTTGCTCAAGCCTTTGTCCAGTCAGGTCTTGAAAACCTCCAGTGATGGTTGCTGCACAGCCTCCCTGGGCAGCCTGTTATGATACTTGACTGTCCCCATGGCAAAAAAGGTCTTCGTTACATTCACTTGGAATACACTTTATTTCAGTGTTTGTGGGTTGTCTTTCATCCTCCTGCTTTGCACCACTGGAAAAAGCCTGGCTCTGTCTTCTCAATGATTCCTTCATCGGTGTTGGAAA
The DNA here is from genome assembly GCA_035590215.1 of Microhierax caerulescens. Lineage (NCBI taxonomy): Eukaryota > Metazoa > Chordata > Aves > Falconiformes > Falconidae > Microhierax > Microhierax caerulescens. The sequence continues at coordinate 72,950,663 of JAVJGJ010000057.1, read as the reverse complement.
GCTGCTTTTAGGACTCACCAAAGCTTTCTGTTCTCCAGGGTAAAAAAGCCTTGTTACCTTGTTACCTCTTCTCAGAGGGAAAGTGCTCCAGCCCTCTGACCATCTTGGGGGTCTGTTGCTGAACCTGCTTCAGTTTATCGATGTCTTTCCTATGTTGGGGATCCAAAACTGAATGCAGTACTTGAAATACAGTGTAGTGAGTGCTGAGTAGAAGAGGATAATAATATCTGATCGATCTGCTGGCTGGACTGCTGTTCATACACTCCAGGATGCTGTTGACCTTGTTTGCTGCCAGGCACACTTCCTGGCTGAGATTCAGCCTGATGTCTATCAGATAGATCTTGTTCATCCTTTCTTGCAGAGCTGGTCCCCAGTCCACATTCTAGGGGCAGGACTTTACATTTGCCCTTGTTGAATTTAATGAGGTTCCTGGTGCCCCATTCTTTTACAGCAGCCTAGACAGCAGCCCTGCCAGGGAGGGTATCTGCTGTTTCCCCACAGTGTGCTGTGTTCTCCAAACTTGAGTGTGGACTCTGCCACCTTCAGGTCACTGATAAAGATGTTAAACAGAAGAAGTCACAGATTGACCTCTGTGATTTACCACTTGTTACTAAACTCCGGGTAGAGCATGACCCGTTCACCACTGTTCTCTGAGCCTGATCATTCAACCAGTATTTTTATGCGTTGAGTTGTCCTTCAGTCCAGACCATCACTTCTGATTTTCAATACAAAAATATTGCAGGACACACTGGCAGAAGGTAAATGCTATCCATAGTTCCCTTCATCCACAAACGCATAAAAGGCAATTGGGCAGTGCAAATATAGTTTAACCTTGGTAAATCCATGCCGAGTGTTTCTCAGTTACTCCCTCCTCTTCCATGTGCCTGCTGATGTGCTCCAAGAGGACTCGCTTTGTGATTTCAGGAGGGGCTGCAGTGAGGTATACTGGCTAGAACTTTACCATGTCATCTTTTGGGCCTTTTTTTGAAGATAGATACACCATTTGTCTTTCTCCAGTCATAGTGGACTTCCCTCAATTTCCATAACCTTTCTGTGATGATATTGTCATTGCAAGGATGTTGGTCAGCTCTCTCAGGACCCTCAAATGCAAGACAACCCATCTGTTCTCATAAATTTGTATCACACTATTTCTCACAAGTAGTCCCTGACTCGATCCTCAGGACAGAGGCATGGAAAACTTTGTTGGTGAAGACAGAGACACAGATGGTGCAGAGTATCGTAGCACCACGTGTGTGCACTGTCACTAAATCATGAACTTCATTGAGTGACAGTCCCACATATTCCTTGTTCAGCCTTTTACTACTGATGTAGAGGTAGAAGCTATTCTTGTTGCCCATGACATCCCTTGCAGGTCTCAACGCCAGTCATTTTTCTGTATTATAACACAGTCCTTAAATGTTTCTGAATTCCTTTGCAGCCTGTCCCTGTTTTTATCTCCTATATAATACTACTTTGCCTCAGAGCTCTGCCATGAGTTTCTTGTTTACTCAAGCCAGTCTCCTGATATGTGGGCTTGTTCTCCTAAGTGTCAAGATGGACTGTTGTTGTGCTTGGAGAGTGCTGTGTTTACAAACCTGCCAGCCTTCCTGAGCTGCTTTGTCCTTCAGAGCAGTCTGCTGTAGGATCCCACCTACAAGTTCCCCCTGTAAGGTGAAGTCTGGTCTCCTGAAGTCTACGATCTGTGCCTCTGTTACTCTCATTCCTCGCTCCCCTCAGAATCTTGAACTCCTCTATTTCATGGTCACAACAGCCAAGGCTGCCAGTGATTATCATATATCCAGCCACTTATTTCCTGCTTGTGAACAGCAGCTCTAACTGTGTGTCACTCTTGGTTAGCCCATCCAGCTCCTGTATCAAGAATTTCTCTCTGACTCTCTCCAGCAATCTCACAGAAATGCAAATGGAAGCTTTCTTCCTGGGCTAGTTAATCAGGAAAGCTAAATAACCATTAGTACTTTCAAAGGGTTTTTTTCTAGGTTTGGCATAGGACACATTTTTGCTATCTTATGCTTTGGAGTATGAAAATGTCTTGAGTAGGTCCTGACTACCATAGAATGTTTGAGGTTGGAAAGGACCCGGAGCCAGTTGCCCAGGACTGTCCAGACAGCTTTTGAATGCTGCCAAAGAGGAAGACTGCAACCTCCCTGGGCAGCCTGTCACCCTCACAGCCCAAAAAGTGTTTCCTGATGTTCAGAGGGAACCTCCTGTGTTTCACTTTGTGCCAGTTACCTCTGGCACTGGGCACCACTGAAAAGAGCCTGGCTCCATCTTCTTTGCACTCTTCCTTCAGGGATTTATACTCATTGATGAGATTCCCTCCTGAGCATCCTCTCCGCTAGGCTAAAGAGTCCCAGCCCTCTCAGCCTTCCCTCACAGGGGGATGCTCATGTCCCTTCATCGTCTTTGTGGCTCTGTGTTGGACTCTCTCCAGTATGTCTGTGTCTCTCCTGTACTCAGGAGCCCAGAACTGGACATAGTACTCCAGGTGTGGCCTCACAAGTGCTGAGTGGAGGCGAGGGAATACTTCGCCTAATGCAGCCCAGGATGCTATTAGCCGCCTTTGTGGCAAGGGAGCGTGGCTGGCTCCCACAGCTTAGTGTCAGCCAGGACCCTCAGGGCCTTTTCTGCAAAGCTGCTTTCCAGCTGGGCGGTCCCCAGCATAAACTGGTGCCGTGGGGTTGTTCTTGCCCAGGTGGAGGGCTTTGCAATTCTCCTTGTTGAACTTCATGAGGCTCCTGTCAGCCCATTTCTCAGCCTGTCCAGATCCCTCTGCGTGGCAGCACAACCCTCTGGTGTACCAGCAGCTTCTCCCAGGTTTGTGTCACCTGCAAGCTTGCTGAGGGTGCAGTCTGCCCCGTCACCCAGGTCATTAATGAAGATGTTGAGCAGGATCGGACCTGGCGTTGACCCCTGGGGTACACTGCTAAGTTACTGGCCTCCAGCCAGCCTTCATGTTGCTGATCACCATCCTCTTGGCTGGACATTCACCCAGTTTTCAGTCCCCCTCACTGCCTGTTCGTGCAGCCCATACATCGACAGCTTCTTTCCGGGAGATGGTGCCAAAAGCCTCACGGAAGGCCTTGATGATATCCACTGCTCTTCCCTCATCTACCAGGCCAGTCATTTCGTTATATACAGTGACATATCTATGATAAATAGTATTTATATGTCAGGTTACAGAAATATAAGTATAAAAAAAATAATTCCTGTGTCAAACAGTAGTTGACTTCTTGTACCAATCTTGACTTGGACCATGCCCCTTGAGTGTTTTATTCTTCTCTAATTTTAACAATTTCTCATCTCATTTTTATCCAAATTAAATTTGAACATTTTGCTATAATAATTCTTTCTTTCTCCTCCTCTATAAAAATGTCTCTAAAATCTGAAACTCTATCAGCTGTCCTTTAATTTTAGTCTGTATTATAATAATTGTTCTTTTCTAAAAGGTGCTTAAAAAGCATGTTGTTTTGGTGGTTTGCCTCTTAAAAAAAAAAAAACATATTATCCAATGGCAGTGTTATATATCTCCACTACATAAGTGTTATTAAGACCCATGTACCTTGTTTTCTAACTCCTCGAAGAATATTCTGTTAGTCTCTAAAGCAGATCTTTAATTTTCACAGAAATTGTTTGTTTTGAATGTTTCAGAAATACCACATTTGCAAGTTGTTCTCCAGGAGCCTCTGCAGAAAGCTGTGATGGTCACAGAATATGCAAAGCAGGTAATGATTAAGCAGCTGAAATAAGCTAAAACTAAAACAGGTCAAGGACTGGCCTTAAAACAGCTAAGCTGTTATGCCCTTTTTTTTGACAATCCTCTTTGGAAGGTTATTATTAACTGGATTAATGATGAAAGACAGAAAGAGCTTCCAAATACTGCTTGTACTGTGTTCTTATCAGACTGTATTTCCCTTTGCTGGCTGCCTGGAATTCTTGTGTCCTTCATCCACCCAACCCATATTTGTGCTTTTTTTCTGTCTCTTGTGACTTAGTTTTTCATCAAAACCATAGTCTAAACTGAGGCAAGCCTCAGTAAATACAAGTCCAGAGGCCCAGCTGTCATCATAGGATGCTTTTCAAACCAACCCTATCCATTCCCACTGCCTGGAGGAGGCTGAGTTCTCTTTGCTAAGTGAGAGAGACAAGTAGACTCTATCCTTGTAGTCTTGCACTGCGAACAGCGGCAGGTACGCTTGCAGTCAGTCTATCGGTGAGAGGAGTGCAGGATTAGATACCTGCTGCTTTGCTTTATACTCAGTCAGCGAGGTGATGGAGATTACTACCTCTGTATATCTGTACTAAGAATTTGTTGTAGAGGGTTTTTGCTGGCTTAGAGCAATATCTGGGCTCTTTCCAGACTGCTCCACTCTGATCCAGCCTGCTGTGTTTTATCTAACACATTCGTCTCCAACGGAGAGAGTTTATGGTATATATATTACTGTGAAGTTTTAGGGCAAAAGTTGACATTTTGGACTTAGGTTGGAACTGGAGAAGGCATGTTGAGTCAGCTCATCTTGCTTGACTTCAGACCCTTACATTCCAACTGCCTGTAGTCAGGGTGTAAGCTAGTGGATCAATGAGTTTGTATACACACACATGCACACCATCTTTTCAAGGGCAAATACAAACCTTTGAGCTATTTTCTAGAGCCTCTTTGTAGACAGCGGAGATAAGTTCTTTAGCATATAATTCACCTGGACCAAGGTGAATGTTTAACGTGGGTCAATGAATCCAACCCTGGAATTGGCCATTTCAATGTCTTAATTATAAAAATAATTTAGCTAAATAGCTTGCATGTAAGTAGTTACAGTTGGACAGCTATATATATCCTGCCATTTGTGCATCTGATCCATGACATTAGGCCAAGAACATGTGAATCCAAACCCAGTTCGCGGGTTTGGGTTATGTGCACGTTAGTGATGCATGCCATACATTCCATTTCAGTGCTTGTAGCATGCAAAGGCAAGGTGCTCTTGGGACTGGAGATTTCCTTATGATTGTGACCTGTTAGTGCCCTGTACCTACATTCTAGATAGTTACAGCAAAAGTTAGTTCTGAATGCTTCATTTTGTTTTCAGTCTTTCTGTTGTTGGGTTGGGTTTTTTTTTTTACTTTTTTGGGGGTGGGAGGGAGTAACTTTTTTTTTTTTTTTTTTAGACACTTAGTTCTGACATGTAGACTCTTTGTATTCTAGTTCAAACCTTTTCCCATGGAAACAGTACTAGCCATGCCAATTCTTTGTTGTGGTGAAAGACAATGTGTGTTGGGAATGAGCCAGAAATATTGCCACTCATTTTAGGTGGATGTTAAGTGAATTTCTCAGAATGAAGGAATTAGTAGATGAAGTTTTAGTTCTTGTAGGGATGTCAGCAGCAAACTAACCAATTTGCTGGGCTTTATTCAGCATCTTTGTGTGGGCAAAAAGAGTTGGGGTGTGTGAAATAGCAAAACCTCTATCTTTCTGGTGTGTTCTGCATTCTTCAACACTCAGGTTCTGTCCTGTCTGACAGAAGCAGGAGACATATAGCTATGTGGGGTGGGTTTTTCTCTGTGGAGGACCCCACTGTAACTTTCCTGGGAAGACTGTAGGTTCTTTATCTGCAGTAGTATCTCATTACTATCCGGAGTAGTGAGGCATACAGTGACAACACATGACTCCTCACCTTCTCTGCTTGGGTGATTCAGTGAAAGGCTATGGATCTATAGTTTGACCCTTTGAAGCAGTGAAGATAGAAGAGGAAGCATCTCAATATGCGAAGTTGTTAGAATCATTGCAATCATTGATACCCTAATCTGCTGAGATGGGTCTTAGTCTCTTGCTTAATATAAATTATTTTTTAAAAAGTAGATTTGTTTTGATTTTTATTAGGCATCAGAGTTGCGTATAAAGTTGGGACTGGTGCTTTTTACTTAAAGGTTGACAGAGCAGCAGGCAGCTAAGATAGCTGTGTTCTAACGCAGAGATCATGGATCAAAATTTAAGTATTTTTTCTTCAACCAACAGAATAAGAGTGTTGGACCTGAGGTGAAATTGCAGACTCTTGAAGCTCCAGCCTCTTACGTAGACTGCTCTTCTACTTCTACAGGTGAGGACACAGAATAAGATACAAGACAAAAAAAATGTGGACATTTGAGAAGTTTCAGGGACAAAGCAAAGGTGATTTGGAAAGAAGAGCTTTGAGGTCAGAATCTAAAGATGTACAGGAGAGAGAAAAGATGCACATGAGGTAGAAGAGAACATTCTAATGTGGGATGGATAGGATATATCTGAAGAGAAGAAAGAAGTGGTTCCTAAGATGACAGAGAAGGGTTTGAAGGAGAGTGTGTTTGTAGATGCAGAGGCCAATGTGTAAGACATATAAGAGAGTGAAGTGAAGAATTGGCTTTCTCTTTGCAAGCTAATAATTATTTTTTTTTGTGCCTGGAATTACCACCCCCACCCCTACCCTATTAAAAAAAAAAGGAAGAAGAAAAACACACAAAAAGCAAACAACCCAAAACAAAACAACCCATTAGCTAGTTCGGTCTCTTTGCCTCTTCATTCTTCTTTAGAGGCTGGATATAGTGTAGACTTAGGCGATGCCAGCGTGCAACAAATGCAGGAGGTTTCGCATGTACAGAGCCATTGGGGATGTCTGGGTGTAATTCATAGGTTCAAACTTTTTTTTCTTTTCCTCACCTTGGAAACTAGAGAAACTACAGTCCCATATATTTTCTGTCCATTTACCTACTGACTTTACATGCAACTTGTTATGCTGACGGTGACAAGTGTACCTTTTATCACTAGGTGTGTCAGGAGAGCTGGTGAATTCTGAAGTGCAAAAGCCTTTTGATGACACTTTGGTGCTCCCTGAGGTACAAATTTAGTCTATAACTTTTTTCCTCTCAGTATTGTATGCATCTGTGGATATGAAAACTTTAATTTAGTTTGAAAGCCCTAAAGGCTTTTTTTTAACATCCTGTAATACAAAGTGGTTGATACAACGCTGCAACAGACTTTAAGTGACAGTTCTCCTTTCATGGTTCCTCATAAATTGTTTCTGCTCTCCAAACTGATGGACAGCCTTTACAACACAAGGTGTTGACTTATTTGTGGGCTGCTGATCCATGCTTTCTGGGAATAATTTGTGACTGCTTTTCTTCTGTAATCTGTTTTTGGGGGTGGGAGGAAAGCTTAAGACAGTTATTTGGAAAAAGCCAAGCGCTTTCATCCAGATGCTTTGTCTGGTGCTTTCACCTTGAAGATGGACACAGACTAGAATATGGGCTTATGCACTGTTTCTTTGCCATGTTAAATGGACAGATAGAATACGGGACAAAACCTCATTTGGAGACTATGGATAGGATGCCAAGAAAATGTGGCTGAGTAAGTACACAGGAGAGCTGAAACACTTTGGAATCATGCTATCTTTAATCAAGAGAGAATGGGAAACAAAGGAATAGGAAGTTACATTTATGGTCTAATCCTGAAGCCAGAATCTTTGATGCTGCAACTTCAGAAACTGAAATGAACAGAAATGACAGGAGTCGTCCTCCTGTTATTAGTAAGGCTATTTATTGCAATAGTCAGCTCAAGAAAGGGTATCCTTAAACTACAAAATGTGAAAAGCAGACACTTTCAAAAGTGACCCTTTCACAGGCTTCAAAGGAAAATTGAAACCTATTCTTTTCTTTTAGGCAAAACCAGATGGCTTTCCCAATGGAAGCAAGCAGTTTACTGAGGAAAGTTGTCCACCTGGAATTCTGGAATATCTTGCTGCAGAGAAACAGAAAGAGCTGTCAGTTTTGCTGCTGGAACTAAAAGAAGCCCAAGAAGAAATAAATTTTCTGAAAAGGCAGCTCAAGGGCCCAAAAGGCCAAGATTCTACAGGTAACCAAAGCAGAGAAGCAGCTAACCAGCTAGAAGAAAACTCCCAGATACGGTTTCTTGAGAGGGAAGAGCAAAAGGTTTCAGATACCCAAAATGAGTTGGCCAGTAGCTCATTCCTGAGCGAAATGGAAGTGCAGCAAGTTGGTGTATTTCAGGAAAACAGAATCAGTCTTCAAGAAGTGCCCCAGGGAAGCACTGTCCCCTGCAGAGGGGAGATGGAAGCAATGCGAGAAGTCTCTACAGCAGATTCGGAGCCTGGCACCTCTCAATCTCAAGAACTGATAAACTTAAAGAACCAAATTACAGAACTGCATATAATTCTGCAGAAATCAGAAGAATCCTATAAAAAGGATTTAGGAGAAAAAGGTGAAAAAATAAATAGGCTAAACCAGCTGACTGAGGAATACAGAAAAAAAATAGAGGATTATGATAGTGCATTTTGTGTTTTGACTGACGAACGAGATCAGCTCCTGTGCCAGATGAAGGAACTTTCTACTGTAACAGAACTGAAAGAACAAGTAAAGCAACTTGAGGAAAATCTAGCTTTTTCAGAAAAGCAGAGGCTGTCAGACAGTGAAAGCAGTCTTCTGAGAGAACAAATCCAAAGCCTTAAAAATGAATTTAAATCCAAGGAGATAAAAATTGAAGCTTTGCAAAAATACTTGGATGAGGCACAACTTCAACTTTCTGACCAAGACATGCAACTAAAAGATCTGAGAAGCCAGATTGAGAAGAAGGAATGTGAAGTACTTGATCTAGAACAACTTTTGAGGAAGAATATAGCTGAGATAGAAGAGCTTTCCCAAAACTTGGTCTCAAAGGGACGTGAAGCAGCAAGCCTAGAACAGCTTGTTGCTGAACGCACCAGGTCTATAGAGAGCCTGCAACAAACCTTGCAGGAGAAAGACCAACAGATGAGAGAGATCAGTGTCAGCATGTCTGAGAAAATGGTCCTGCTGAATGAAGAGAAATTTTCTCTAGGAAATGAGCTGAAGAGTCTTAAAGAGCAAACAAGTATATTATTAAAAGCCCAGGAAGAAAAAGACCAAAACATAGAAGCAAAAGATGTACATCTGAAATGTGAGGCATCTGAGCAGCAGTATGAGACAGAGGCAGCATGTAAAGAAAATGAGGTATTAGTAAATAAAATTGAACTTCTGAAAAAAGAAAATGAGCAAGTAAAACGGAAGCTGCAAGCAGCACTCGTTAACAGGAAAGAGCTTCTGAAGAAGGTTAGTAAATTGGAGAATGAGTTAATGCAATTAAGAAGAGAACATGAATCAGAAACCTCTGTGGCTCAAGAAGCTGAAGGGGAAGAAAATATGACAAGTGTGAAAAGCAGAGAAGTGAATCTTGAAAGCCAGCCTAGTGAGGATTATCTAATTCAGCTGCTTTCTGAAAAGGAGTCTGAGTTGCAGAGCATCCGGAAGGACCTGCTGGATAAAGAGACTACTGAAGCACAATTGCAGGCAGTGATTGAGGAAATGAGGCAAAGCCTGCAAGGCAAGACAGACATTGTTTCAATTAAAGATGAAATCAGGGAGAGTCAGACAATTGCTGACAAAGTAACTGAAACCAATAAAAGCACAAAAGATTGTGAAGAAAATGAAAAAAATAGTTCGGCAGCTACAAATCTTGAAGAAAACCAAAAGTCTGCTCTGAAAGAGAGGATTTCAGCTCTTGAACAAGAAAAAGAACAACTTCAAAAAAAACTTCAGGAGGCCTTGGTATCTCGTAAAGACACTATAAAAAAGGCTCAAGAAAAAGACAGGCATCACAGAGAACAGCTGAAACAGCAGAAAGATGATTACAATATCCTACAAGAACAATTTGATAAGCAAAGCAAAGAGAAGGAAAGCATCCAAGCTCAGCTCAGACAACTCCAAGAACAGAAAGGATCGACAGAGAGTGTTCTTGGGAATCAGGGTGGGTTGGATTCTTCATGCACAGAAGGAGAAGATACAACAAATAACAAACTCTTACAAGTTGCAGATGTTTCTGAGGAAGAGTTTAAGAAAAAAATTGAAAAATTGCAGATGGAGAAGGAGGAACTGAAACATAATGTTATCTATATGCAAAGTGAACTTGCTTGCAAATCAGAATTAGTCTTTCATTTGCAAGAGCACATAGCACAGTTGGTTTTGGAGATAGAAGGGCTGAAGAGAACCTCTGAGCAAGCTGAAGCTAAGGCAGCAAGTCTTCAGACAGAACTGGAGGAGAATCTAGCAAAAATTTCTAGAGAGGGCTGTCTGGAAGACCTGAAAACACTTATGCACCAAAAGGATGAAGAAGTGGAATTTCTTAACTTGCAGTTAAAGGAGAAGAGTGAAGCTCTCAATAACGTGCAGGCACAGTTGCTGGAAAAAGAGGATTCAGTCAGGAGACTATGCAGTCAGTTGGAAACTCAGGCTCAGGTACATGAGGAACAAAGCAAGAGACTGCAAACAGAGTTGCTTGAAATTCAGGAGAAGCAAGATGATGGTGCAGAAGCAGCTAAACAGAAGAATCAAATGCAGAGAAAGTTGCAAGCTGCACTTATCTCTAGAAAAGAGGCACTAAAGGAGAGCAAATGTCTGAAAGAGGAGCTAGCTAGTGCTAAAACTACTATTGAAAATCTTTCTGTCAAGGTGACAAATATGGAAAACCAAATATGTGGCCATGTTAAAGAAGCAGATACTTTAACAGAAAAGTTAGCAGGCCTCACTGAAGAGCGAGAAAAACTTATTGCAGAAGTTGATAAAGTACTCACAGAAAATCAGAATCTTGATGGGTGCTGTAGAAACCTGACATTTACTCTAGACAGAGTTACTCTAGAGAAGGAGAAGCTGGAGAAGGAGGTGGAATCCTTGAAATGCTTTCAAGCTGCTGAGAGTTCTGAGTGGCACGAAAAATACAGGGAGCTTCAGAAAGAATATGAAACTCTCCTGCAGTCCTATGAGAATGTGAGTAATGAGACTGAGCGGATTCAGCGTGTTTTGGAAACTGTTAGACAGGAAAAGCAGGAAGTTTTCATTAAGCTAAAAAGTGTTGAAGCAAAAAAAGAGGAAACAGATAAGCAGCTACAAGAAGCTGGACTGGAAATTGATGGAATGAAGGAGAAAATGAGGAAATTTGCAAAATCAAAGCAACAGAAGATCCTGGAACTAGAGGAGGAGAATGAGAAGCTTAGAGCAGAGATGCGTTTTACAGATGGAGAGCTACACAGGGCTGGAGATGTCTTTACAAATGCTAGCCTGAAAGAAGATCTGGAGAGTTCTAGGAGAGATTACCAGTCTCTCTCTACAGAGCTTGAGAGAGTAATGGCTGAAAAGGCGTCTCTGAATCAAGAGATCACAGATTTAAAGCATCATTTGCAGTTAACAGAATCTAAGCTGGAGGAAAGCAGAGAACTGGTAGACAAGTATGTTGCTGAGAAGGCAACAGGGGTAGAAACAAATCAGGCAGTTGCCACACCACCACCAATGGAGAGGACTGAAAATGGAGTAGTCTTTAGACCAGAGTCTTCTACTGCAGAGCTGGAACAAAAAGCACTTGAAGGTAGTAGCCCTTGTGAGGATCTTGGTACCTACATACAGCAGATAGCTCAGCTCACAGAGCGAATCGCAGAACTAGAAGATAACAGGAAGGCTTCAGAGCAACAGCTGAGTGATATCCGCGTGTGTGTTGAGACTTTAGCAGGTGAGAAAACAGCTTTAGAGACGCAAATGGAAGAGAAGGTCCATGAATTGAATGCTCTTCAGGACACAGTAGCAAAGATGGAACAAACAGTCCAAATAACCAAAGATGACCTCATCAGGATGACAGAACTGAAGGACAAGCTAGAGGCTGAGAAGGATGATTTGGAAGAAAGGCTCATGAATCAGCTGGCAGAACTTAACGGAACTATTGGGAACTATCAGCAAGATGCAACAGACTTCCAGATCAAAAATGAGCAATTGAAATCTGAGCTTCAGAGTTTGCAGAGAATGATGCATGAACTGGAGGAGGAGAAATGTCAGATGGCAAAGGAGAAAAGTAAAGCAAGTTCAGAAAAGCAAAAGGAATATATAGAAAAGCTAAAATGCAGTTGGAGGGGAGACAATGGCACACATGTAAAGGAGCTTCAGGAACTGCTGAAACAGAAACAGCAGGAGATTAAGCAACTGCAGAAGGACTGTATTAAAAGCCAGGAAAAGAACAGTAGTTTAGAAAGAACTGTTAAAGCTCTGGAATTTCTGCAGAATGAGTCTCAGAAAGAGGTAGAAGCAACCAAAGAGACTTTAGCTAAAGCAGTTGAAGACACCAAGAAAGCCCAAACAGAACTTGCTCTCTGCCGAGTAGTATTGGATGACACCCAGAGTGAGGCAGCAAGGGTTCTAGCAGAGAGTGTCAAAGTGAAAGAAGAGCTGCAGGCAAACAAAGAGAATATTAAAATTCAAATGAAGAAAAAGGATGAGGACTTTGAGAGAAGATTGGAACAGGAAAAAGACAAGCACTCAAAGGAAATTAAAAACATGGAAGAAAAGCTGGCAGCTTTGCAGAGGGAGAAAGACTATACAGAAGCAACTGTTGGTGAACTTCAAGACTCCTTGAAGACAAAAGATCAAGAAGCCAAGCAATTGGAAGGCAGCCTAAACAAAACACTAGCCCAGCTTGCAGCCTTCACCAGGAGCATGTCATCCCTTCAGGATGACAGGGATAGAGTGATAGATGAATCAAAAACATGGGAGAAGAAATTCACTGAAACTATTCAAAAGAAAGAGGAAGAAATACGTTCAAAAGAGGAAGCTTGTGTTGTGCTAAAGGACCAGATGAAGCAGATGACCGTACGTGTGGAAGAACTTCAGACTCATGTATCCAGGTAAAGGTGATAATGACTCAGCTGATATTCTTGTATTTCCTTTTGACAAGGCAGCGGACAGAGGTGAGCTAGTATTCCCCTTTGCCGTATACCAGAAAGAATTTTGAGTACATAAATATGCTAAATATGACATGTGATTGGAAAAGCTAATGAATGCCTATGATGGAGAGCAGAATTAGTCTTCCTAATAAACTCATAAACAGGCTTATCTCCTGGATCACTTGTGTTTAGATAGAAAAGAGGTTTGGAGTTATATTGTAGGGAGTTCCTATGTATTTGTTGTCTGCACCAAGTATACAGGGAGAGTAACACTGTGTAATGTTCCTTTTTCTCATCATTAGGGCACCTGTGTTAAATCTGTTCTCTGTGACAGGAGTCATCAGAGAACTATCTAGAATCTTTATTAATCTGAAATTTGGAATAAATTCTGTTGCATAGAGTTGTTGCATTCAGAGATTAAACTTGGCAGGTCAAGAGAGCATTGGGATAGATAATTCCAGTTGAATCCCAAAATAGATTTTGAGGGAAAGCTGGAGCTATGGAAATGTACCAAAATTTACATCTGGGAATTTCCAGAATTCAAAGCCAAACTGTTCTTACATGAGTAAAATTGTTCTGTAAAATTTGTGGTCAAAATGCTATTTCTTTGCATGCTGGAACATTAAATGAGCATCAAGCATATGAGAACAGTGATTTCATTGAGAGTGTATCTGTGTGCGCGCTTGCTTGCTTGCTTGTTTGGGGTTTTTTGTTAGCCACAGTGGATGAAAGAAGTATTTTAATGAAAAAGAGGTGATAACACTCAATGTTTAACCTCCTCCATTTTTTTTTTCAATATTGACATAAACATTTCCCTCAATAGACAACTTTTAAAAAATATTTCCCTAGCACCACTCCCTTCAGACAGTAGCGCAGTCAGAACTTTAAAAAATGCCTTGAATTTTAAATTGAGGGAAAACTAATTATCTGGATATTTCCAGCTTGCTTTCTTAAAGTAAAATGAATTTTGTCTCCTCTAAATTAGTATAATCAATGAAAACTGTTACTGTAGTTTTGGATACTGAGATACTTCATTGATTTGTCACTGTCTTTCTCTTCTCTGTTTTCAGGCTGGAATGCAGCAAAAAAGACTGTGAGTCCGAATTGAGGAGGGAGATTCAGCATCATCAAAAGACATGTGAAATGTTGCAGGAGGAAAAAAAAGACCTTTTGATGCAACTTGACGGGTCTCAGAAACTGTACAGCAAGTCTCAGATCAAACAGCAGAAACTGGAGTCAGAAATCAGCAGCCTGAGAGACCAGCTTGCTGACTTACAGAATTCCTTCACCAAATGTGAATTGGTCAGAGAAGAGCTGGATGGTATGGTCAAGCAACAAGAGACCAGTATTCAGAATTTTAAATTCAGCTGTGAACAGCTTGAGGCTGATCTGCAAGCTTCCAAGGACCTAACAAATAAGCTGCATGAAGAAATAAGTGCCAAAGATCAAAAGATCATTAGTTTGCTGTCTGCAAAGGAAGAAGCAGTTATAGCTGCTCTTTCTGAATTACAGCAGCAACATTCTGAAGAGATGAAAGAGCTGGAGCATAGGCTGAGTAAGGAGCAAGAAGATAAAAAAGCCTTGGAAAATGAGAAGAACAAATTTCTTGACAAACTTGATCGTCTCGCTGAAAAAATGAGGATAAGCAGAGAAGAAAGTAAGCAGCAGAAGGCACAACTGGACTCCTTCACCAAGTCCATGTCATCTTTGCAAGATGATAGAGATCGCATACTGAGAGACTACAAGCAACTTGAGGAACGTCATCTTGTTATAATCTTGGAAAAAGACCAGCTAATTCAAGAGGCTGCTGCTGAAAACAATAAGCTCAAGGAAGAAATCAGAAGCTTTCATAGCCAGATGGATGACCTCAACTCTGAGAATGCCAAGCTGAATGCAGAGTTGGTGCGATATAGAGAAGACCTGAACCAAGTGATTTCAATAAAGGACTCCCAACAGAAACAACTTCTCAAAACACAGCTTCAGCGGATACAAGCTCTGGAAAAGGACAAGGCAATCGTAGAAACACAGCTGAAAGAGTCCGAGCATACTCAGGATGATCTCAGGAAGTGCATGGAAGCCTTGAGAGAAGATAAAGTCAGCATGTCTCAAGAGATTGAAACCCTTACATCCTCTCTTTCTCAGGTGCAGAGTGAGATGACAGCATTACGTGAGGGGGGTCCTATCGTGGAGTGTCAAGCACAACTGAAGGCCCAAGAGGAAGAGGCACAAGAACTGAGTCATAAGCTTTCCCTCTCACAGAAAAGGATAACAGAACTTGAGGGGGAACTGGTATGTATTCAAAGGGATGCAGCCAAGAGAGTGGAAGAAGCTGAGAACAAGCTTCGTAAGGAATTGAAACACCTACATCATGATGCAGGGATAATGAGAAATGAAACAGAAACAGCAGAAGAGAGAGTAGCAGAATTGGCACGGGACTTGATGGAAATGGAACAGAAATTTCTTGCAGTCACAGATGAAAACAAAGATCTCAGAGCTCAAATTCAGTCTTTTGGGAAGTCCATGAGTTCTCTTCAGGATAGCCGGGACCAGGCCAATGAAGAGCTTCATGTTTTGAAACAGAAATACACTGCAGACTTAGAGGAACAAAAGAGTCTAGTGCAGAATCTTCATGAACAGATGGTTCAGCTACAAAAGGAGCAACATTCCGCTGCCAGGGACCGAGATACAGTGAGGTCTGAGCTGACAGAACTGCAGAAAGCCACTGATGAAAGGGGTCTCTTGGCCCAGATTGAGAAACTTAATCAGAAGTTGAGAGCCAAAGATGATGAGCTTCTCTGTTTGTCTTCAGAACTGGAAGGTTCTTCCAAACAAGTCAAATCTTTCTCCAAGGCTATGGCAAGCCTGCAAAATGAGCGAGACCGTCTGCTGAATGAATTGGACAAAATACGTAAGACTGAAGAAGTGAAGCAACAAGCAGAAGGGAACACTTCCACCACTCTTTCAGAAGTGCAGAGTCTTAAGAAGGCACTGTCCTCCTTGCAGGATGACAGAGACAGAGTAGTAAGTGTTTGGTCTGTCTTCCTGCTCTTACTTAAAGCCCCATTGGAAATTTGGATCTTCAAACCTGGTATTTGCAGTGTGAAACACAGATTATTGTCATCACAGAATAGTTGAGATTGGAAGGTACTTCTGGGGATCTTCTAGTCCAACCCCCTCATTCAAACAAAGTCAGATGGAATAGGTTGCCCGAGGCACTGTCCAGTTGGATTTTGAGTATCTCCATAGGTGGATATTCCACGCTCTCTGGGCAGCCTGTTTTTTCATCTGTCTGGAAACGGTTTCCAGAGCTAGTTGCTCTATCACCTTCCCAGGGATAGAGATGAGGTTGACCAGCCTGCAGTTCCTCAGTTCCTCCTTCTTGCAGGTAGGGATGGCATTTGCTTTCTTCCAGTCTTAGGAACCTCTCCCAGTCACCATGACCTTTCAAAGGTAATTGAGTTGCCTCCCAGTGACAATAGCATTTGTGGGCACGCTCTATCAGATCCCATGGATTTAGTATGTGTCATGTGTGTTATCTTCTCTGTCATATGGAAGCTGTGATTTCATTGTTAACTTTTCAGGGTGGTTTCTTTTGTTAGCTTGATTTAAAATACAGAATCGTAGAAATAAAATACAGGTTCCCTGTTAACCTGCTTAGGCCACATCTGTGGAAGCTTTTGATTTGTCTTAGGTTTCTGTGGGAGGCTAGAGCAAAGGTCTAGTTTCTGCTCTTAGCAGCTGATTGTCCAAGGCATTGCAGCTTCATTTTGACATCCTTGCTTGCATATTTAATGTTTCTGTGTTTGTAAAGTCTCTGGCACAATGCAGCTCAGCAAGCTTCAGAGTTCTAGTTGCTGGTCAGATGACCAACTTTTATAATCGTTTTCCGCTGTCACTTAGTGTGTCTTAGTTTTCCCTTCTGTTAATTCACAACAGACTTCGTGATAGTGTCTTAAACATTTTCTCCTTCTTGTCCATTTTGTATCTCAGTTATTTGTAGATTTATGTCTCCTCTACTGCTGTTTTGTTGAACTTGCATATCTGTGTAGCACTGCTAATACTGAGATAGATCCTCAGTAGAGAGATCTCCTGACTCATTAGCTGGGTCCCTGTTTCCAAAGTCAGTCACATTGTCTTGTCCTAATTGCACTGATGGATGCGTAATGACAACTTATTTCTAATTCCAGTCTGAGTAGACTGTCAAATGGATTTTATTTTCTCGGTTCCCTGGTTTACCCTAAATGCTAACCTCAGGAGTTATTCTTAACTAGCTTTTCTGTCTCAGCTTGTCTTTCTCTGAATAAGGGAATTAATACTGTAGTCTGGTGTCTTTTTATTAATATATGTCAAATCTTCATGGAAGGTCTCAAAATTCACCACTTTCATTAACAGCAGAATTCTCTGAGGTTTTTTTTTCTGAGCAGTTTTTAGTAGACTGCTCTAATCACTGATTCAGTTTCTAGTCTCTCTGTCATCTGAATGACTTTTTTTCTCCAGGTGCCACAGAGAAATGCTGTTAAACACTTGTAAGTAATAAACCTAGCTGCTTGCTCAGTTGTCACACACAATGATGTTTCCCTTCAATTAAAGGTGAGAGAGCTGAAGAATCTGCAGCAGCAATACATACTAGTCGGGGTAGAATCAGCTGAAAATTCTCGCTTAAAAGCACAACTACAGGAATATCAGCAAGAAGCAGACAAACAGCAGCTTCTTCAAGAACAGCTGAAGCAAGAAAGCATTTTCTACCAGCAGGAGCTCCAGCAACTTAGGTGAGAATTGTCTGTCTTCTTGCTGCCTAAGAGATGCAAATGTGCTGTTTCTTTTATTCTAAGAGCACTTGTGGACAAAAGGCAAAGAAAGCACTGAGAAGCTCAGCCTTACCTGTGTCAGCTGTCACTAAATCACTTTGCCCTGTTCCGGAGTGGGCACACTCTTCCCTTGTTCAGCTTTTGCGTCAGACTTGGGGCAAAGGATTACAGCCCAGTGTATTGGAAGGAAATGCCTGTGTGAAATAGATCAATGACCTTTTCATTTTTATTTCCTTCATCTAGTGGTGGCCAATATCATCTGTTTGAGAGGAGATAGACTGTTTCTTGTATTGGAACTTATGTATCCCACTGATATCATTGTTTAGAAAAAACTCATTTTGTATGACCATCTAATCCTTTGTTTCACTTGCGCTGTGTTTTCTATTTTTAAAAAGTGTAATTCAAGTCTAGTAAATTGTCATTTCCAACTGGACTGAAACTAGTCAGACAAATACGCCCGGTTCTAAAAAGGGGGAAACAATCCTTTCAGGTACTTCAGTAATCCCTCTAAGAATGACTGAACCTGGAATGAAAGGGGTTGGGGTTTTTTGTGGAAAGATATATGGTTTATCTTTGTCCAAAGTGATATAAAAACTTGTAGTGGTCGTTCACTGTCCACCAGCCCACAGTCTGACCCTCAAACTAACAC
This sequence comes from Microhierax caerulescens, assembly GCA_035590215.1. Lineage (NCBI taxonomy): Eukaryota > Metazoa > Chordata > Aves > Falconiformes > Falconidae > Microhierax > Microhierax caerulescens. The sequence goes on along the minus strand of JAVJGJ010000057.1, from coordinate 72,932,436 downwards.
TTGAGACCTTGTAGTCTTGAAGCAGTTTACAAATTTTATTTATCTCCTGATAAAAGGGATATTTTTTTCCCCTGTCTAGCTTCTACAATGTAAATAAAGCTTAGGCCTCAAGTTTGCATGTTGGGATCAGTGCTGTGGTTCTGGTGCATATTTGACTGAGGCAACGATAATGTTATGATGGCAAGTGGCATTGTCAATGACTTGCTTGACAAAACTCTCTGTATACTAAGATCAAAACAATCTCCAGGAATACCAAATGTGTAAGCATTGAACAATCTGCAGTATTGAGCAAAATACAGAATGCTTCCTTAAACTTGCTTTTAAGGTTCCTGTACATAAGTGGGTTATTTTGGTTTGGTTTAGTTATGAAACTTTATTTCTGGCAATGGGTGATGATAGCAAATAGAATCATCCTCAGCTCGTTCTGAGCGGGATACCTGGATATCATAAGTGATAGTGGTAACTTCTGGCTAATTTCCTTTGTGTTGTACTGGGCAGACAAGAGAAAACTACCTGGGAAAAGCAGAACAGCAGCATAAAGGAACATTACTTGATGGCCATCGCAGAAAAGGACAAGCAACTGAGCCATTTACAAAGGATCACACAAGAAATGAAACCGTCCCTCAGCAAATCTCATGTTGTAGAGGAGCAGTACCAAGCAAAGGTGGGTGGAAATACACAGACTCTTTATTGCATGGAGATGTGGGGCTTGAAATTCAGCTAAAGTAGTATGTGTTGCTTGTATTCAGTTTGTACAAACTGCAGTATCAGATTTTGTTGTGTGACCTCCAAGGACTATATACCAACAACGCAAGCTGGATCACTGAAAACCTTTGGAAAACTCTGACCTACCCTTCTGTGCCTTTCCCTTAGTTTGTGGTTCCTAATGTTTCAAGAGATAAAGAGACAGGGCTTCCTAGGACTCTTAGGTCCTTGTAAGCAGTATGGAACTTCTCAGGTTGGTCTTCCTGGCTATTTTAGGATTGCTTGTTGCCCTGTGTTTGAATCAGATCTTCTGGTTTAGTCCTTGTCAGATTGTCACAATGTCATAGTGTAATTTTTAAGTGTTAACAATTTTTAATTGTTAATGCTGTTTTTACTGCAATGGGGATCTACAATCCTGACTACAAGCCTAGAGAGGCTGAGGATTGAACATGGGACTTTCTGCCTCTTTCTCTTGTATCACACTCCTAAAAGTGGAATGAAATATGTTGAGTATTTTGTTTGGTCTAGGGAAGAATGCTTGTGTGCTGCCTGTACAATGTCATTACGAGTAAGAGAAGAACTCCTGCCTGCATCTGTAATGTTCCAGTGAGAAGCTTTTATGTCAGTGGAGAAGGGAGAAAATCTTCCCTTATCCCTTTGATGCACACATGCATATATGCAAAGAAAAAGCTAGAACAATGTGCATGTGATGCTTTCCAGGAGAATGCCTCAGTGCTAACCTTTTAGTCTGTGTTGAATGAGAGCAATGTGGACGTTGCTTTGGTTTTTCCTTTGTTTTTCTTATTCTCATCACTTTTTTTTTCCTTCCTGTACTGTACACAGCTTTAAGACCACTTTTGAGAAGGACCCATCGTATGGGCAAGTTCAGTGATCTTTTGTAATTGTTTGGGTTTTCAGATGGCTTTTAGGATATTTCTGTTTAGTCCCCATGTGTTGTTTTTCCTGAGCAGACCAAGTTCCAGGCCTAGGGATAATGTTGGGCTTTGACCTCAGAATGCTAAACAGAGAGGACTAATACAAGAGTGGGTTGTCACGTGTGCGGTATATTTTGCATTGTTCTTTCCCTGGCAGATGTCTTCAGAAGTTCTGAGAGGGAACTTCTCAAGCCTAGAAACAGAGACAAAACATCTTCAGGCCCAGCTGAATGACAGCCTGAAAGAACTGCACCAAAAAGAGCTCAGAATTCAGCAGTTAAACAGCAAGGTACTGATCATATTTTATACTTTCTTGCAGAGTCTGGATGAGGAATGTGGGGAAGAGGGTAGGCTTGAATAGGGCTCAGGGAGCAGGAATGAATCTTTCTGTTCTTGTGGGCATTCAGTGAAGTAACACAAAATCAGAAATAACTAGTTAAGAGACTTCTGCAGATGATCTTGTATATCCTTCTGCTCCTCACAGAAGCACTGTCACCAACATTAGATTAGATTGGGTCACCCATGACTTCGCCTAGTTGAGTGCAGAAAAAAAGAGATTCCAGAACCTCTCTGGGCCCTTGTCCAATGCTGCTTTACACTTTCAATGCAGATATTTTTCTTAATGTCTAGTCTGACTCTACAGCCCCTTATTATATTATCTGCCATTATCAAAAGGAGTTTGGCTCTTTCTACTTTATGACTCCCTTTAATTTAATTGTAAGTTATTATTAAATGACCCTTTAGCCTCCTTTAGCATGCTGAAGCAGCCAAGCTGTTACAGGCATGACCTTTTCCAATCCTTTGATGATCTTAGCACCCTTTTCCTGGACTTCTTCCCATTTCTCTATCCATTCTAGAATCCTTTAGATTGGAAAAGACCCTGAAGAGATTAGAGCCCAACTGTTAACCTAACACTGCCAAGTCCACCGCTAAGCCATGTCCCTAAGTGCCACATCTACATGTCTTTTAAATAATTCCGGGGATGGTGACTCAACCACTGTCCTGCACAGCCTGTTACAATGCTTGACAAGCCTTTTGGTGAAGAAATTTTTCTTTATGTCGAATCTAAACTTCCCCTGGCACAACTTGAGGCCATTGGCTCTTGACCTATCATTGTTACTTGGGAGAAGAGACTGACTTCCCATCAGCAGGCAGGTGTTCAACCATCTCCAAGAAAGCAGGACTCCATCACACATAACAGTTACTTGGGAAGACAAATGTCATAACTCTAAATGTGTCCCCCACTTCCTTCTTTTTCCCCCAGCATTATATGCTGAACATGATGTCATATGATCTGGAATATCATTTTGGTCAGTTGGGGTCAGCTGTCCCAGCTGTATTCCCTCCCAGCTTCTTGTGCCCACAGCCTTCTAACTGGTGCGGTGGTGTAAGAAGCAGAAAAGGCCTTGACTCTGTGTAAGCACTGCTCAGCGATAACAAAAACCTCTCTGTATTATTATTGTGGTTTAACCCCAGCCAGCAACTAAGTACCACACAGCTGCTCCCTCACTCCCCCTCCCTGCCCACCCCAGTGGGATGAGGAGGAAGATCAGAAGAAGGTAAAACTCATGGGTTGAGATAAGAACAATTTAATAACTAAGATAAATTAAAATAATAAAGTTACAGAGTACAACAATTGTAATGAAAAGGAGAGAGAGAGAGAGAGGAATTAAACACAAGGTGGAGGTGGGAGGGAGAAAAAACCCAAGTAATGCACAATGCAATTGGTCACCACCCACTGACTGATGCCCAGCAAGTGCCTAAGCAGTGATCAGTGGCCCCTGGCCAAGTCCCCCCAGTTTATGTACTGAGCATGACACCCCATGGTATGGAACATCTCTTTGGCTAGTTCAAGTCCGCTGTCCTGGCTGTGTCCCCTCCCAACTTCTTGTGCACCTGCTCACAGGCAGAGCACAGAAAATTGAAAAGTCCTTGATTTAGATTCAGCACTACTTAAGACAGTGATGTTTTAGTTGTTGCTATCAACATTGCTCTCATACTAAATCAAAAACATAGCACCCAACTACTAAGAAGAAAATTAACTATCCCAGCCAAAACCAGCACATCCACTAAGTGGGTCACCATGTTGTAGAAGGAGATCAGGTTAGTCAGTCAGGACCTGCCTCTCATAAGCCCATGATGTCTGGGCCTGATCACCTGGTTGTCCTGTATGTGCCATGTCCTGGCACCCAAGGTGATCTGCTCCATAACCTTCCCCAGCACCAAGGTCAGGCTGACAGCCCTGTAGTTCCCCAGATCCCCCTTCTGGCCCTTCCTGTAGATGGGCATCATGTTTGCGAACCTCCAGTCAACTGGGACCTCCCCAAATGAAAATGAGTGACCTAAAGCCAGTCCCAGGATTCCAGATATAGTCTTATTGGTACCAAGCAGAGCAGGTAATAACTTCCGTCAATCTGCTGGCCTTGCTTCTCCTAATGTAGCCCAGTAGACAGTTTGCCTTGTTCACAATGGCGATGTAGTCTTGGCTTGTATTCAGCAGGGCAGCTGCTCCCTGGTCCTCTACAGCAGAGCTGTTGTCTTGGAAGCCTCTTCCCAGTCGGTACTGATGGATGGGTTTTGCCTCAGATGCAGAAGTTTACAGTTTCCCTTACTGAACTTGAGATTTCTGTTAGCCCAGTCCTCAAGCTTCTTAAAGTCCCTCCAGGTTGACATTTTGCTCTGTCATGTGAGCCACTCCTTAAAATTCAATATTGGCTGCAAATTTGCTGACGCTATGATCTATGTCATAACTTATATTGCTGTCAATGTTGAGCAATGTGTGCCCCAGGTGGGCCCCAGGAGTATTCTGCTCACTGCTGGCTCTCGAGCCATTGATCGCTGCTTTTGAGTCCAGTGGTCCAACTAGTTTTTGACTATGCAGCAGTTAATTTGTCTACTTCATAGCTCCTTAGTTTCCAAACGTGAATACTGTAGGTGATGATGTTACAAGCTTTATGTACTGGAGCTGGCTTGGAGTTAATTTTCTTCACAGCAGCCCCTGGGGTGTGGCGTTACAGATGTGTGACTAAAGCTGTGCTGGTAACACACCAATGTATTAGCTGTTGCTGAACAGTGCTTGCTCAGCATTAAGGCCTTTTCCATTTCTCACTCTGCTCTCCCTGTAGTGAGGAGGCCAGGGTGGGCAAGAGCTTGGGAGAGAGAGGTTATAACTGGGACGGCTGACCTGAATGGACCAGAGGGGTATTCCAGGCTGCATATAGATCGTATTCAGGAGGATCAGTGACAGTAGTGTCTGAATCAGTAACTTTCCTGCCACTGAATTTTAGTGCCCTTTCTCTAAAGTGACTAGAGAGAGGAAGGAGGATGAAGGAGGAGAGGGGAGAGAGGGCAGGTTGGCAGAGAAGCAATGAGGGAAGGATGGAGGGGAGAGCAGGAGGAGGAGGGGGTGGAGGAGAGGAACACCAGACAAAGGGACCAGAGAGTAAGATTATGTGAAGAAAGTTGTTCCCAAGTTCCGTTTCTATCGTCAGTAGTTCTTTCTAGACTCCTGAAGGAAATTCCTCCATTGGAAGGCATGCTGGCTGTCTTCAGTGCTGCCTGTGGTATTGAAAACGTTTCCATACTTCAGTGCAGTATCACAAGCAACCCAATTCCCATGTTGAAATGGAAGACTCAGAATTGAACAATCTTCAGAAAGAGAGTTGCATTTAAGGAGAAAGGAAGAATATAAAATCATTATTGATGATATTTCTGAAAGGTTTAGGTCAGTCTCGGCACTTTAGAAATCTTGGTTTGGAAGTGTGTTATCCTGTACCTCGTGTTGATGTTTTGGGACTCGTGTTCTGGAAACCTTAGCCACAAGCTATGGCTGGAGGTTGTCACTGATCTTTGTAACGTGCAGTGTGGCAGTTCCCATCTTCTCAATAGAATTCTTACCCTTAGTTACACAGAGAACAATTTTGCTTTCACAGAAACAAGAGTTCTTTACTTAGCAGTTGTGTTCTCTTCTCAGCTGTCTCAGGTCTTTGAAGAGAAAAACGCCCTCTCCCTCCAGCTGCGCGGTAGCAGTCGGAACATCTGTGAGAGCCATCAGCACTACAATGAGGTGCTGAACCGCTGCATGGTGCTCGAAAGGCAGCTTCAGGAGCTGCAGTCCGCAGACAAGGGCATGGTAAGGGTGGTCGTCCTGGTGTAAGGGAGGGAAAAATTTATTGTGGATGGCTCCGCTAACTGCAGCATTGTAGCTACTTTTTGTCCTCTTCATTCAGCGCTATCTGCCGTACATTTGTGCTTTCTTTCAGGAGCTGTTTGCAACAGATGCTGCTCCAGGAGCACCCCAAGAAAAGAATGAGCCTCAGAGAGGCAGTTACACACCAGAACTGCAAGAGTTGCAGCTGAGGTAAAGAAGGCCTGAGAAAACGCTTGGGGATGTTAGTCCTGATGGAGGTCTTTGGGCTAGTGATGAGGCTGTTTCTGTTACTTTGTCAGAGTGTTGGGAAAATTCAATTCCATGCCTTGTGGAAGTGGAGGAGCTATTATATGCATTTGACAGCTGTTGTTAGTTATCTTTTTGGGTAGGACTTCAAAAAATGAAGAGACAACATGCAGCAGCAATTCCAGCTAACCATCACCAGCCAAATGAGCATCTTTGATTTGATGGGCTGGATCCCTCATTAACTGCTGAAGTGTATCAGTGGTCCTGGTCTCAAGGCTGGTAGCTTGAGAGTTTCTGGAATTGAGACCTAGCACGTGATTCCTTGTAACCTTCTGGAACTAAGATCTAGCATGTGATTGCTGATGTCCTTTCAAAATAGTTTTCAGAAGGTAGAGCCACAGGTGACAGACCCAATAAGCTCCGTCCTGATGTGACATAAAGTTTCAAGATATTTATTTTCTCTTTTGCTTTCCAAATAATTTGAATATTAATAAGAGATAACCAAGTCTTCTGTATGAAGTGGAAGGGAACTGAAGTCTGTTCACATGCTGCATCAAGGAATACTATAGAAACAGAATAATAATCCATGAATTAGCCCTTTTTTTGATATATGATTGGTTATTTTCTGACAGGTTGTCCGAAACAGAACATTTACATAGCAGCACAAAGCAGGATCTGAGGTATTTAGAGGAGCAGCTGGAGGAAGAACGGGATCGTCGTCTTGCTGTAGAGGAGGCGCTCTCTGCAGCACAAGATCAGATCAGGAGGTGAGGGAGCTTGAATAAACAGGCGGTATCACCATAAAAGTAGGGTGATCCTAGCTCTGTGTTCATCTGCACTTTGTTACCTACTTCTGCCAAATGTCACTAGGCACATAAAAATGACTATACCTTGTCTGTCACAGAATGGTTGAGGTTGTGGAAGGGACCTCTGCAGGTCATTTGGTCCAATGCTGCTGCTCAAGCAGGGCTACCTAGAGCCAGTTGCCCAGGATCAAACCCAGACAGTGCTTGAGTATCCCCAAGGATGAAGACTTCACAAGCTGCCTGGGCAACCTGTGCCAATGCTCAGACACTCTTGCAGTTAAAAAAAAAAAATTCCTGATGTTCAGACTGTTCAATTGTAGACACAACTAGAATGAGACAGCGGACTAGACATTAAGACAAATTTTGACTAGAAAAGAGATGCCAGCTTTCTCAGTGAGTTAAATTAACTACTGGAAAATATGATTTGGAGACTTGGAATTAGGTGAAGGCAGAAGAGGAGTTTTTGTACTTCCAGGGGATTTGTCTCCTCAGTAAGCCCTGTCTGTCCTGGGCAAAACAGTATTGACTTGAAGAATGTCATTCAATTTTAATGTATTGCCAATTAACATAAAGTTTTAATTAATTTGGGCATTAAGAAACAATTAAACACAGGTAAAACACTTGTCCTGTGCCTTTCCCAGGCTCAGCTTCGGTCTAGACACCTCCTCTCTTCCCTCTTCCTAGTATCCAGTCCCATTGTTCGCACTGCACGTTTTGCTTATCCCCTTGGTGAGGCAAAGGGCAGTGCCGGAGGCTGGGGTCAGTATGTAGTGATTTCTGTCTGCTGCTCCTTGTTTCTTACTCACTTCCTCTTCCCCTAGCAGCTACTACCTTTTGTTAAATATGTTTGAGCAGAGACACCATGTACTCCTTTGGTTGTAGTTTTGGCACACAGCAAGGTGGTGTCATTCGTTGCTAAGTCAACTGTAACCGGCTGTGACTGGTACAGAGCCCTTCACGGCCCCCTGCCATGCGGCTCTCCCTTGCAACTCCCTGGTACCAAAATCTTGCCATTTATACCCAATACACTGTGTATCTCAGGTTACTTGACAGATGCCCTTATAGTCAGCAGAGAAAAGGAGGCTGACCTAGACTAGATGTGAGGATCAGGATGCGGTGAGTCACATGTTAGAAATACATGCTTCTCCTTGGGGTTTATAATGTAACTTGATTGTAGGCAATTGTGCAGTGCATTTCCTGGTAGTTAAAAGAAACATCACTGAGTCTTTTATGTGAAAACAGAGACTTTCTGCTGACACACATGCTGATTCAGCAAAACAACAATGGTCTGTATGGAAGACTTCTGGATGAAGTTCCCTGGTAATTGCTATACAACATAGACAACTGTAGCCCCTTCTAGCGTTCAAGTCTATGAAACCCTTCTGCAGCTGATTTCCTTTCACTAACCAATGCTAGCCTGAAGATATGGCAGTGTTGCTTCCACATTTTGCCCCTTAATTCTTGCCAATCTTGAATATCTGTCGCTAGAAAATAATAAGAACCAGCATTACTGGGACCAGAGCTGACTTCCAAAATAATTTCAGGGAATTTAAAATACACAGTTAAATCATCTGCCCTGGCTTCCTTCAAGTCACACACTATGAAATTTCACTTGAAAAGCCTGATGTAGAACACAGAGACCCTAATTAAGTTAAAGTTCAAAATTCCTGGAATTCAAAAGGGAAGAAAACAGCACCAAAAAAAATAGTTTTGAAGTGACAGGATATAAATCAGGTAAGAAGGGACTCCACTGTCAGCAGCTGAATTGTCCCATCTACTGGAGAGGACTGATGATCTGCACATCGTGCAGTATGGGAGTTCTGCCTTTCTCTCTGGCTATGGCTGCGACAGTGGGCACAGGAAGTGCCAGCCACTTGAGCAAGTATAACTGGCATGGAGAGCACAGTGTGCCTGCTTTCTAACAGTTTCACCAGCCTGGTGGAGCAGGGAGGACTGTGCTGCTACCTGGGTCACCCAGTCCTCCTGATGAACTTGAGCTCAGGAGGCACTACAGTTGTATGAATGGAACCAGTTCTTGTTAAGTGAGGCCATGACTTGCTTGCAATGGTTGATTACTTTTTGAACAAATGCCTCTTTTCTTAAGCTTGTCTACAGTGTTGGTTTGGGGCATCATAAGAAACAGAATTTAATTTCATTGTTTTTTGCTGCAGGTTGCAGTCAAGTGATTGGACATCTTCCTTAAGTGCTAGCATTGATATGGCTCCAGGTCATGAGCATTCCTTGCTGATTGACTCCATGGATAATAATTCCAGCCAAGTAAGAATTTACATTCACAGCCATTAATAATGTGAGCCCTGGCTTATGCAAGAAAATGTGAACTGAAAACTGTACCTATAGCAGCCAAATCCTTCTGTAGGCACATTCAAATCTGGGTTTCTGTAGGTTTCTGCTCTGGTCTTGCTCTGTTTTCCACACCAAAAGCCACATACTGTTCTGATTGTGGCTCTGCTATAGCCTGCATAAGCAGAGTAAGTTTCAGAGCTCCCTAAAATGTAGGCTAGAATTGTCTATGCCTAAAATGTGGTCCCAGGTTCTTTGTGGAATATTCAAGGCCTCAGCGGTGAGCAGATAGGCAGTCTGTGCAAACAGTGTGCAATCTCATGTGTAAGAAGTATATGTGTAACTGGCCCTAGCATCTGCGGTGCCTGGAGAGTCTGTCCTTTTGTTTAGGAACAATCCCAGTTTTTCCTCACTGTCTTTCAAACCTGTCAGTCAGGCTGGGAGCCAAAATGGAGTTCATTTTTCATGGTTCTGAATGACAGCCTGGCAGTCACCTGTCCTGTTGGCTACAGATGAAGCCCTGCTGAAGTGTTTTCTCTCTGGTTCTTCAAGGTTTGGGGGTGGTGCTCTCAAGAGCAGCATCAGCAGAATTAGGGCAAGAGCCATAACTGGACACTACTTTGTGCTCATGCTTGGGTTTTATTACTAGAATAGACAGTTTTCTTTCTATTGGAACTTTCCCAGTAGATGTTATATTGTCTGAGGACTCCTGGAAGAGCCCCTGTAGAGTGACGTCACTCTGCAGCAGCTTGTTCAACAGCTTCAGAAGTCCTTTCAGCTGCAAGGGTGAAAGAATGCAACAAATAGTAACTCTTCTTCTAGGCCAGAGAGTGAATCAGAATTCCTAGTAGCTCAAAGTTCTAGCAGAAAAGTAACATCAGTCCATTTGTTTGTATTTCACTCAGAGGGGCTAGAAATTTGTAGGGACCAAATATTAGAGGGAGATGTTCTGCATTCTGTTGCCCTTTCTCAAGCAAAATTGGAGATTGCTGGTTCATGAGAAACCTGCAGAGAACAGGGGAAGGGGAACATTTCACTGAGGGCTGGCTCTAGTGGAATGGGTTTGGAAAGGTTCATACTTCTTACCTTAAACTTATTTTCATGGTTTGGAGACCTCTGAGTGAAGGCAGCTGGGGACATAGCCATTCCTGGTACTGACTGGTCTCTCTTTTACTCTTCCAGACTCGGAATATCCTTGGATTACGACGCCTGTTACGCTCTCTCTTCCGTTCCCGGACCCGCTTGCCTCTGCTAGTGGCCATGTACCTGCTTGCTCTTCATGTCCTGCTCTTCCTGTGCTTTACAGGCCACCTATGAGCAGGAATAACAGCTTCTTCTTGAGCCACAGCTCAATGAGGTCCTGCATTCCCTATTGACAGGGTAGCACTTCACCCAGCTGCCTTCTTTTTCGAAATCAGCCCTTAAGGAGCAGCTGCACCCAGCAGTTTGCCACCTGGGTTGCTTGCTGTCGAAGTATGCAGCAGCCAATGCTGATATTTGGGATCTGTTTCCAGGATATCTGCCATTGCTTTGGTGTTTTTAAATGAGTGGCATGTTTTCTGGGCCAGGGTCCTTGCACTACAAGCTTCAAGGACAGCATCTGTTTGTGTACCTGGAGTAGCACCACTCATTTTATATAGTATTGTGCTGTGGGTAGGAAAAATAAACATATTTTTGAGTTGCTTAAATAGTTAAGCACTTCTAGGAACTGCAGGATCTTCCCCCTCTTAGACTGAATCAGTGATTTGGGTTGGGGAAACCCTATAGCTAGGTAAAAGAGAGAGAAGCTTCTTCCCTGTCTTCCATTCCTTAGATTTGCTCCATGGCTCAGTGCTGTTTGAAATACATGTCCTAAGGAAGTTGTGGACACTTAAAGGAACATGAATTCCAAAATCATGTTTCCTGCTCAGTTGCATCTCCTGTTCAAGAAAGGCCAAAATTAGTATATCTGGATGTGCTGAGCATTCCATTTAAAAGCAGCCATATGTCTGCCCTGACAAGCCTGTAAAATAATGTCGGTAATCTAGTGAATGAAAAGGAACAGGAAACAAGAAACTTTTTAGCTCAGAGTTAATAACCCTGCTGTTCGTAGCATCTGTGCACCTCTCACAATGGAAGCTGCTTCCATACCTCTTGAAATGAGAGCAGCTGTGCTCCTGCATTCTCATCCACTGAACCCTTGTCACAAGATTAAACCTATACAGACTGTTTTGAAGGGTTCTGTAATGTGGTATGTGGGCCCAAATCAAAGGCAGAAGCTCCAGAAATAATCTTTCCCCCCTATGCTGAGGAAGGGACTGAAGTTCTGAAACCTTCTGGCATCTCCACTTTAGGAAAAGTGCATTGTAGAAAGCTAGTGCTGGTCATTGGACTTGTCTGAATCTAAAGCAAACTGATGCAAATGGACTTGATCTAATAGGATATATGGAAAGCTGTGTTTTCTAAAGAATTGGTGAATATGTCCTGGGATTGAGACTGCTGTCTTCCAAAGGGAAAATCCTAAATGCAAGGAAGATAATAGACCCAGCTGAGTTCCCTGTCAGAGACCACCAAGTGGTCATTCTTTCAGAGTACTTGCCAGGACTGTATCTGTTTCTAGCCAGATTATTAAGTCACATTTTTCCCATGGGGAAAGAGGTAGGTAGTTTGATGCTGCTGGTAAACTAAGATTCTCTAGCCTGTTTGAGGATGGATTGATTTCATCGTGGTAGCTAAAATAACTGGATCTCTGGCAGGTCCAGATCATTGGCATTATATATCCATTTGTGCACTATCCTTTAATATCTGCGTGGACTTCCTCAACTATATAAAAATCAAGTGACCAAATACTTTGCCTATAGCTTCCTGGGGCATGTGCTCCTGTATATATAATAAAGATTATTTTTTAGATGGAATTTGTGTGGTGTTGTCATGTAAATGTCAGAGGTCTTTTGAGGTTATAGTGCTGCTGTATCATACCTTATACAGGACCACCATGTTTTCCTGAACTGAAATAAGACAAGCAGCTGCTGGTTCAGAGAGATTTAAATATTTTATACCCTCAGATGGAACAGTTAATGCTTAGGGTAAATACACAAATAAATAAAATAAAAACTCAGAAGGAACTAGTGATTTGATAATCATAGTCTGACCTAACAACTTTGTGGTTTGACCTAATGAAAGATGTTTCCTGTTTCAAACATTTCAACTTTTTGTTTTTTTCTCTGATAGACCTGTCCAGCCTAGTTTTTTGATCTATCTGCAATAGAGTCTGAAAAGGAGATCACCAACAGAGCTGTGCTTTGCCATCTCTAGTACACACAAGCCAATTCAGCATGGCCACTACTGAGGCATGTCTGGGATCTGTTGTTGTGCCAGGAGGAAGGCAGTGTTACCAGGGACAGGGAGGAGTGGAAGCAGGTTACTGCGCGGAGCTGTAAGAGGAAGCCCTCCTTACCATTTCCTTTACAGAATAGGTATGAGGCTCCGAGTTTGGCAGACAAAGCATGTGATGAGAGAGAAGAGGAGGAACCTCTCTCTGCAAGCACTCTCACCAAGGTCAGATCAACTGACCCCTCGCAACAAGAGCTGCATTAAGACCAGTGCTGAGAAGAGGCAACAGTGAGTCATGGCCATAGGTGACTGCCTCGAGTACCCGTTTGCAGACCAGACCTCCTTTTCAGGTAAGTTGGCTGCCTCCCTGGGGCTTGAATGAGGGATGTCACCAGACAAGCTTAGTACAGCTTTCAGACTACTACTCTCTCCAGCTCTTTCATGTTACTATATCATGTTACTAATGATGTAACAAGAAGTCCAAGGTTGATTAAAAGAGATTTCAGGGCCCTGGGAAGATTCAGGAGCACAGGTAGTGTTTTCCTCAATCCTCCCAGCAATGGGGAGAGATATGGGAAGAAACAGGCATGCCTAAGACATCGATACCTGGCCCCAGAACCGGTGCCTCCACCAGAATTTTGTTTTTAATAGAAACAGGAAAGTCCTTAAAGCATAAGGTATGCTGGGGTGTGATGGGATCCACCTGTCCCTATGGGAGAAATGCATCTTTGCTTGTAAACTGGCAGGAGTCATTGAGAGGGCTTTAAACTAGAATCAATGGGACAAGGGGATACTAACAGGAGGACTGAAGATAAGCCAGGGGTTGGCATGGCATTGCCTGAGGGTGGCAATGCTAATGGTAGCATTTACCCTGCGCCAGGGAGCACTGAGGGCTTAGCAGCTCATCTGAAATGCTTGTAGACCAACACATGCAGTATGAGAAACAAACGGGATGAACTGGAAGCGTTGGTCAGTTCCCAGAGCTGTGGTGTCATTGGTGGTGTGCAGTTTGGTATACTACTTATACAGAATTTATTTAGCGTAACTTGCTTAGCATTAATAGCCAAATTTGCTGAAGGCTTAGGCCACAAGCTGGGAACTTTCACCTAGATATGTTGAACTTGTAGCTAGTCAAGTAAAAGAAGGCCTCAGACAATTCAAGTCAGAAGATAAGGAAGCTATGTTCATTAACAGAAGCTGCAACCTTAGAGATGAGAAACAGCCTGCTTAGAGACTGTCAAAGGACCCAGTGAAGAACAGGAAGACCCCAACCCTAATGTGACTACTGGTCTGAACTGTCACATGAGGGGTGAGGAATTTAGATTGTAAGGGTATGATTGCCCGGGGGTTGCTTTGTTTGAGGTCCCTCTTCGGAGGCACCCAGCTTGAGCTGTAGCACTATTAATACGAAGGACTTTACAGGAGAATCTCTTTTCAGGGTATTGATTCAGTGGAAACCTAGAGTCGAACCCTGTTACAGTGGCTGGCATGTGTAATTTCCATAGCACTGGTATCAGTGAGACTTGGTGGAATGAGTCCCAAGACTGGAGTGCTGGGATGGAGGGCTATAGGCTGCTCAGGAGGGGTAGCCAGAGCATGTGGGGCAGAGGAGTTGCACTATATATAAGGGAGATTTGTATGTTTCACCGTACAGCCCTCACAGTTATCGGTGATGTGGTTGAGAGCCTCTGGGTGAGGATTGGGGGTGGAAAACAAAGCAGATGTCATAGTGAGTGTCTACTGTCAACCACCCAGCCAGGATGATAGCATTGATGAGTTATTCTGTAGGCATTTAGAAGAAATCTGTGGATCGATAGGCCTTGTCCTTATGGAAGATTTCGACTTCCCAGGCATCAACTGGGAATTTCATACTGCTGTGAAGAGCAAGTCTAGGAAATTCCTGAAGTTTGTGGAAGACAACTTCTTGTTACAAGTTCTCAGTGAGCCAACCAGGAAAGATGCCCTCCTAGACTTGTTTAAATAGAAAAGGGCTGATGGGAGATTTGATGGTAGTCAGCTGTCCTGGCCACAGTGATCATGAAACCATTGAGTTTAAAATTTTTGGTGTAATGAGAAAAAAGGTCAGCAGCATTGCTACACTGGATTTTGAGAGGAAACTTCAAGCTATTCAGAGAGCTACTTAGCAGTGTCCCCTGGGAACCTGCTTTTGAAGGTTTAGGAGTTGGCAAGTGCTGGTCATTGTTTAAGAAGCACCTTTTAGAAGCACAGGAGCTAGCAACTCCACTGTGTTGGAAGTGAAGAGAGCAGTGAAGGCCGGCTTGGCTGAACAGACAACTCCTCGCAGAGCTCCAGAGGAAAAAGGAATTATACGATCTCTGGAAGCAAGGTCAGGCTTTGCAGGAAAATTACAGAGCTGTGGTTCACCTTTGCAGGGAGAAGACATGAAAGGTCAAATCTCAGAGTTTGAACTGGTCACTGTCGTGTCAGACAACAAGAAAGGCTTTTTTAAGTAGCAAGAGAAGGTCTAAAGAAAACATCAGAGCGATCCTTGTTGAATATGGTCACCTGACTAATAGGGACAAAGAAAAAGCAGAGGCACTCTGCTTATTTTATCTCAGTCTTTAATAATACTGATAGACCTTGGGCTGCCTGGTCCCCTGAGTCAGAGGACCACAAGTGCATGAGCAATGACTTTCCACTTGTGCACACTGAAATCGTAAGGGACCAGCTGCACCAGCTGAATGTTCACAAGTCCATGGGGCCTGATGTGATTCACCCCAGAGTACTGAAGGAGCTAGCGGATATTATGGCAGGACCCCTCTCAATCATCCACCAAAGGTTTTGGGAGTCTGGGGATGAGTGGAAGTTAGCCAATGTTACTCCCACTTACAAGAGGGAAGACCCAGGAAACTACAGACCAGCGAGTCTAACCTCAGTACCTGGAAAAATTAAGGAGATTGTACTGGGTGCTATGGAAAGATACGTAAAGAACAACACAATCATCAGGCACAGTCAACATGGGTTCACAAAGTCCTGTTTAACTACTTTGATATCTTTCCATGATAAGGTCACCCACCTAGTGGATCAAGGGAAGGCAGTGGGTGTAGTTTTTTTGTATTTTAGTAAGGCTTTTGATACTGTCCCTCACAGCATCCTTCTGGACAAGTTGTCTCACTGTGACATGATCAGGTACACAGGGTGTTGAGTGAAGACCTGGCTGAATGGCAGGGCTCAAAGGGTTGTAGTGAATGGGGCTACATCTGCCTGGTGACGAGTCATCAGTGTTCCTTAGGGCTCAATTCTAGGGCCAGTTCTGTTCAATATTTTTATCAATGATCTGAATGCTGGAGTTTGCTGTTGATAATAAACAAGGACATGCTTTTTACTCTCTTGAGGGACAAGAGGCCTTGCAGCATCATCTAGATAGATTGGAGTATTAGGCAATCATCTGTGGCATGAAATTTAACAAGACCAAATGCTAGACTCTGCATCTGGGATGGAGTAATACCAGCCACAAGTATAAATAGGGACAGGAGTGGCTGGAGAGCAGCCCTGCAGAACGGGGTTGGGGGGTGCCTGTTGGAAGCAGCTCAAGAGGAGCTAGCAGCGTGCCCTGGCACCAAGAGGGCAGCCCCCATCCTGGGGCGCATCAAACATAACATGACCAGCCGGTCAAGGGAGGGGACTGTCCCACTGTATTTAGCGTTGGTGCAGCCTCACCTTGAGCACTGTGTGCAGTGCCAGGCCTCACCATTTTAAAAGGATGCTAAAGTCCTCAAATGCATCCAGAGGAGGGCAACAAAGTTAGTGACAGAGCAGGAAGGCACGTCCTGTCCTATGAGGACGGGGTGAGGACTCTGGGTTTGTCTAGTTTGGAGAGAAAGGCCGAGAAGCAACCTCACTGCTCTCTGCAGCTTCCTGAGGAGGGGGCATGGAGAGCGAAGTGCTGAGCTCTTCTCCCTGGGATCCAGTGATAGGATGCCTGGGAATGGTCCAGAGCTGCATAAGGGGAGGTTCAGACTGAGCATTAGATTCATACAGTCATGGAATGGTTTGGGCTGGAGGGAACCTTAAAGCCCATCTAGTTCCAACCCCTTGCCAGGGGCAGGGGCACCTTCCCCTAGACCAGGCTGCTCCAAGCCCCGTCCAACCTGGTCTTGAACACTTCCAGGGATGGGGCAGCCACAGCTGCTCTGGGCAGCCTGTGCCAGCACCTCACCACCCTCACAGTAAAGAATTTCTTCCTTAGATCTAATGTAAATCTACCCTCTTTCAGCTTAAAGCCATTCTCCCTTGTCCTATCCCTACAGGCCCCTGTAAGAAGTCCCTCTCCAGCTTTCCTGTTGGCCCCTTTAGGTACTGGAAGGCCGCTCTAAGTTCTCCCCGGAGCCTTCTCTTCTCCAGGCTGAACAACCCTGACTCTCTCCGTCTGTCTGCCCAGGGGAGGTGCTCCAGCCCTCTGACCATCTTCACGGCCTCCTGTGGACTCAGGCCAACATGTCCATGTCCTCCTTATGTTGGGGGCCCCAGAGCTGAACGCAGTACTGCAGGTGGGGTCTCAGGAAAGCAGAGTAGAGGGGCAGAATCACCTCCCTCAACTTGCTGCCCACACTTCTTGTGATGCAGCCCAGGACACAGCTGGCTTTCTGGGCTGCAAATGCACATCGCTGGGTCATGCTGAGATTCTCACCCACCAACACCCCCAAGTCCTTCTCCTCAGGGCTGCTCTCAATCCATTCGCCACCCAGCCTGTATTTGTGCTTGGTATTGCACCAACCCAGGTGCAGGACCTTGCACTTGGCTTTGTTGGTCTTGATAAGGTTTGCGCAGGCCCACCTCCCAG
>JAVJGJ010000057.1:72885484-72909642 GCA_035590215.1 Microhierax caerulescens | reverse complement strand
GCACGCGGGCCCCCCCCCCCCCCCCCCCCCCGACCCCACTGGTGGCTGGGGACCGAGGGCCTGAGCCCCATTCCCCGGGGATGGCCACTGACAGCTGTGCTTGGCTCTGCAGAACGACATCTCCGAGAAGGAGCAGCGCTGGGGAGCCAAAACCATCGAGGGCTCTGGACGCGCCGAGCACATCGAGTGAGTGTGGGGCACGGGGGCGGCGGGCCCGGGAAGCAGTGGGGTGGTGGGGGAGCGGCGGCCTCAGCCAGGCAAGGAGCCCTCGGGGCTGCAGCCTGCCCGCCTGGGCTCTGCCTGCTGCACCAGGCTCTTGCTTTGGGGTGCTGGTGTCACCCCACAGCAGGGCTCACAGGCCACCCGCAGTGGTGCCGGGGGACAGCTTTCAGCTGCCTCCAGACAGCAGCTGTCCCTAAAGACTTCCCCGCTCCTTTGGTGGCCAAGCTGAGCCCATCCAGCAGCTCCTCCGGGACGCCCCAGCACTGCCCTGCACAGTGTGGCTAGTGCAGCACACAGAAAAGGAAGCCTTGGGCTCCTGCTGAAGACAGGGTGTAGCCCTGAATGGGGGCTGGGTGCACACAGACCCTGCCACCCTGGGTCCATCACCAGCCCCCAGGGTAGCATCACCTCCTGCCACAGCGCAGTGGCTGCATGTGTGCGGCCACACTGGGTTTATGTCCTGCTCTGTGCGGGGTTCTGGCTGGGACAGGGGCACAGGTGTGCTCCAGCTGGCTGCACGGGTCCACAAAATCCCACAGTGAGCTGCTATCACTCTCTGTGCCTCACCAGCATCCATCAGCTGAGGAACAAGGTGTCGGAGGAACATGAGGTCATCAAGAAGAAGGAGCTGGAGACGGGCCCCAAGGCCTCCTATGGCTATGGGGGCAAGTTTGGAACAGAGCGGGACCGAATGGATAAGGTAACAGCTGTAGAGGGCTTCCTTGGGCCACAGTGGAGAAGTCCCTTTCTCATAAAGAAAGAGCATCCCTGTTTTCTGGCCTGACCCTGCAGGGAGAGAATGGAGAGCTGGCACAGCTGTGCAGATTCACACATGTCTAAGTAGCCCATTCTCTGGTCTCCAGGATTTGTCTGAACCCATTTGTATAATTTGTCTCTACAACCTCCTTGCAACAGTCCTTTAGCGGTGGAGAAGGACTTTCTTTGGCTTGTTTCAAAACCACTGCATAACAATTAAATTACGTGCCTCCCTACTTGTACTTGGAGAGCTAACGAATAATAATTCCCTCCTTACATTCTCCATTGCAGACATCTGCTATATCTCCCCCAGGATGAAGCCCTAGTTCATACTCGCTGTTCTCACATCAAATCTGTTTTATATTTCCTGATAACCATCAACACGCTTTTCCTGTACGTTTCATCTGGAGTTAAACCAAGACACAGCATTTAATACTTCTGGGTTTTTTTCAGAAGGGAGATTATAAGATTGCAGTAGTATTCAATTTATGGGGTCACTGTGGGTGTGCGTGATACCAGGATGACAGACTGGGAAACAAACATTTCCAGGAGGCCAAAATGGAGCAGCCATGCTCAAACTTTTCTGCCAGAGCAGAGTGAGGATGCCTTTGGGCAGCTCCTCAGCCTTTGTCCAGTCACACCAGGATGTTGTAAGCATTTAGCCTCTGGCCCATCTCCTGATCCTGGCCACAGCACCTCCAGCAGAGTGCAGCAGGACCCTGGCTGGGCCTGTGCTAGGCATAAAGGGCGATCCCAGCCAGGTGTGCTGACCCTCACTCTCAGACACAGAAAAGAGGGAGCAGGTGCCAGACCTGCTGCCTGTGGGTTTCCAGCTGTGCGCGCCTATCCACACTTTTCTCCTCAGTTTCCCCATGTGGTTATTCACCACACCACTGGCATTTGGGAGCAGCAGGTATTCAGCATCCCACGGGTTGCATGATGAGCTGGCAGTGAGGCAGGTTGTGTGGAATGGCTGCCCTTGAAGCTACATCACAGGTTTCAGAGCAGAGCCGGTACTGGCAAAGGCCGTATGGAGGGCATCACTGCCACCAGCACAGTCAGTTTGGACTTGTCACCTCGTGACTACCAGTATCTCAGTAGTGGGGCAGAACAACTGTGTTGGTGCCTATGTCTCTGTCCACCCTGCCAGTCTGACCATGGGTGCTCATGTCATGCTCTCTCTCTTCTCAGTGCGCAGTGGGCCATGAGTACGTTGCTGATGTTGGGAAGCACTCCTCGCAGACGGATGCAGCCCAGGGCTTTGGGGGGAAGTATGGAGTCCAGCGGGACCGAGCTGACAAGGTGTGTTGGACAGGGCAGCCTGAAATACATACTTGCCACCTGTGCCAGGACTGTGGCCCTCTTACCTGGAGTGAGTGCATGGACACTTGTGAGGGCCTGTCCCTGGACACACTGCTGCATGGACAGCAGGGGTGGTGTGAGAGGCTGAGGAGTGGCCAGGCGCCTGCATGTTGCAGCACAAGACGGGGAGCAGGGTCCCAGCCTGGTCCCTGGAGGAGGGTGGGTGAGACCCAGCTTAGCCCTCAGGATGACTGACATTCTTCCCCTTCTTGTTCCAGTCAGCCCTGGGCTTTGAATACAAGGGTGAGGTGGAGAAACACTCATCCCAGAAAGGCAAGTCCATGGGCACGTGTGGCCCCTCAACGTTTTGCCCAGCTTCTCTTCTGCTCCCAGTATCCTGTGTTGTCTGCTGTGGCACAGTCTCCTTTGTTATCCCCCACCCGTCACTTGCTTCATATACCTATTCCCAGTCAATCGCCCTTGCGGCCCCATTCCATGCTGTACTGATTCCACCCCTCTCTTGTACATTCGGCTTGTCTCTATGTTTTGCTTTGATGGAAACCATGTCATGGCTGAGCAGAGAAGACACCCCCACTCACCTCCCCAGTGGATGGCTGATTCTCCCTTTCCTCTACAAGTCCTTCTGAGCAACAGTTCCAGCAGGAATACAAGCACTGTAGGACGTGAGAAGTCATTTCTGAAAAACTGGCATATAAGAAAGGGCACAACAACAAATACAGGAACAAAAGCCTGTGCAGCACCCAGACTTTTGCAGAATTCTGAAGGTGATTCAGCCAGGCTTTGACATGTACATACAAGCAGCTATATTCATTAAGAACATTGCAAGAACTGAAACTAAAGGTATTTTAAGAATTCTGCAACCAAGAAAAGATGAGAGGGCAAGGACTGTTACTGTTTCAGATAAATGTGAGGAGTATATTACCAAGAAAAGAAGAACTGAATCATGTTCATTTCAGAGGAAACTATAAAAGAAGGAAGATATTTTGAGGTATTCTTGGTTGATCTTGAATTAATGAATCACTTGCAGTTGTGCTACATTAACATATTCCTTTATAAGAGATTATATACTAAGTTGAAGACATAGAAATTCATCGGGCTGTGTAAAACCACAGAAAATGCTCAAGACAAAATGAAAATGTTAGAAGTAGGCTAAGGTGTTTGGATTGGTTTTCATAAAAATGGGTCCATACCAGAAACTCCAGCAACAAGGTAACAGTCATAAAATCTACATTTGCTGAAAACAACATCCTTAAAGGTCCATTTCATAATGGTAAATAGTAGTTTAATTGAGATAAGTTTAAGACATTTCTAGAACTTACAGATTCATCCTTAAGTGACTGAGCTTCTATGAAACAGAGAGCCATTCTTGAATACAAAATGTTTTCATTAATATTTGTCTAGATCACAGTCTTCATAGACTGATAAGGCTAAATTTGTCGGAGATGCCCCAACTCATTCCTGTGAAGTGCAGACCTGTAAGAACGGGGTCAAGGAACAAAGAGAGGTAACTGATTTACTCCTGAAGGCAGGATTTGGAAACAGAGCTGGCAGACCAGGTTTCTGAAAGGAAAGTGCCTCTATACAGCCAGAAGCTAGGATAGAGGCTGAAATTTCTTAGGACGTCATCCAATAATAACAAGGTAGTCCTTAGAGAGTAACTGAACACAGCTGAAGTAGTTAATACATTATTATTTTAGAAGATAGAAAAAGGGGAGGCATAAGGAAGATGTGCTGTGCCTCTGTCACACAATGGTAAAGTGTGGTGGAGACAGCCTGGGGGGAGAGATGGAGCATGTCTCCAGAAACGTGGGTTTCAGCCTTCGCTGCAGTATCGAAGAGTCAGTGGTTTCTTTGTAGAAGTCGAGATTCCATTATAGCACATGTAAGCCATACAACAGAACTTTGCTATTTCTTCTGTACCTTCAAGGGCTAAATAGACCTTGTTCATAGACCTTTTCAGAGACTGGCAGACCACAGGCTGAAATCCTTGCTCCGGAGATGTGTGAGTGGGTGGATGCCCAGGCTGTCAGTGCCCAAGTCTTGCCTTGGCTTTGTGTCCTTGGGTGGCTGAGCTCCACTGCCTCCTCAGCTACCCTTGGCTTTTCTTCCTTGCCCTCTCAGCCTGCTGTGTCTCCAGCTGACCATGGTGCTCAGGCTGTCTTGCTGCTATGACCCATGCTTGCCCTCATCCTTAATGGCCCTCATGGTGCTCCCTGCCATCCACTCTGTCTCCTCCAAATCCCTTGTTTCTACACGTGTTCTCCATCATCCCTGCTGCTCTTCCTCCTTCCTGTTTGCTCCTCCCCAGTGCTGCTCCCCATCTTTACCTCCTCCCCTCACCAGCCCCATGCTCAGGGCAGCTTTTCTCTCCATGCACTATCCCAGATTACTCCAAAGGCTTTGGTGGCCGTTACGGTGTGGAGAGGGACAAGGTGGACAAAGCAGCAGTGGGATTTGACTACAAAAGCCAGGCGGAGAAGCATGACTCTCAGAAAGGTGAGCTGGGGGAGCCCAATGCAGCAGGCAGTGTCAGGACTGTTGGGACTGTGCCCACTGAGGCTGCAGGACACTCTGCTTGGGTTTTGCCACCTGCTGCATGAATGGTGGAAAAGCTGCGGGAAGCTGTCGGGTGCCCAGTGCTTGCAGCAGGGAAATGGGTCAGGTGAGGAAAGCCATTGCATGGTGCCTGACTGCTGGAAAAAAATCGGGCTAAATGAAGAGGAGCAGCAGATTTCTATGGGCACAGGGGTCTCCTGGGTAGTATGTCACCAAAGGAAGGGTGCAGGGGAAGCCCAGACAGATGCTAACAGCAGGTGACGTGTCCCAGGGGGAAGGAAAGGCTGTTGTTGCAGCCACAAGTGGGGAAGTCTGGACTTGTTCCATGTCTTTCTCTAAGTCCTGGGCAAGGAAAACTATTGCCCCTGCGAGAACATCCTGAGCTCACGGTGCTGCCACTTTTCTCTTTGCCCTCCCTTGTCTGTTGTCTTCTATGCCATGATCTGGATCCCTGTGGCTGAAGACTATTCTGTGGGCTTCGGTGGGAAGTTTGGGGTCCAGAGTGATCGTCAGGACAAGAGCGCTCATGGCTGGGACCATCAGGAGGAAGTGCAACCCCACGCATCTCAGACAGGTAGGGCAATGCTACCAGAGCTGGCAGCACAATTTCCTTGGAGCACACACATAGGTAGAGCTGGTGGCTCATACTTGACAGAGATTGAGCTGCTGAAAACTGAATGAGTACAACATTGCAGAGCAGCTGGGACGTTGTGAACTCCCAAAGCGCAAGGATAAATTGCCAGAGTAGGTGCATGCTTGGATCACTGGGGGACATGGAATCTAAGTCCCTGAATCAGGCTTCCCAGACTATACTGTGCTTTCTCAGTGAGGTATGTTCCTGACCATAAGCTCATTCAAAAGGTGAGCTCATGGGAATGAGGTAAAGCAGGTTCCAGGAATGGCTTGACTACTGTATAACTTCAGTGAATAAGGGCACATTGCACTCCAATGGCATGAGTGGCTTCTCACGCCAGTGCCTTGGAAGCAGATTTGGCAGTGTACAGCACTGAACACCCGTGCACTTCGCTCAAAGGAATGAAGGATTAGTCTTAAAAGTTACTGTCCAGAGCATTTTGCATGTGTTATTTAGTTCCATTTGTGCTAGGTTAACAGTTGGACTTGATGATCTTAAAGGTCTTTTCCAGCCTAAACGATTCTATGGTTCTAAGGTGCAGACAGAGCTAACGAATTTCCCTGTTCACAGCATACTGAAGTCAGAGGTGCACGCAGAATATAAAATATTATAAAATAGCCTCATTTTTTCCATACAGACTATGCCAAGGGATTTGGAGGCCGTTACGGGGTCCAGAAGGACAGAGTAGATAAGGTAAGACCACATGCTGCAGCCTGCAATTGCTTCCTGCTAATCACTGCTCAGTGCATTGCTGCAAGTGAAGAGACTTCCCGGCTGGAGGTGAGGCCCCACTGCTCTGTGCACAGCTATTGCAAGGGTGGGGGAACTCGCCCGGTGTAAATGCCAGAGGGTGCAGAGGAGTGCAGCCTGGGGAGATCATAATGCAAGGAAGAAAAAGTTTTCTCCGTTCTCAGCTCCTTTTGAATCATTCCACTCTCGGACTGAACAGTCATACACCTGCTTTCTCTTGGGGCAGGATTTAACAGCAGAGCCACAGGGGCTTTCTAAGGGCATCAGGCTCTGCCCTCCTGGATATCTAGTACCGTTTGAGATAAAGTGTTCTGGCTGCTTGCCGTCACTCCTACAGGCCCTTTGTGTACCAATACAGTCAGGATGAGCAGTGATGACTCCTTGGAGATGAAATTTTGTGAGAGTGCAGCCTTGTGAGAAGTCTGAGAGGCCACAGGCTACTGCACCATGCAGGCACTGTCTCTGACCCAGGAGAGGTGCTGGACCAGCCTGAAAGCCCATCTGGTGTCATGTCCCCAGCACTGACTGGCAGGTGGTGATCGTGCAGGGAGCAGTATGCATACAGAGTGGTTCTTGCCTTGGGCTACCTCCAGTGAGAAGGTGGTGTCACTGTGGCTGCAATTCCTCTAGCTGCTCTTACTCGAGGCATAAGGTTTGTTAGCAGCTGTCACACCCACACATAAACAAGGTTTCCCAGAAGCTGGCTGGAATCTTTGGTCTCTCAAGTAGCCAACTTGCAGATCTCCATGGTCTCTGCAGTATGTGATACAGATCTATGACCCCTCTGCTACATGGCTCCTCGCCCTCTTACACTACTCCCCAGCTGATATGGCTTTGTTCATGAGTGACTGGTCCCGTATCGCTCCCCCTTAACTACTGGTAAAATCTGGCCATTCCTCATGGCGCTGTCTGTAACTTGTCAGCTTCTCTGTTATTTGTTATCTTCCACAGGTTTTTTCTGTCCCGTCCAGGAGTTTCTTATGGTCAGGTCAGTTAGCTAAATCTCAGGCCAGGGCATAGTCATCCACCCACAAACCTTAACAAAACCCAGCAGGGTTGGGATTGGCAGGGATCAACCTTGCATGAGAAGAGCTCATCCAGTTTGCTGGTTCAAGTTTTCTGTCTGGGCTGAAACCAGGCAAAGGTTCTCCTGCAGCAAAATGCAGACTGTCTCAGGCACTTGAATTAACATTGTGCTTTGGCAGGCTACTCTGCAAGCTTGTTCAGGAAGGGAGGTCTTGCCAGCAGACGATGATCTGCATGGATGGGGATATCCTAAAGGATAAGAATCCTGGGTGGTGGTGGGGCCTTGGGGCATTTGGAGGAGGAAGCAAGGATACCTTCCCTGAACCACACTTTTTCTGTCGTTGGGCACAGTTGTTGTGCCTGGAACAGTAACAACATGGCCATACTCAGGAGATGGAGGAAGATGAAGACCTTTCTGCAGGGCTCTAAGCCAAGGAAGGACATAAACACGTACCTGTAACAACTGAGCATGTTCTTTTTCATGCTGCATATGTAGGCTGGACCGGTAGCAGAGTGGGAATGGCATCCTGCCCGCGGAAGAGATTAGCATGGTCTATGTATTTAACAACAGCAAATGGAGATGCATTGTCACAAGGCAAGGCATCATGTATGTGGCAGAAAAAAGCATGCAAGATCAGATGAGCACTTGTGCAAAAGTCAGGGCTGTGAGTCATTTTAGAAGCAGGTTGCAGAGAGGGGATATGCAGTTCTTGATCAGCTCAATGTGGAACATGAATTTATGCCTTTTGAGAGTATTGAAGCATAATCAAAGACGGTAAATAGAAGTATATTTTGGCAAGTACCAAAGCTCCTGATTGCCTAGTTTTCAGGCACTGCAGTAGTGCTGAATTCATTGCTCCAGAGTAAAGCATAATATACCACCAGGCAATCTTAATTCCCCTTTGATAAAGTTTTGATAAATCCTACTAAGTGTAGGATTCAGCTCTCTCACTAAGACTCCTAAATTTAAATACTGTCATATAAACAACATGTCTATCTGTGTAGACCTGGTTCTGACTGCCTGCTCAGGTGTGTTTTCTTTAAGGAGAGAACTACTCTCTGGGCAACGCTGCCTGTAGTAGGAACCGGGGCACCCAGCCCATGGGTGACACCTGCGGGTGTAGCCCTGAATACAGCTGTTAGTCTGAAAGCTGGATCCTACCTGCAGTTTCCTTTTTGTATGAAGCGGTTTCCTCATTAAAGTAGATAAACGTCCTGTATGTCACTTTCTTTTTGCTGCAAACACCTCATCGATGCTATTACCAGTTTAGCCATCTCTTCACATCTCACGAAGCCAGTGATAGCTTAGACGTTCACACATGTTTTCACTTCGACGTTTTCCAGCCGATGCTGCCGTACGCATGTACTGCAGGCAACGAGCTGCAGAAGGGATGCACGTTTTTCACGGTTAGGCAGCTGCAGCCGTGCATCCAGTAGGGAAGTGCTTCCATGCCTCATGCCACTGCGAGTGCATGGGACAGGCCCAGTGGCTCTCTGGACCTCAGGATGACTGCCATCCACTCAGCTTTTTACTGTTACCTGAGCACTTCTGCCACGAATGTCAGTCTTGCTGTCCCATGCAGCCATCATGTTGCCACTGTGCAACCTCTTTTGCTTGGCTCCATGCAACCTTTCCAGCCCTCAGGAGTGCCACCCCTCTAACAGGAGCAGCCCTTGCCTTTGGCTGGAGGGCAGCAGGCACTCCCACAATGCAGGGAAGCACCAGGAGAGCAGGGCTGCAGCCTCCACAGGGTTGTGGCAGTTGTGCAGAGGAGGACAGACACGGCTGGGAACAAAGCTTGCAGTCACCAGTAGACAAACCCAGCAGGAGACCTTGGCACTGTCCTTGCCTAACAAGCTGAACACCTTATTCGCTTGCTCTCACAGAGTGCAGCTGGCTTTAATGAGATGACAGCCCCCACCTCCTCATACGAGAAAACAAGATCTCTGGAGGCAGGTGAGAAACTGATTACCAGCCCCGGGCCTGGTTGGAAGCTGTGGTCCCTCTGTGGCAGCACACTGGCTGGCCTGTGCTGTGGTGGGGTGTGGGTTTCACCTGAGGGGCAGGAGAAGGTGGCTGGATTACAAGTTTCTCTGGGAGAGGCAGAGGACTAGGTTCCTCCTGGATGCTTGGGGTGGTGGAAGGGAGCCATTGGGCAGGAGTGATCAGCTGTCTTCTCCACAGGAGCTTCCAGTGGCACCAGCAGCCTGCGGTCACGATTTGAAAACATGGCCAAGTCAGCAGAGGAGGAGAGCAGAAGGCAGGCAGAGGAAGAGCGGATGAGGCGGCAGGCTCGGGAGTACCAAGTGGCTCGGCGGAAGGTGAGCCTTGGCCATCTTGCCATGTCCTCCAAGGCTTGAGAGCCAGACTTTTCCTCAGGGCCATGCAGCTCCGTGTCTATCTGATCTCTTGCCTAAACTGCCTCCCTGCAACTGCCAGGGACTGCCACTGAACTTCACAGCTGTCACTGGATTTTCCCTTTTGGCACATGGATCAGGACGTGTCTGCACCCAGCCATGACCCCCTGTGCCTTCTTGCCTCTAGTGCCTGGCAAGCACAGTGCAATCACACCTCCCCAGTATTGCCACCCCAGCAGACTGCATGCAGGGTTTTCCAGACTGGAGGTTGCATCCAAACCCTCACATTTACAAGACATCCTTCTACACTGTGCTGTTTCTACGTTCAGTGCACAGATAATGCTTCACTAATAAAGCACTCCCTGATACATTTCCTCCTCGGGGCTGCTTTCTGCAGGCCCCATAGGCATTACAGGCCTGCTAGTGTCCAGTCCTTAGGGCAGGTTTATGGGAGCTGGAACAGATTTCAGCTGGAGGAAAACTGAGAGCTGCTCTGTAAACTGGAACAGATTTCAGCTGAAAGAAAATTTGCTGAGTTGAGAATGGGAACGGACATTGCTCGGGATCTCATTCAAAGGGATTGAGGGGTTCTGATGCCTTTTCTCCAGCAGGAAATCCCACAGAGAGACAAGGACCACACAGAGGCAGCCCCTGCCACCAAGCCAACAAGGGTACTCAAGAGTGCTGACAGAGACAGGCCTGTGTCACAAGCAGAACAGGTGCCAACGTGGGCTGAGGAGATGCAGGAGGGGGAACAGACAGAGGGGATTACACCTGAGAGGGGGCTGTGCATAATGGGCAGCCCTGCATGAAGAAGGGGAGTGCAGCTGCAGCATGGGAAGCTGTGGAAGGAGTGAGAGGGGAGATGTTGGGGTGGTGATGGGACATGACTGCACAGCACCTCACACTATGAGATGGACTCTTGGAGTGGGTCAGTGCAGTGGCAGTACAGTGAGCTGTAGCTCTGTATGTGGAAGAGCTTCAAATAAATGAGCCATTAGCATCTTCACAGCAACCCCAGGTGCCAGTTCAGCACAGACCTAATGGCTGAACTGTTTTCCCATTGTGCGGAGGGTGATGCCCCATTTCTGTCATGGTGGCTCTAAAGGCACCTACAGTGGAGCTGGCTCCCTTGTGTTGGGCCCTGTGCAGTCATGGGAGAGCTGCTTGCAGTGGATGCTTTGCAGGTGACTTTGCTGTCACTTTCTCATTTCACAGCAGGAGGCAAAAAGGGAGGATGAGGAAACACCACCCACTTTGCCACCAAGGCCAGCAGACCTGGGTGAAGAACTCTGCAAGATCCCCAGCCAGGATCAGCCCATCTACAGTGAAAGTCTGGATGCCGGTGGAGACTATGAGGAGCTGCCAGAGCCCTCTGACTACTGTGACAGTACCAGTGGAGGTGCTGACTATGAGGAGCTGCCAGCACCCTTGGGAAAGCTGGATGCCATCTATGACCATGGGGGAGACGGAGGTGAGGACTATGAGGAGATTCTTCCTGAGGAGCCCAGCCAGAGCCAGCCCCACCTGGGTGAGTACTGATGGAAGAGCCCATGTCCTGGGGAGCTTGTGTCTGTCCGCTCACCTAACTGAATATATGGAACAGACTCCAGAGGGAATTTTTATCCTGAAGTCTACTGTGGTCATAGTAGCAGTCCATGATGATAGAGACTTGGTCATCTCCCACTCCCTTACCTGGCTATAGTAGCAGTCCATGATGATAGAGACTTGGTCATCTCCCTCTCCCTTACCTGGCTCCGAGGTGCAAGATCAGCTGCATGGGATGCTGGGCCAGGCTGTTGGAGCAGAACTCCAGCAGGAGGACTGAGGGCTGCCATGGGATCTAAAGAAGCTGGACCTGGACTGATGTTCTTGGTGCATGTTTCCTGGCAAGTGACTGCTAGTGCTGCACTGAGGCTTGGGGTTGCCCTCCTAATTCAGCCCAATTATTCTCTTAATTTGCTTAAATGGCTACTGCTCATGGGACCTGGTCTGGTGGTGTCTTCTGGGTGTGATGAGTGCAGGGTAGTCTTCCTCCAAGCGCATAAGCAAACTGCATGGGCTGTTGTTGGTGAAGTTTCTGTCACAGCTTCATTGGTACTGGAGATGGTAAGTGGAGAGGCTGGAGTTATGTCTGGTCTTTTTCTTGGGAGAGGAACATGAAGCATCAGGACCTTGCCTCTCTCCTTGCAGAAGGGGAGGGAAGCCATACATCACTTTGAGCCATGGTACATCTCTCTCCGTTGGTAGGGTTTGGATGTGGTTCACCCCAAGGCTGACAACTGAGTAGAGGGTGGCACTGGCCACATCTATACAGCTGCTTTCAGCCTCTTTCTTATCTGTTTGTCCTGTCTTCTGCAGGGGAAATGGACAATGTTTATGAGGTGGAGGTGCCTGGGACCTGTGCAGTGGCTCTCTACGATTACCAAGGAGGTGGGTCTG
Source organism: Microhierax caerulescens (assembly GCA_035590215.1). Taxonomy (NCBI): domain Eukaryota; kingdom Metazoa; phylum Chordata; class Aves; order Falconiformes; family Falconidae; genus Microhierax; species Microhierax caerulescens. The sequence goes on along the minus strand of JAVJGJ010000057.1, from coordinate 72,897,575 downwards.
CCATCCAGGCTGTGGGGAGAGGCACTGGGAGCTGGCCAGGGTGGTGTGACAGGGAGGTGGTAGCTTACACCATCAGTAGTGGTGAAAAGATTTCAACTTGGTGGCTTAAATTTCTTCCTCTTGGAAAGCAGAATGAGACCTGTCTCAGATGAAACAGAGAAGCTTCATCTTTCATCTGTAAAGCCTTGCTCCTTCTCTGCCTTATCTGTGCTGTTTGATGGGGTTTAGGTGAGATGAAGTCTGAGGATTACCCGAATGCTTGTTCTATATTCTTCTCCTGGCAGAGGGGAGAGGGGGGACATAAAACCAGCTCTCTCTGTGGTTATCTCCTTTGCATTATGACTATCTTTTCTTAAATCTTTTGCAGAAGGAGATGATGAGATTTCTTTTGACCCTGATGACACAATCACACACATTGAGATGGTAGATGAAGGCTGGTGGCGGGGGCAGTGTCATGGCAAAGTAGGCCTCTTTCCAGCAAATTATGAAGCTTCTACAGTGAAACTGGAATTGTTCAAGCTGCTTCCTTCCAAACTTTTGCCTCTCTGCTTCAGCTTTTTACATGTTATTAGCTTAATTTGGCTTGGCATGTCTACATGCAAGAAATACCAAGGAACAAACTGGCAGTGTCAGAATGTTTTGGCCTGTGCTGAAGAGGACTTTGGCCTGGGACAAAGAGTTCGCATCCATGTCCAGATGGGAAAGGTGGGATGGTTTAAAAGCATGTGAATGCAATACAAGACATCTTTTCTACCTAGGCTGTCCCACATGTCAACCATCAAGTTTGCAGGAGAAGTATGTCCCTTCCTGTTCCCAACACGGCAATTCACAAAAAAGAAACATCAGCTCTGACCAGGTCAAGGCAGAAAGGACATGACATGTGGAACCTACTTAAGTTGCTGCATCCCTGGATGTCATCCTATCCAGGGAACGAGGAAAAGAGCACTGTGAAGCCCAGACTTGCCTTTATTCCCAGCAGGGGGTTCCACCTGCAGGATGGATGAACCATGTTTGCAGCGTGGGGTAGAGAAATATGAATCTGGTCTATCAGAGCTGGGCACTGGGAACATTTGACCAGTGAACGCTGCCGACTTCCCCTGCACACAGATACAAGCTTGGCTGCAGTGAGCTGTTCCATTAAACCAAAGAAGTGTGAGCTGGCTCAATGAAAATGTAGGATGATCTTGCTAAGATAGGAGATTACTCGCTTGTTTTTCCTCTGTGTGCCAAGAATGCTGTTGGGAGATGCGTCGTTTCTGGGGTAAACCTTGACAAAGTAAGTGTAAAAATTAGATTACTTTCTGAGAAAAACGATTCTGGAAAATCTGTCTTGGAGCAAGAGAAAAATACTAAAAGGCTTCACTTAACAAAAAGTGTGTTAATAACTGCCTTGTTCCTCATCCAGACAGTCCATCAGAGGAATGTTCTGCTAGGGAAATCCTTTCAATCTATCAAACAAATCAGAATAAGTGCTGCTTGATACAGGCAGTACAATATTTTTAAGAGAGCTGCATTTTTCCTGTTAACTGCTCTGACAGTATAAATAAGCATACACATGCAGGTGGGGTGGGAAGAGCAGTCCCACAGCTCATCTCTAGCCTAAGGTCTCATGTGCTTTGCAGTCAGTGCCAAAGGTAGGTTCCCCCATCCAGTATTTCGCTCAGCCTCTGCTCTCTGCCGGTGGGTGTTTGGAGTCCTGTGCTGAAGTCAGGCCTCCCCAGTGTGGCAGTAAAATAGTTAATGCCTCATAGGCCTTTGTAAGACTCACAAATTAAATATTTGCAGGTAATGGTCTCACCAGTTTAGTTAACAAAGGAGTGAATTATTTGTTAAAGGGTGTGCTGGCTAGATCCTCTTTTTATCTGAAGAATGAATGCTATTGTTATTTCCAATATCCTGCTTATCTGACACAGTTTGGTGAAGAATGAGTTGCATAACCTGAAGGTATACAAGCTGTGTAACTGCCCGTTTAGGCAGAGCTCGTGTCAGCAGTGTCTGTCACTCTGCTGCTCTGTGCTCTCCCTCATAGCTGTAGTAATAAACTCCTTCTGTTCTGGCCTGACTAAAATTATTTTCTGGTGGGTTTTGGTTTGGGGTTTTCATTCACTAGTTTTGGTGGGCTTTTTTTCTCTGAAATAACTTCCTCAATATTTTTTCTTCATGCAGTTCACCCTTTATTTCCTGATGTTCCTTTCCAGGGGGCTCTCCTGAATGGTCCTCATTGTGGCACGCTCTTTTACATGTCCTAGTGACACTCAGAACTAGGGATGATTCAGTACTTCTTTTACAATCAAGAAGGGTGTATAACAAGTAGAGCTGGATGAGAGGTTGCAACCTGTTTGGGTAGGAGCAACAGGCCATCCCAATACATGTTTACAGAAACACTTTTTTCCCTGAATAGTAAAACCAGTGTGTGTTGTGCACTAAGAAGAACTGGCAAACCGCTCCCAACAAGCTGTGTGCCTCATAGGCCAATTTTTTTGACTCTCCACTAGGATTTTTTAGGAACAGACTGGATTTTGCTGGGTATCTCTTGGTAACCGAGCTATGGATGGGCATGTTTTGCCCCCTTCCAGCAACGTGCCCCTCTGGCACAGCTGCAGGCGTGCACCTGCAGATGCAGCCTGTGCCAGCATCCCTCCCCATGCAGACCCTTGCACTGGTGGCTGGCTGCTCCTGGCTTCTGCCGTGGCGTTGGACACTGCTGCCCCTCGTGTACCTGCCTGCAGAGTTGGCCAGCGGTGGGATTGCCCTGTCACCCATGCGATCGTTTGAGCTTGGACCCAGCTGCAGGGCCCTGTAAGAAGACGTTAAGCTGAGGTGGTGCCAGCTGGGCAAAGCAGCGTGCCCCACGTCACCAGCCAGCCCTCAGTCACTATCATCCACAGCCACACCACTCACAACAACTGCATTTTGATTTGTTTATGGCTATAAAGCAAAGTAAGCATTTCTGGTGAGGATTTAAGCAATGCCAGCTCACAGCTTGGTGCTGATAAAGTGCTGTTCGACCAGAGCATTGAGGTTGATGGGTGGCCTGTTTAAACTGCCGGCTGCTGCACTAATGTACAAAATGCTACAGAGCTTTCATGGCAGCCTGGAGAAACCCAGCAGACATCAGACTCGGTGCCAAAGCATGTGTAGGAGGAAGATGGTGTGAGAGCCCCTTTGCAGTGGCCAGATTTTTCAGTGCAAGACGCTGCCCCTTGTCCCATGCAGGGCCTGGCTCAGTGCCTTGGGCAGCCCCAAGGCAGAGCCCAGAGCCTTGCTCAGGGCCAGCACGTGTCTGATGCCATGTGAAATTGCCTTTCACAGCATGCCCTGGTGGCAGCAGGTCCTGTGCTGAGCTCAGTACCTGACACTTGCAAAATAAAGGCATAATCCTGGAACCGTAGCCTTCTTCCCAGCTGGATTTTGCCGTTTTGCCATCGGTGATGTGCTGAGGGTCAGACAAGTGATGGCAGTGTCATCCCTGCCTGGGCAGGGAGTCCTGAGCCCACTGCCGCTGTCAAAGGTTTCCCACAGACAGGTAGTGCTGCACCTGGGTCACCCCAGCACTGTTGCAGCCCTGGTATTGCTCACGCGTTGCTGCCTGGGGAGCCCAATGCACCCCAACCCCGCACAGCCTTCCGCAGGGCCCCCCGCACCTCCCGGTTGCGGAGGCTGTAGATGAGGGGGTTCAACATGGGGGTGACGATGCAGTACAGTGCAGAGACCAGCGTGTCGGCTGTGGGCGAGTAGCCGGAGCTGGGCCGGTTGTAGTTCAGGTTGGCCGTCACAAAGTACAGGGTGATCACAAGCAGATGGGCAGAGCATGTGGAGAAGGCCTTGTGCCAGCTGCTGGTCATGGGCATCCTGAGGATGGTGACCAGGATGTGGAGATAGGAGATAATGATGAGCAGGAAGGGGCTGAGGCCCACGAAGATGCTGGCAGCATGAAGTGCCACTTCGCTGGGGTGGGTGTTGCTGCACGCAGCCTTCAGCAGTGGGGGGACATCGCAGAAGATGTGCTGGAGCTGGGAAGCCCCGCAGAAGGAGAGTCTGGAGGCCAGGAGGGTGTGCACAGCTGAGTCCAGCATCCCCCAGAGCCAGCAGCCGGTGGCTGCTGCCACACAGACACCCCAGCTCATGGCATGGGTGTAGTGCAGGGGCTGGCATATGGCTGCGTAGCGGTCGTAGGCCATGACGGCCAGGAACGCACACTCGGCCCCCGCACACATCATCAGGAAGAACGTCTGTGCCAGGCACCCGCAGTAGGAGATGGTCGCCTGCAGGCGCAGGGCGTTTGCCAGGATCTTGGGCACCGTCACAGATGAGTAGCACATGTCCAAGCAGGACAGGTGACCAAGGAAGAAGTACATGGGACTGTGGAGGTGGGGATCCAGGGACACAAGGGCGAGCATTGCAGAGTTCCCCAGCAGTGTGGCCAGGTAAATGGTCAGGAAAAGAACAAAGAGGAAGGGCTGGCCATGGGAAAAGCTCAGGAGCATGAACTCTGTCACCCGGATCTGGTTCTCGCCTGCTATGGGGCCAGCTGTGTTGGTCTGTGGGCAGAAATGAGCACTGTGAAGAGGAGGTGGTGACTGCGAGCCAGGGAACTGGAGCACAGTCACCCACAAGGCAAGGGTGTCACTGGTACAATGGTTTTGGTCCTATCTCCATAGTTGAACACATCCCGTGCTTCAATTTTCAGATTTCACAGACACTAGGATTTTAGAGTCCAGAGAGCTGCCATTCAATGTTGGATGCCTGACTGCAAGAGAATCGCATAGAAGAAACCAAGATCGGTGTGCACCTGGACTAACCCACAGCTCCTGGGTTCTCCTGCCAGACCAACCCTCTATCTTGATGAGTATACCAAGCAGGTCTGTCTTTCCCTCCTGTTTGCTCTTCTGGTGACTACATACTTCCCTGCCCCCCTGGAAATGGTCACATCATTCCTTACATGCCACAGCCACCAAGCACGGAGTTGGGGATGTGGCATCACCCTGTACCAGTTAAAAGAATTTTTTTTTTCTTTATCCTGTCATCTGCTCTGCTATTTTTGGGATGCTTTGCTCTGAAATAACCAGCACTTTAAAAAGCACAGCTTCCATCTGAGGGTGACCCACCACATGGTGTTTGTCAAGCCCCAGGTGAATTTAAGCTATCAGGGATCCCCACTGGCCTGGGTCTCCGCACCTGTCTTCCATCATCCTATTTCAATTTTCACCCCAACAGGAGAGTTTTGCTGACTGGTGTGTGAAGCTGCAATCACCATGTCCACATGGTGGGTGAGGCATAGGAAGCAGTCATTGCTTACAAACCTCGGGCAAGGGCTGTTGAAGGTGGTGCTTGCGGCCAGGGCTATGCTTCCCACCATGCCAGTGCCATGAAGCCAGGTGCTTTGGTGTGCAAATACAGCCTGGTGCAGCAGAAGAAATGGGGCTGAGAGCTTAAAAATCACCTGCAATGACCTTGTCTTAGGGTGAGGATCTGTCCCAGCCAGCACTCGGCACGGGCACCCGCTGCACTGAGCCAGCCTGAAACCAGGGGCTGCTCTTGGCTGGGTGAGGAAAAAGATCCAGAGAGGCTTAAGCTCATGTATATGACGGTAAGGGGGTGAAGAGGGCTGGAAAGCAGCAGGGTGCACTGTGGCTGTGTGGCAGTGCAGGGCGCTTTGGGGAACTCCAGGTGATCTTGGGGCTGTGTGTAATAAAATCCTCTTCTCCCTGTGAAGCTTTTTCTTTGGCTTCATTGGATTGCCTCAGTAGATGCTAACACTAAACTATTCCTGACTCAGAGAATAAGGTCACTGGCCAGTGTACTGGCCATGGCTGAGCAAGTGTTTGCCAGGAGCTGCAGTGGGACCAGTGCTGGCTTCTGGGCAGGTTCTCAGTGACAGCACTGGGGGATGTCTGGGGTGTGAGGGAGGATTGCACATCACTAACTCAAGGATTTTGTTCCCTGCTATTATGACTTGGAAACTGTACAGCCTGCCTGCCTCAATACAGGGCAGCTGTGAGCAGCTTTTCCTTACAGGTAACTCTGACAAACCTCCTGTGGTCAGGATTCAACAGCATTCCCAAACAAGACAGCAATTCATATCACTCTCCATTTACTAAACATTAAAGATGCCACATGATGGCTATGCAGGGGCCATTGCTGTTATATAAGACCAAAGTGAATATGAACAATAACAACTACAAAAAAGGAAGTATTCCCTTCCTCTTTATAGATGTGGTTTTGGCAACTGAGGTCAATTTTTATGTCTCTTCACAAGATTAAACAACACAGTTAAATTTCAGGCTGGTACCCTGGCTTTGCACCTATTAAACTGGTTTTAATTTCTCTGTTCAAAGCATGTATCAACATATCAGTCATAATTTTTAGATGTTGTGCTATGAAGAATCCACTGCTGCAGTTGGGGAGTTATTTTATTATAGCTACTTACCGCAAGAAACTGTCAAAGCACTGTTAAAAATTGTGTGCTTTGTTCCCCGTTGGAATTGCTTGAATGCCAGCTCTGTTTTATTCATAATTTCCAAGTCTTTCTGTTCCAAATTAAGGACCCTCTGTTGTAAGTTTTATCTCCTTGCTTCTTCTTGGACACTGTGATCAGCGTCAGTGTCTGCTGAGTAGAAGAGCTAAGTTCTGATTTATTTATCTTTTACTCTCCATTTTTTCACCTTTTTTTATTTTTTTTAAATATTGAGAGGGAAACTCAGTCAAAAGCTTAATTCTTTGCCTAGCATAATGACATCCAAACTTGTTACTCTATCTTGTCTTTGGGTGCTATGAGAAACCACTGCCTGGATGAGCTCTCTGGCAGTCTCCCAGATCAATATATTCTTTAATAGTTGCTGGGTTTTGTTTTATTTGTGCTAATTTTGCATACATTGGACAGGTACTTAAGGACTTTACTATCCAATATTTGGCAAATCTCAGACCGTCTCTCTTCCTCCAGCCAGCCCCCAGCCAAAGCCACGTGCATCTTGGTACAAGAACAGCCTGACTTGTTTGGCCAGGTGTTGCAGCCAGGAGCAGGCTCCTGAGCAGGGTGGGAGCTGGGAGCGACCACAGCAGTGTTCCCTGGGAGTCAGCTCCTGTCTCCAGCTGTCCCTGTCTGCAAAGCTGCACAATGTGCATGTTGATCTGTATCAATCCAAAATTGTGTGTTGTGAATTTGCACAGCGCTAAGGGACTTGGTTTTGTTAGGGCACAAGTGCCTCCACGGTGCAGGTGTGAGAGGGAAAGCCCTGTCCAGGACCTCACTGGATGCTTTCACTACCAGAGGCAGGGGTGTGCAAACAGCTTATGGTGAAGCTGGCGCCAGTGAAGGTGGGGACCTGCCTTTTACACGGGAGGAACAGGGGACCTCAGGAACCAGAGTGATAAAAATAAGAATAAATTTAATAGTAGGAGGTTAGGCACGTAAAGGTTAGTCACCTGTTTGTGCTCTGAACTAGGGCTCAACACTTGGAAGTAAGAGCAGGTGAGCAAGAGGTGTGAGAGCTCACCACGTGCTATCGGTGAGCCCTTGGTTTGATGTAGGTACACAGCGATGGCATGTAAGTCATCGTATTTGCGGCAGCAGGGAATTGTTAGCTCTGCTGCAGGAGGGACAGTGACTTGTGGAGGGCTGCAGGTGATGCTCTCCCCATGCTGACAACTTCAGGCTGGGTTAGGAGTGGAGCTACAGGGCTGCAGTATAGCTGTTGGAGTCATGCAGAGGAATGACTCTAATTCTTCACCATGGTCTGGAAGAACGTAGCAGCCAGTGGAAACAGCCACATGACAAGAAATGCCAGATTTAAACCCTTTGCCCTCAGACGCCCTCAATGAACTAGGAAGACATGGTAGGAAAATCTCCCTTTGTTCCTTGGACGGCACAGGAAGGAGCCTTGGCAGTCTCCACCTTGCCTCAGCTCCTTTCCTCTCTCTCTCTCACTTGCACTGAAGGCAATTTCTCACGGTAACTAATGACCTATCCAGCATTTCCTAGTGCATCTACACCTTTGCCCACCACTGACCGGTCCAGAAAGGCTGCGTGGGGGCAGAGAGGGAGCACTGGTGCCAACAAGCGCCAAGGAGGCAGCTGGCTTCTGTCACTCGCCCTGGGAAAGGGAAGGTACCCCGGACCCGTGCGGTGGTGGTGCACCAGCCTGTGACCCAGCTCAGCTCCAGCAGTCTCTGAAGCAGGATGCCTTACATTGCCATTCTGCACTTGTGCATAGCTCCAGCGTTTTGGGGTGCATTATGTCACCCTTTCTTCTACAGGAGGCCAGATGTGCTCCATGCCCACCCAGGGAAGTCAGCTGCTCTTGCAGGAGGATGTGGATTTCCTCAGCAAGCCACCACATCCCATCTGCACTCAGGTGAGCAGACCAGGAGAATATAGCCATGGGAGGTAAGGTCCTGAGCCTTGGGTATGATCCAGTCCCAATTTGAGGTGATGGCTGGACTGAGGGAGCCAGCAAAAACACAGGATTAATTTCTCCTGAGAAGGACTGGACTGTTTTGTTTGAGGCATCACCAGCAACCACAGCCTGCTTGCATGCCCAGACCACCCAGGAGCCCTGGGTCCCAGCACCGGCTTTGCCCCCAAGCAGTGTGCCAGAGGGGACCCCTCTGAGGGTCCCACCATCAGTGAGGCCCTGGCCCACCACATGCAGCAGTCCTGCCCTCCCAGCCCTCCCTTACCTCCATCTCCAAGAGCAAACAGTGGACGGCATCCAGAGCTTGGTAAGAGGGAAAAACTAACAACATCCCCCAGTGCTGTCCAGTTTGTCTTACCTGCATGAGGAAAAGTCTGTGTGCCTTCAAGGCTTGTGAGCGGAGGAGAGGCTTTTAACCCTGTGAGGGCCCTGGGGGAGAGGCTTTCAGAGTTAGCTCCTGTTCAGTGGCAGGAGCAAGGAGACAGCCTGCACAAGTGGGACCTGAGCCCACAGGACAAAGCCCTCCTGGCACAGGACCCACCCTGAGCTGCTGTTCTGCTCCAGGCAGACTCCAGACCAGCCAGAGCTCTCTAGCCCTGGCCCCTGCTCCAGCTCCTGCAGCAGCTCTGGGGTCACCTGGATTGCAGCACATCTAACCACGTCAGGCACCCAGGGCCATGGGAGGGCGGCTGGCTGGGGAGACTGGGAGCTGCAGCCCCTACATCTTTCTTTATGATCCCGTTTTATCTGTTGTAGGGCTATGAGGTGCCTAACATTGGCCAATGCCAGCAGGGAGGCAGCAATGAGAAGGGCTTGGCCGTGCCTGCAGCAACAAACCTGTGGGCAACACAGCCATGAGGTGGCTGCATGGCATCTGCACCGCAGCTGTGCTCCCATCATCTCCAACCACCCGGCCCAGGCTGTGCAGGGCTCTCTGGAGAGGAGAGTGTGGTCCAGGGGACTAGGAGAGAACATGGCCACGGTGGGACTGGGATCCAGCAGCAGCTCTGGCTGGACTTAGTTAAGGCACCAAGTAGAGTCCTGTGAGTTCTTGAGGAGCTAGGCAGCAGGATTACATGGGTTTACACAAGGTGAATGCTGCCTGCTCTGAGCCTGGAGCCATTCCTGATAGCAACAGCAGGTTTAGCTGGAGTTTGCATAATGCCATGGAAATGCAAAGTGGGAAACCCAGGAAATTGGAAGACTGCAACAGGGAGTGAATGTGGAGATCCGAGGCTGACATAAGTATTGCTGCAGCAGGAATACAGCATTACTTTATTGCAATATTTTTGCAACCTCCGTTTCCTGATGATATCGGGCAATAGGAGCTCATCCTATAATAACCTCTGTATCTGAAATGTCAAGAGCTGAGGAGCTGAGCAGTAAAGCAGGGAAAGCATAGGCAACAAGCCTGCATGGGAAGGAATACCCTGTGTGGAAATCAAGCATAGATGCTAGAGGGAGGTACTACTTCAGTAGGGGGAAAATTCATGTCAGAGACCATATCTGAGGCTGTAAAAGATGAATAGCAGCAATTATGAGCCCTGTAGGTGTACAGAAGCGTGTTTTCAGGGAAGCTGGGCTGACAGGCTAGAAGGACCATGATAACAGGACTTTGTGGCACAGCCACTTGCTTTGAGTTTACAAAATTACACCTTTATTTTGTGGCAAGGATGAATATTTGTTTCATACAGAAACTCAGTGGCACAGCATTCCAATATAACCTGGTGACTCTCCCAGGATTCTAGATGAAGGCACATGCTGGCAGCGCTCAGAGAAACCCCCCTCCCACACTGATATTTGAAATAAAGCTTTGCTGAGACCATCAACACTTAGCACAAATATTAAAATACACTGAAATCTTGCCAGATGCCAGAAACTTGGTATTCAGCTCTGATAATCCATGTCCATTTTCTGTGGTAATGTCTTCAGGACAGTCTTTAGGAGAAGAAATATCAATGTTTGCATCTTCTGCTGGTCTCCTGATGCATATCAAATCAAGCCTTGGTGATCCAGTGTGAAATTAAATCTCCATGAATTTGTGAAGTGTTAAGGCAGTTGGGTTTTAAACCAAATGCCTAAATTTGGGTATGCACCCGCAAAGATTGGGCCCAGTCCTGTAAGTGCTCAGCACTCCTGGAAATCAGGCTCATAACTGGGTGCATAAGTGTTGCACTTTCCAATAAACAAGTGTACTGATGTAAACCCAGGAACTTCTCCAAGTCCTGTTTCCCTATTTGTTTTGAGAGATGTGTTTTTCCAGCTCAAGGATTCTTAAGCAAAACCCACCGTTGCTTGTACCACAGCTCAGTACAGGAATACTGCCAGCTCGCTCTTACTGGGCTCCACACGTGCACAAATATTTCCTTTGGACACAGAGACAAGAAAACTGGTGCAATTCATGGTGTTCAGGGTGGCAGGAATCTGCTTGCTGGATCCAACCCCTACCCAAAGCATGGTCACCTCCACAGACAGACAGAACTGCTTTGGGCTGCATCCAGTCAGGTCTGGAACACCTCTAAGGCCAGAGATCCCACAGCCTCTCTGAGACCCTGCTCCAGTGCTTAGTGATTCTCAGAGTGACTGTTGTTCCTTACATCCAGGTGGAAGGAAACCTCTTGAACCTTCAGCTCTGGAACCTCTGGGGGGTTTGGTTGATGGTAAGCTCAATGTATGTCAACAACATGTCCTGGTGGCCAAAAGGGCCAGCTGTCCTGGAGTGCACTGGGCACAGTGTAGCTAACTGGTGAAAAGCAGCAATTGTCCCGCTATACTGAACCGTACCTCAAGTGGTGTGTGCAGTTTCAGGCTCCATAATGTGAGAAGGATATAGAAATATTAGAATGTGTCCAAAGGAACACAATGAAGATAGTGAAAGGAGTAGAGGGCATGACTTAAAAGGAATAGGTTAAGGATGCTAGGTGCTTTCAGCTTAGGGGAGACTGAGGTGACCTCATCGCTGTCTACAACTTCCTCATGAGGGGGAGCAGAGAGGAAGGTGCTGATTTCTCTCTGATGATAAGAGAGAATGGCTTAAAGCTGTGTCATGGGAAGTTCAGACTGGATATTAGGGAAAAGTGCATCACTGAGAGGGTGGTCAAGCAGTTGAACAAGCTCCCCAGGAAAATGGTCATGGCTCCAAGCCCGTCAATGTTCAAGAAGCTTTCAGACAATGCGTATATACATGGTTTAACTTTTAGGTTGCCCTGTGTGGAGTCAGGAGTTGGACTCAATCACAGAATCACAGAATGGTCAGGGTCAGAAGGGGCCTCTGGAGATCACCTAGTCCACCCCTGCTAAAGCAGGTTCTCCCAGAGCAGGTTGCACAGGGTCACATCCAGTCAGGTCTTCAATGTCCCCAGAGAAGGAGACCCCACAGCCTCTCTGGGCAGCCTGTTCCAAGGCTCCGTCACCCTCAGGGTAAAGAAGTTCTCCCTGATATTCAGGTGGAACTTCCTGTGTTGTGGTTTGTGCCTGTTGCCCTTTGTCCTGTCACTGGGCACCCCTAAAATAAGCCTGGCCCCATCCTCTGCATGAAGATGCCCTTAAGATGTTTGTAGACATTGACAAGATCTTCTCTTGGTCTTCTCTTCTCCAGGATAAACATGCCCAGCTCCCTCAGCCTTTCCTCAGAAGGGAGATGCTCCAGCCCCCACATCCTCTCCGTACCTCTGCTG
>JAVJGJ010000057.1:72776935-72794616 GCA_035590215.1 Microhierax caerulescens | reverse complement strand
GGGGGGCAGCCTGCCACGGGGAGGCAGGGGGCAGGGGGCAGTGCTCCAACTGCAGACAGGGGGCCATGGGGAGCTGGGGGGCAGGGTGCCATGGGGAGTTGGGGGTAGGGGGCAGCGCTCCGGCTGCAGGCAGGGTGCTGTGGGGAGCTGGGGGGCAGGGTGCAGGGTGCCATGGGGAGTTGGGGGGGCAGGGGGCAGCGCTGCCAGCTGCAGTAAGGGCAGCACGTCATTTGCATCCTGGCCGGCGCAGCCTGCGCACCGACAGCCTGGCTGATGTGCAGAGGAATTGGCTGCAGCCGCAGCCCAGGGCTCTCCAGCTTTGCAGAGCCAGTAGCAGGAGCTCACTCGCAGGTGGTGCACAGGTCGTGCTCCTGGGAGAGCAGGGCTGCCCACCTGTCCCTGCTGCCCGTCACGTGCGGCAGCAGGCGCTGGGTTTCATGGGATGCAGATGGGGGTCGGAGGCTGTGGCACCCGCTCCCCCCGGGCAGAGAGGCAGGGTGGAAGCAGATTTGGGTGCAGGCTCCCTGCAGAGCAGGGATGGGCCGCGCTCAGTCTGTGCTGGGGAGCGGCGGGCAGCAGGACGGCGTGATGGCTGCTCTGTCAGACCCGTGGCTGCCCCACAGGCTGGGCACCCTGTGCTGCTCCCTGCACAGCAGTCCCGTGCTGTCACCAGCACGCAGCCGTGCTCAGGCTGGTGTCGGAGGCATCTCTTTCTTTCAGACCAAGGCAGTGTCTGCAGAGAGCTGTTGCATTTATGGTTCAGGTGGGGGCTGACTTCCCAAATAGAAACTGCCTGTTTTGCAAACTCCTCTTCTGTGCTAGCTGAAGTACCTTCACTTAAATAATGGGAGGCAGGAAAAATCCAGCTGGCTTAACTGCCTACATCCCTAAAAGCTGTACATTGCCAGCATGACTGGCCTTGAACTTCCCTAGCCTCCTGTGCATCATCCCCTATCATACAACGTCTCTGTGATTTAGGCACTCAACAGTGCTCATTTCTTACGCCTTGAACAGACAGGTTTGGTCCCTGTCTGCAAGGTGACATCCAAGCAGATGGGGGCATGACCTGTGTGAAAATGGGGAAAACGAGCAGCTGAGCCTGTCCCATCTGCCACTGCTGGGCTTGCCACCACACCGCCCTCTCCTCCATGAGACACTCTGGGATGTGTTTGCTATGTTTTGCAGGAGTTCACAGGACAGATGCTCCAGATCTGTATGTATTCCCTGCCTCCTCCCCTCTTACAGGGCATGGGTCCTTGATCTCACCCAGCTGGAGAGAAGCAAGGATCCTAAACCTCTTCCCTGCTCCTGCTTCTGGCCACTCCTGGCCCAAATGGGTCCTGCTTCTCCCTGCAGTTAGTGGCTGTTGCATTGGTGTCCAACCAGAGCCTGGCTCCCCTTCCCAGGGCTGCTGTGGCGCAGCAGAGCTGTGGCACACTGTCTCTCAGGCCAGGTGGGGACCCCTCTCCTGGCATAGTCTCTTGGCTTCTCAGACCCTTTTCCCTGGGCTGGGATAGGCTTTGCAGTTCAGAGGCGCTGCTGTTGAGCTGTTCTTCCCCGGAGTGCAGCCACAGGGCAGGGAAAACCTCTAGGCACAGGCATCTTCCCGGAGGTGTCCTTCCTCTGCTTTTGCTGCTCTGCTTGTCTGGCTTTGCTCTGGCAGCGGCCCTCTCTGACGGACAGCCCGCAGGGAGCCTGACACTTTGGCCGCTTTGTGGGTCTGTGTGGGGCTCTTGCTCCAGGCCAGGGTTAGTGTCTGCACCCCAGGAGGGACCTCGCAGCCTGCGGGTGCAGGCTGAGACTCAGGCGGGCTGAGGAGAGGGAAGGATATCCCATAGGCAGGGATAAGGCACAGGACCTTGATGGCACCTGCAAGAAGGGCAGTCAGATTGCCTGCCTTATCATGGGAACACTCCTGGCCTCCTCTGACCTGGCTCTGCATCTTCTCCCTGGACCTGTCCAGAGGCTGAGTTGTTCTGAGTGATGGGGCACATGCATCAGGGATCATCCAAGAGAAGAGGCTTTCTTCCCTGCTTGCTCTGGGAAGAACACAAACATAAGGAGGAGGGATGGGACCACAACAGGGATCACTGGCCTCCCCAGGACTGTGTGGTGCCAGCAAGGGGTTGGTGTGCTGAAGGGGTTTTGCTCACTGAACTCCAGCCCTTGTACAGTCTGAAGCGACCCCATACCCTCCTCCCACGGGTACCTCTGGGCTTCTGGGTCTGGCTTGGCTGCTGTAGCATGTGGCTGATCTGCCGTGGGCTTTACTATAGCAAGCTCTGCTTGAAGGTGGGGATTGTCTCTTTTGGGATCTTCGAGCACAGGGTGGACTGGTAGCTTTTCAGTAACAAGTCAGACTCCCTTAGCTGCCACAATTTCAGAGATCAGGACTTCATCTGGGCAAAGTTCAGTTTATTCATGTTGGTGTCTGCTGTCACGGTTGGAGCCTCCAGGTGGATTTTTAGACTGTGAAGCAGCTGACTTTTCAAGTCAAGTTTCCCAGCTCTCTTGGAGTTGTCTCCAAGCCTCTTTTAGGTTCCTTTTGCAACTCTCCAGCATGTGTTTATTCAGCTGAAAGCCTTTGAATTCACTGTTAGTGGCTTCCATTGTTAGAGCAAATCTCCACCTGAGGCTGTGACCTTGTCTCTGAAAAGGCAGTCTCTTCAGGCACATCACAGTTTATGTCCTAATGATGGCCCAGCACTTTGAGGTTAAATTGTCTGAGCAGCCTGCACGGGCTCTGAGCTCTGGGAAGAGCAGCCAAGCTGCCCTACACCCTTACAGACAACTTGGGAAATGGAACCTGGAGTGCAGGAGGCACAGGACACATCTCCTGCTTCGCACAGACCTGTGAGATGCAGAGGCGGGTGGAGACCGGGGAGGGCTGTGCTTGGAGGGGAAGGGAACACATCTGAATGACCCAAAGGAGACTGTTTATCACAATGCAGAAGCAGCTGCTACTATTTCCTGCTGTGTAGGAGAAGAAGAGCTCTGCTGGGGACATAAACAGCTTATAAACCCCTCAGAGTACTGACCAACAGAGCTTGCAAACAGCCCTCGTTTCTGACAGACAGAGTTGCCCCAGAGAGCTGCAGGGTTCCCAGAGCTTATGGGACTGTCCTGGGCAGGGGCAGAGGCTGGGGCTGTGGGGGAAGAGCGGTGCTTGGCTTGTGCTGGCACACACTGCTCCTGTGCTGGGGGGTGCCTGGAAATGTGGTCAGGAGCCACATGGTGCTCTGCAGCCTGGAGTCCTATGTCCTGCATGGTCCCTGGCAGGTGACGCCACTACTGGAGCTGGATATTTTTCATGGTGCCTCAAATTTGCTGTCCCCTGTTCCCCTCTGTGAGCTCTCTGTGACAGCTGAGGCATGCAAGGTAGGCATTTGGGAAAAGGAAGGTGCCACAAGATGGGTACGTCTTGTTGCTTCAGTCCTTGCCTCCTCTCCTGACCTCCATTCCCACTAGCAGTTTCCAAAGGACTCTTACGTAGCAGTGTCCCATGTGTGTGGGTGCTGAGCTCTTTGGAGGTGCCTGGGCCTGCCCAGCCTTGCCATGGAGTCCATTGTGATGGGACCCCAGGTCCTGCTCCTCCCACCCAGACTGTGGGTGCCCAGCTCCTGCAAGCAGGTTTTGGGGGATGGTGGGTGCAAGGGTGGCTGCTCTGCTGGGAACCTTCAGGTGGAGAAGTCTGGGCAGGTCATGTTGGTGGCCTGGCAGGAGCAGGGACAATTTGTGCTGTAGTGGAGGGGAAAAGTGATATTGAGAGCAAAGAGACCCTTTGAGGGGCAGATGCTAATTTGGGAGGAGAGACAGAAAGCTGTTTGTGTTGAAGAGGCATGGAGCTGTGGATGCATTTATTGCAGGGTGCCATTCCAGAGCATGTGAGCTGGGTCTGGGCTGTGCAGGGAAGCTGGGCACGGTGAGGACACTGTCTGGAGGGACTGTCCATCAATGGGAGGCGTGTGAGCGTGGCTGTGTGGCTATGCTGGGAGCATGGGCTCTGCTCCTCACCAGTACTGGCAGAGCGGGCAGTGTTGAGAAGGAGCCACCGTCTCTCATGGCATCTGTTTGGGTGCAGCCCTGTGGTGGCAGACTTGGTGCTTTCAGGCCTGATCATCAGTTCCCAAACTGGCAGGATCACAGTTGGTAAGGTGGATTTGCATTCCTGGGGAGAATTTGGTCTCACCTGCAGAGGGGATCATGTTGAAGCATGGCCCATTTGATGTGTTGCAGACCGGAAAGCCTGGGTGATGCTGAAGGATTCACATTCTGTGGAAGGATGTCCTGTGGTGTCCAGGCAGTGAGGTCTGGCATGTCTTTCCTCTGCTGGCAATCTGTCCTGCTGGAGGGCTCCTTCCCCATGCAGGGCTTTGGTGATGTGTTGGGGACTGGCGAGGAAATGTCCCTCAACCAAGGGCCTTGGAGGCATGGGACCACCCAGCTCCATTGGCAAGAGGCTGTTTGAGGTCTCTGCTGAGGCCAGGGCCTCCCTTTGCTGCAGGATGGAGTTGCTCATTTCCCTCTGTGGCTGCAGAAAAGGCTCTGCCCTCACACATCTTCCCAGTCACCTGATACTTCAGGTTAATATTGGGACTTATCTCCTTAATGCAAATGAAATAAGAGCCTGACAACCAGTGCACAAAGCGTTGATTCTTCTGTTAAGCCCAAGGGAAGTGAAGAAATAAATTTTCCTATTATAGAAGAGAGATAGGCAAAGTTTTCCTGAACCTCTGCTTAGCCAGGACTGATGGTGGGAAGGCAGGCTGCCAAGAGATGGTGTGGCTTGCCATTCATTTGGGATTTGATTTGAATCCACTGTCCCACAAGCCCGTGAGCGTGGCTGCAGCCCATCCTGCAAGCAGTAACAACCTTGTGTCTCTGCAGCCTTGGAGGGGCAGGGGTGCGGTGCCACAAGCCATGGCCGAGTGAGCTGCCCACCAGCAATGGAGGCATGGGGACTGCACACAGCTTTGCCTCGAGGGGAGTGCCACCGCAGTGACACATGGGCACCATGGTGATGCTGCCACCACAGTGCGGTCAGCACAAGATGGGTGGGGAGGGGGCTGCAGTGCCTTTGCTGATGGGGCTTTGTGTGCTGCAGAGGGGTCGTAGGACAAGGGACACTGGTTCTCTGATGAGGTGGTTTGCAAAGGAGGGCTGTTGTGGCTGTAAATAAAAAGGTTCTTTCTGTAAAATATGCTACCTGCTGTACTGTTTGCTCTCCCTAAAAGAAAAGGAGGGAAAAGACAGGGGCGTGTAGGCAATGCCAGTGGACACATCTCTTCTGAGCCAGGGAGCACCAAAGCCTCTTGCTCTGCTGCCGTGCGCCCTGACCGTGGGGATTGTCCACGACACAGGACGGACTTTTAACTATATGCGAAGAGATGCGGTGGGTTTGCCTGTGCTGGCTTGGCAGCTGCAGATGCTCAGCAGCTCATGTGAGGCAGCTGGGAGGGCCACTGCAGCACTGCACGCCGGGCACGGCAGCAGACCTGCCTGCAGCCTGCTCTGGCTTCCTGGGCAAGGTGTAACCCTGCACGCTGGCTCCTCTCCTGCAGCTACAGAGAGTTTTATCCTGCACGGCTGTGGAGATGCCCCGTGCTGAGTAACATGGTGCTGACTGCGGACACCTCAGCAGACAGAAGTGCTGAGCTCATGGAAGCAATTGATATGAAAAGGATGAATGAAACTATTAACATTTGCTGTAGGTTAACAATCCAGTAGTAAAAATCATAGTGAAATCTGCTGGCATGTATGCTTTATATAAGTTGCTGTCCCAAGTCCATGTTGCTCCCAGGGTGGCTTCAGGTGTTGGCAGAGCCGGAGAAGCATCCCAGGGCTGTGGTGGCACTGTACTCTGGGGCATCCCGGCTCCTGGTGGGACCCCCTGGCAGCAGGGTTGATGTAGTTAACATGCAGACTTTGGGTAGATCTGCCCTATATACTCTGTGATATGAATCAGCATGGGACCACTCAGTTGCACAGAATCCCTCCTTGCTCTCAGCTGCTACTGCACAGAAAAATACGAGAAGCTATTCTGTGCATCAAAGGAGGAGGAAAAATCGTCTGGTCGGCGGTGTAGCCTTTGAGCAGCGGCGTGTGATGGTGTAATTAAGGACTGCATGGTGCTGAGCTCACGAGGGGGCAGAGCCAGTGTGCTCTGTGTTCAGCGAGTCCCTGCAGACAGTGTGGCTGCCAAGTGCCACTCGGCTCTCTGGCTCCAGGGATCATCTCCCGTGGGATCTAACACTTGCTGGTAACCCCCGGCCACTCCTGGCTGCCCTGTGTGTGCCAGTGCACTGCAGGGCTGAATTCTGGGGGGTAACCCTGCTCCGTGGGCTGTTCAAAACAGAGCGGGTGGGTGGGTAGGGGTGGGCAGAGGGCTGTGACCGAGCAGGGCTGAGCAGAACCCAGGGGAGAGCGGGGCTGAAGCCCAGGGTCCAGCATGCCGGCAGCATGGCACGTTTTGTCACTGCCAGTGCCAGCCTGTGGGCTTGGTCCTGCTCCCTGCTCAGCTGTACCGGGCAAGCAGCAGGAGCCGGGCTGGTGGCTGGCAGCAGCGATGCCCAGTGTGGAGCTCCACGTGCCCGCTGTCAGGGCTGTGCTGGTGTTTTGTGCCAGGGGCCCGTTCCGTACTACGGCTGTAGGGCAGGGAATTGGTTTGACAGCCTGGGCTCCGTGGTGGCTCTGAAGGTAGCAATTTATTTGGAGTTTGATAACCTGGGAACTTCCCCACCTCCTTTTAACCCTGGTCTGTGTGAGCTGCTGGTGCATGCTGGCGCTGGCCCTTGCGTGGGGTGGGAGTGTGAGCCTGGGCAAAGGAAAGAGAAGGCTGACGTGCAAGGCCCTGGAGATCCTTCCTAACTCTGGTGGAGCTTTTCTATCTCGCCCGCCTGCTCCTGCGTTTGGCCTGCAGCTGCTTATCCTCCGGGAAGAGCCATTTCAGCTCCGTTTTTGGCTGTGCACTGCTCTGTGGGAGGGGGTGGTGGAGACCCAGGATAAAATTATCCAAAACACCCACAAGATTTATGAGATTATAGTCTGTTTTTTAAGGAGACAGAAACATGCCCAACCTAACGTTTGTTTCTCTGAAATAGTTACGAGTTGTGGGTCTGTATCGTTAAAACACATTTGAAAACCGATTCCCGAAGTCTTGGCAGTGGGAGCGCTTTGGAAGTGAGTTGCAACCTTGTTTGGGGCCCGACAGTAGGAAAAGGTGGCAATACAGAAATAATCCTAGGAGAGCACAAAAGTGCCTCCAGCCATCATCAAATTCCCTCTCTCTGCAGCCTGTGCTGCCACTGAAATTCTGCAAGGTGTCTGACCAAACCTGGGACGTTTCCCATGGGAAAACATTTTCTGCAGCAGCCGGTGGGCAGCACTGGCCTCCCTCCACATGGCCAGTTGCCACCATGGTTGTAATTACAGAGCAATGAGGCGCAGGTTTTCTATTTACTTTTTCACTGGAAGCAGGGAAAACTTGTTCCAAGGAATCACGGCTCAGCACATCACATAAAAAATGTATATGTAGAGAGATAAGAGCCTCTTGCAAACGAGTGGTACTTAGGAAGCTGCTAACTATCAGAGTTGGAGCTTATTGAAATATCTCGGAAAGATCTAGAGGAGCAGTGATGTACAGCTGATGAGACTTCCTCCCCGAGATTTCCAAGGGCTTTTCTTCTCCATTGTGTGCTGGCACATCTTTCTTTGCCCTTTTAAATCATGTTAAAGCCAGATGAAGGAGCTGCCGTAGATTAAAATAACGTTTTTCCTTGCTGGCTTTAACCCTTAGCAGGTCCCTGCACTGGTGGAGCCCGCGGAGGTGGGCTCCCTTCAGCTGCAGCAGCAGCCTGACGTGTCTGTGAACTGCCTCCTCCGTGGGGAACGCAGGCCTTCCTGCTCTTCTGGTTAGCATTCAGCTGGATCCGGTGGAAAATGGCATCCACAGATGTTGCTGGAACGGTGGCTGCCTGTTCCTGCCCTGTGTGGAGCCAGCCCCAGCGCTCATGCTGCCCGTGGCTGTGGGGTGGATGTGGGCAGGCGAGTGAGGTGGTGTCCAGCTTTATTCCAGGTGTTTGCACTGACTGACACCAGGGATGTGTGGTGAGCTCCTGGCACTGATGATGGTGCTCACTGTTTAAATATGCACCCACCCACACCGCACTCTGCTTAGGTGCAGCTTAACTGCTATCAGCATCATGTTCTTGCATTTCATCTTCTCCGAGGTAATTTTACAGTCCAGGAATAGAAAGGTCTTTACCACATCAAGGGCCAAGGAAGGTCCTGTGTCTTGAGGCACATGGGAACGCCGCTGTGGCTTCCTCAGGAGGAGGAAGAGGCAGGAGCCAGCCTGTGTGGCCAGCTGTTTCTGTGCCAGGAGAGGGGAGAGAGCCCGACAGAAAAGAGGAGTGAGGAAAGCAGGGCTTGCACCACAGCTCTGCTGCCTTCCCCAGGGGCAGGAGCATGGCCACGGCACCAGCCCAAAGCTCCTGAAGCACACAAACTCCTCTCCCCTGCCCCAAGCTTCCCCTCTCATTGGGAGACCAGGTCTCCCAGTACAACCTAGACTCTAAAATTCCTTTTTCCATGCTTTGTTCTGTCCCAGCGATGCGAACAGTGGGGGGTGGGGGGTGGGGTGCGGGGTGTGGGGGAGAAAGAAAACTGAACTTCATTGCTGCAGAGGGAAGATGTGGAGGTCAGGAACTGACCTCTGGAATAGCCTAAACCTGTGCCAAAACCTTTGATCCTTGGCCGACGCGTCCGCTTTCTGCTGCTGTAGAAGTCTCTAGCTGTTGATAGTTGTGTTGGATTTTTCACCCCTTTTAGGGGAGAATCAAATCACTTACGCACATGCTTTGAGATGCTTTTTGATTACAAGCTGCACATTGTTTTTCCATAGGAACCCGGCCTTTTTCAGATCAGATTAATAGTGCTCAATGAATGAGGCAGCTGTTCCACTTTTTTTTCTTTTTTATTCACTGTGCAGCCCCATGCTTCATTACTGTACGCTATTGAATGCGGTACCAAGCATGACATATTTTAAAGTCCCTTTGTAGCTTTTTTTATGTGTCTGTTTTACTAATGCAAACATTTGAGCAGTCTACCAGCATCCAGATGCTAGGATCCATGGAACAGCAGACTGAGATCCTCAGTGTAACAGACCACTGCATTTTATCCAGTGTCCCTTACACCAAGCTGCATAGGCAGGAGGGACGCACGGAGCAGCCCCACGGTGCTGGCTTGGGGAGCTGCGACCCACGGGGCAGTCAGTCAGTGCAAACCAAACAAGTGATCTCAAAGAATCCCTCGGTTAAGTGTGTGAAACTAGTTCAGATACAAACCCAACTTTTAACCATAAGTCAGTGCATCTCCTTTATTCCAGCTAGTTCAGCTCAGGGGTGAGCAGATCCAGAAGGGAGGAGCCAGGTGGAGGCTGAGAAAGCTGCAAAGAACTTGCTTTCCTCTCTTCCACTGCAGCCATGAAAGGCAATTTCAAGAGGGCAAGACCCACCAGCTCTAAGATCTTGATGGCCATGAAGAAACAATTTAAGTAACTATCAGTAAAAGTCCCTTTTTATGTCTGTTGCTTGTAGTTGCAAGAGTTACCTTGGTTGCGTACACATTTCCTATGAATCCAGCAGAGGTAGTTTAGAGTAGTTGTATTTAATTTGTTAGTACTGAGAAATATGTTGACATGCTAAATGAACATATTGTAATGCCAGTTTTTATCTGAGTATGCTTTTGACTTAAATCACAAGTCAAAACCTACTCATCTTCTATTAAGAAATACGCTACTCACTCTTTTCTAAAGTGTTTAGGTAAAATTAAAAAATTGAATTTATATTTTACATTATAATTGCTTAAATAGATGCATACAGTTACAGTGTATCTACTTAGGAAGAAGCACTTTTGGTTGTAAAGTCTGTATTAAATTGCAAATTAATCTAACGTAATGGTTATGAATTGATCCGACTCAGCCTTTCTTTAGGAAAATAGCTTAGGACTACCAATGCAAAACAACATCAGACTCGATTATTTATATCCAGATTTTCTGCCAGCTGATTTATCACGGTTAAAATTGGTGATCACTTTGACTTAAATCAATCCACTTTGCTTTATTATGTGCGTGGAGGGAGGCTTTTGCCTGAAGCAGGAGGGCTGCGGGTCACTGCGTTGGATCTGTGGCTGTGGTTGATTATTTTGGGGGCTGGGAAGTTTAGCTGCCAAGTGTTGTGCAACATCCTTTGGGACATTGTGGGTGAATTATTTAATGAGTTGTTTTGAATAAATGCAATGTATTTGCATAAAACTGTTCAAACTTGATTTAAAGAAAGCCGCGTAAATATGCATGTGTGCGCTAGCGTAGCAGATTCAACCCTCTGCTTATCAACCGGGCAAGGCAGGCAGCTCTGCCTGGGTCCTGCTCTGGGTCCTGCAAGCATTTCACAGCCCTGATGGGGACGGGGTGTAGAAAGACCTTCTTCAGAGCAGGGAGGGTATTTCAGGCTCTGAGGCCGGTTAGTTGCCAGCCCCTGGTTATTGCGAAGGCTGGTGGCTGGCGCGCACAGCCTGGCTCCTGTGGCTGGGTCCTCTCCACAGGGAGGGCAGCAGGACCTTGCCGTGGGGCGTCACGCTGGGTTTCCTGCATTTTGTCCCCAGCAGTGGGGTGGCTGGGGTGGCTATTTGCATACAGATACGGTGAGGGCTGGCTGGGCTCAGTCCCTGGAGAGGGAATGCCTGAGCTGGGAGTGCAGCTGGGGGTGCCCAAACCTTCCTCTGGTTTAGGGGCTGAAAAAAGAGAGGCTGTCTCTGGCAGCAGGGTCCATCCAGTCCTGGGGCAATCGGGAGCTGAGGACCCTTCCTCACAGTGCCCAAGGCAGCTCGGGAGGAGCCTGTGGGTCCTGGGGACCAGCTCAGGTGGCTCCCTGGCACCATCCCTGCCGTGCAGATGGGCACTGCTCTGAGCCCATATTGTTCTCCAGGCAACTGCTTCCTCGTAGAACTGCTCTGAGAAGGTTTGAACATGACACCGACTAATGAGACACATGCCTCCACCTTGCACATTTGTTCTGAGTTTGCATCCTTCCCTTTGGGCAGAGCGGGGCTCCCACGTGGGAACGGCACCAGAGGGTCCCCAGCACTGCCATCACAAGCTCATTGGGCTGGTGCGTGGGCAGTCCTGGTGCGAGGACACGAGCGTGTCAGGGCACAGGGCTGAGGAGGAGGGGGCAAAGGCGAGCAGTTGGAGCTCCCAGGGCTGCGCCGTGGATCAGTGCCGATCATCGCACGTTTTTGCGACACCCCGTTTGTCGTGTTTTGCTGGGAGAGGGTGTGGGAGCAGGGGTGAAATGTTTTCCTGGAGCTGAGTGTTCATGCCTGGTTTTGGTGATGCTGTTCAGCCTCGCAGAGAGCTTGTCTGTAAAGTAGGTCAATAGCAGTTACCTCACCCTGATGTTTAGGATGTGCCCTTCACTGTTGAAGGGTGGGTGCTGGAACCAGTGTTGAACGTCATCAGCGCAAGAGCTGAGGCAAAGAGTCATGGCTCCTTCTTGGAGGCTCAGAGACAGCAATGGCACCTGCTTTAAGTGATGGAGAGAAATGAGAAGAAAGAGGTTTTGCCAATGATGAGCACGCAGCTGACCTAGAATTTTTCTCTCATTAACATGAGTTATGCTTTTGCTTCCCTGGGCATGCTCATAAGTGCCTTTAACATATAAATGGGTCCTGCACTTCATTCTTGGCTGTCAGGTTCACTCTGGGGCCTCCAGAATCCTTGGATAAGATGCTGTTGCTTGTGTCCATCCCTGTCTCATGCCAGAGCCAGCTTTGTGGTAGGGCATGCTGGACGCAGCCTGTGTCCTGTGCTCTGGATTAGTTATTCCCATGCTTTCAGCTTCATGAGGTGAGCTGTAGGACACAGGGTTGTTTCTGTGGCTTCTCCTTTCCTGATGAGGAAAGCGTGCTGTCCTCCAGCCCAGCTGGAGCAGGGGAAGGTGGCTGCATGGTGGCACGAGGGGCTGTGGCAGCTGCCCGTGGTTGAGCTGTGTCCTGATCACGGGCCAGCTGCACTGACCAACATGGAAATTTTCCTCCTTGCTGTTGCTTTTTCTAATTATAAAGAGAAAACCTCTTCTCTTGCAAAGTCTCTGCCGTCAATCTGTGCAACGGTTGCTACTTCGCTGGCTCCCCATCCCGTGAGCTGGCTTTCTGGGCAGAAGGTGGTCGAGGCCAGAGAACCGGCCCTGAGGGGGTGGTGGGGTTGGGGGCCAGGGGACTGGGCAGCTCAGTGGGGCATGGGGAGCACATAACTGCTGGTGGAACGGCTGGAGGAAAACTTAACAGTAAGCAAGGCGTGAAGATTATAGTGGACACATTTTTCTCAGGCTAAATGTCAAAATGGGCATTTCTCTTGTCTTTGCGAGCTGTGTCCCCTAAGCAGTTGCAGACCTGTGGTTGCCAGATCTTTTGTAGCTTGAAGATTCAACCATTGATCCACTCTGGGAGCTGAAGGTTTGTCTGTGGACAACACAGACAGCGCAGGGTGGATTTCACAGGTCCCTGGAGGGGAAGTGCTTGCAAAACGTAGTGTTTTGGAGCATGAGGTCTTGCATGTGCACACGATGAGGAGCTCAGGAGTAGGCACAAGCTTGTGCTAGGCACTTCATTTTTTTTTTCAGAAAGAAGACATAAGGGCAGCCCTCCCTCTCTTTCCTTGCCTGTGCTTAGAGGGCAAAGTGAACGTAATTGAGCCATAATTCACAGTTACTGGAAAGAAAGCATGGCCCACAGTATGAGAAGCAGTATTGGAGCTTTATATTACAGCTATCTCCAGGGGAGATTATTTTTATTAAAATCTGGGTTGGTGGAAAATTCTGAGATTAGCTTCATTTTTAATGTATGGTTCTCTGTGGATCAGCCCAAAAAGAGGCTTCCTGCTGTCTCCAGCTGCCGAGCTGTTGGCATTCCTGTGCCCGGCAGCGCTGTGACATGACACCCGATGTGTTGAAGATCGCCCAGATTGAAATAAACATCTGAAATTATTTATCAGCATTTCCAAAAAAAGGTGGATATGAAGTCTTTGGTGAAAAAACCCACATAAATTATTGGAAATTTACAGTAAAAATGAACAGTGCTGCAGACCCACTCCTTCACAAAGCCTCCGCCAACTCTATTTGCATGCAAGGAAAACGTGCGATGGCAGATCTGGAAGTGCGAGCAGAGGAAGGAGCATCGCTGCCCGTAGGGATTTGTGACGACACTGTGGGGCTGGGAGAAGAGCTCCCTGTTGTAAGGAGCACAGGCCCTCCTTGCCGGTACCATCCCATGTCCATGGGACAGACAGGAGGACAGCCCCCTCCTCACACGTCATGCCCCCTACTTCCTGGGGCAGCCCAGCCAGGGACCCACGGGCTGAGCCCTCTGGTGCCACCAAGCAGCCTGGCCGCTGTGGGCACAAAGTCCCCGGTGGCTGCCGTGGAGCCCGTGCCATCAGGTAGCAGGACCGCTCCCCGGTGGGGTACACTTGTGCCGAGATGCATGGTCCTGTGCAGGCATGGTAATGAAGGTGAAAGCATCCTGCTGGACCAGTGCCCAGTACAGGGGGATGATCTCTGCCCTGGTCCTGCTGGCCACACTGTTTCACATACCAGCCAGGATGCTCTTGGCCGTCTGGGCACACTCCTGGCTCATGCCCAGCCAGCTGTTGACCAGCACCCGCCGGGCACCTTTCCAGCCACTCTGCCCCAGCCTGCAGCACTGCATGGGGTTGCTGTGACCACGTGCAGGACCCAGCTCTCAGCCTTGTTGAACCTCCTACAACTGGCCTCAGCCCATCGCTCCAGCCTGTCCAGATCTCTCTGAAGACCCTTCCCTGGCTGTCACATGCTTCAGCATGGCCAGGGCTCCTCAGCACCCACGGGATACCTGCAGGGACCTCAGGAGTGTCCCTGAATTTTTAAATTACATCTGAAAAATTTCCTGATGTGCTTTCACACTCAGGGTTTTTCTCTCCTAATGGCTTGGCGGTGGCTGTTGATGTCTGTGGAACTGATCTGCTAATGGATTACTTCTGGGTTTAGCTGAGCGTATGTCTGGAGTGATGAGGACTCTGGGGTTCATTACTGCTGGACCAGTTCCCTGGTCCCACGCATCATCTGCAAGCGCTGCACTCGTGGGAGGGAGAGGGGGGGATCGCTTCACTCACGCCGGGTTCAGCTTAGCCTCAGCTCCCTCTGTGCCGTTCATCCCCTCCCTCAGTAAGTTAATTGAATTGTAATAATAAATTTATGAGGTAACCTTTCATAAAGTACACACTGTTAAGAGTTCTTTGTTGCCCACGTTTCACAGAGACTCAGTGTAATACACTAGAGCATGCTGTTCGTTTTCAGACTACGGTTTTATCAAGCATGGATGAGGTGACTCATGCCGCTTTCTCCCAGGGTTCTGGAGGAAGGCTGGGACCTGGGCATGCAGTGAGGGGCTCTCTGCAGGCTTGGACTGAATTTCTCAGCCTGAGGTTAGGGTTTGTGAATCATATACCTTAAAAATGAATACATGCACAAGTGCCGAAGAAACGTAATTGAAATTATTTCTGTCTTAGTGTCATGCAGGCACCAAACACAGTACAAGAAGTTAACAGAAGAAGGCTTTAAGAGGGAGGAATTGGAGTGCATGTCATGTACAGCTCTGGAGATGAGTTCACTGCCCAGCACCACTCTGACTGTCTCTAGCTGTGTCAGAAAGTTTTAATGCATTTAGTTAGAGAGTGTATTTTTAAAAAACTTGCAATGTTGTGCGTGGGTGTGTGGATGGACGGACTGTGCAAGCCAATTGTGTGAAGGTCCTTCTTGCTGTAGTAGGTGAGATTATGTCAAAGGTGACAGTTTGCCAGTAGGTTGTAAGTAACTGTAAATCTGAAGATGTTCAAGCTTGCACTTGCCAAATATCCCATAGAAGCTGGTTCTGTGGTAGTTTCCCTCCTTTTTTCCCACCTCATTATGTCTTGTCCTAGATATTTTTTATGGCAGCATGGGCTTTTTTCTAGGACTTCAGGCCACTTGTCTACTTTGTGCTTCTTGTCGGAGACAGGAGAGGGTTGTGGCGCAGCACTATCCTTCATTAGACATATTCATGTATCTGGAAGAAGCAGACAAAGCTCTCCCAACCTGAGGAATGAGTGGTGGGCCTGAAATCCCACCGCTTTTATTCAGCTGTATCAGCTGAGGTGACAACGGACAGTTCCTCTTGCTTCATACCTGGGCGGTCACACAGCTGCAGATGGCAATGGCAGTGCTGCCTTTGCCGGAAGAGCAAGGGGTAGCAAGCCTTTGGGGAGATGTCTTTCTTCACCTTGCTATGGGACCCGGCTGGGATGTGGCAGGAGCTGTGGGGATCCACCTATGAGTGAGCTGTCAGCACGAAAATCCAGTTTGTTCATTAGTTACCACCGTGGTCCAGCTGGGCATGGGGATGATGCCTGTGCACACCCAGGGCAAGCTGGCTGCCCGTTCCTCGGTGGTCCCAGGTCTCCTGTGATGTCTTATGCTCCCCAGAGACCATGGGTCACCTTGGGTGATCTCTGTACCTTGACACCAAGCATTCCCCGATTCCTGGGCTCCTAAACTTGCAAAGGCCCCGGAGGATTTGTTCTCAACACCGTTTACGGGGAGTCACCACCCATGAAGGAATAGTGTGGTTGTGGTTTGCCCAAATCCACTTTACATGGTAGGCAAGCTCAGAGTGAAAACATGAGCTTTACGCTAGGAGAAGAAAATGTTAAATCCCAGATTACAAAGTCAGCGGTGCAGTTACAAAAGAGGTAACAGACCACGGCTTTAGAATATATCTTCCATTTACATTTTTTTTCTTTCAGCTACAGGAAGCTGATTTTTCTGCCTGGCTGGCAGTATTGTGCATCCAAGTTACTCATTGCTCTCTGATGCAGAAATCTTGATCTCCGAGTCACACTTTTTAATTTCCACATTAGCTTGTATATACAAAATTTCAGAGCTTGTCCTACTGCCTACCCCCATTCTCTACTGATGATGGGACCTCTTGGTGTTGTGACCACCCATTTAGCTGCTTGTTTCTTTGAAGAGAAGCCCAGCAGAATATATAAACATTTTGAGCAAAAGCATGTCTTTGATATCAGAGTCTCCTGCTTCGTCTCCAGGCTGTTAATGTCTTCTCTCAAAAAGTAATGGAATTAGATCTATAAATTTATATTTTTGCAAACTACATAGTAAAAAGTTTTTGGCATTGTTTTCAGTTTGGCTTTCGGTTTACTAGCAGTTTAATGAACATTCAGTGCCACACCCTGTTGGTGCCAGGGACAGTGCACACCATTGGCTTTGCTTCAGAGCAGTATTCCTTTCTCAGCCATTCACAAATGGAAATTTTGTCTTTTATGTCACTGGATTTGGTCAACCGATTCCTGTAGGATGAAGAACAAGGTCTGCTGTGAGCATGAGGGTGGCTGCAATGGGAGGTGGGGCTGACTGGTGGGCTGATAAGCCTGTGGCTTGGTCTCGGGGCAGCGGTGCAGCCCACCGGTGCCGGTCACACCGCTGCACCTGGGGCAGCAATCAAGGGAGGAAAATGAGACAGGTCACCGCAGCCCGCTGGCGGAGCTTATGGCTGCTCCAGGAGCGAATGAAATACAGGACAGAAGAGCCCACACTTGCTGTTGGTAACTGAGTCCAAGGCACCTTACAAATTTTTCCTGTAGCTTTGCAGCAACCTTAATTGATCGTGCTGGTTTATGGATTTATAATTGCCAGAGATGCTGATACATCTTTATGGCAATGCTCAGGTTCTCATTTGTGATTGCAGCGTCAGTATGCTAAGTGTCGTGTGAACGCATACAAAGACAAATTTTCTAGCCTGCAAATGTTCTTATTTTTATTTCTGTTTTCCTGCTTGAAGTTACATTTCAGTGTAAGCTCTTTTCCAGTTTAGACATAACATAAAAAAGGCTGTGCATTGATTTAGTTTTACTAATAACCGTAAATTGTTTGTCTGTCTTTGTAACTGTACAGCATGGTAGTGACCTGTTAAAGTAGTTGTGTTTTACTATTTATTTTACTTATCTTTCTTTCTGTCGGTCACTTCAGATTAACTAACAAGTATGAACTGTTTTCTGAATTCCTTTCATTCTTTTTGGTACTTTGCTGATATGGAAGAGTCCTAACATTAATGTGTCATCTCAAATGCATTTACTTGAGTCATTCAGCAGTGTAACGGCTTTGCAATGTAGCTCCAAATCCAAGAACCAAATCAATTAGAAGATTCAGTAAGCATTTTCCCAGCCTGGTCACGTTGATGCTTACTCTTCATCCCAAATATCCCAAGAAAGCAGGTTATTTGCTCCTATGGGAGATTAAAGCATGGTTTACTCTTCCTGGCTATTGGGAAGACTTATTTTCTGATGCTTTTTCTCATCATCTGCTCTCTCTGTACGAGGTTTTAGCGTGGTGCCAGTCACTGTGCTGTGTTACTAAGGAAATTTGTACAGTAGTGGGTACGCAGCATTTCTCAGTCCCAGGACTCGCTAAGGAGCAGCTCTGGGATCTGGGCTCTCTCATTCCAGCATTAGTGCTGGATTCCAGGACAACTTTGCTCAAAGCTCAGAGTTAACTCACAGGGTGATCACAACTTATATTACAGCAGAGAATTAGGGA
>JAVJGJ010000057.1:72747697-72776835 GCA_035590215.1 Microhierax caerulescens | reverse complement strand
GCTCGATTTGGATCTCCTTCCAGCTTGTGTCCTTCCCCAAGAAGAGCTGGAAAAGACTGTCAGCCCCATTATCACAGTGGCTGGGACTGTGTGCACTGAGCTGCTTTTGCGGTCTGCTGGCTCGAGCTGCCCATGGTGGCCCTGGTGGCCCAGAGGCTTGGGCTGCAGATGGCTGTCCTGCAACTGTCCCTTGGCAGTGCTGTGCTTGCAGCTCCCCGGAGAGGGCTTGCTGTGCCCCGCTCCCGCAGCTGCTGCAATGACCTCAGGGTTGCTGCAGCAGCGAGCCATCCCAGTCCCCAGTATTTTCTCTGGGCACTTGCAGTGTTCCTGTTGGAGGGACATTTCTCTCCTCATGTGTGTGAAGTAGGGATGCCAGGCTGTGCTTGTTTAGAAAAACCTACAAAGCAGATGAAGCTGGGAGATGAGGAGCAAAAGGGCTGCAGGCTACCTTCCCACTCTTTAAACTGCCTTGGCATCCAGACCATCCTGAAAGGCAAATTTGAGTAGCACCTCTTTGCACGGAGCAGGAAAGCAGCACAGAGCAGGATCAGCCATCCCGAGCTGTAAGGGCTGGATCCCAGCCTTGGAGCCACTCGCAGTTCCCGTTAGCACGGTGGTGCTCCTGCCAGTATTGGGCTGCGTGTATAGCGATGTGCCTCTGCTGTGCTCTGCCTCCGAGTGCCTCACACCTCTTTGGCAGAGCAGCAGTCATGCCCTGCTTCCCTGCCCTGGGACAAAAAGGGACTGTGGCGCTTGGAAATGCCCCATCTTTTTGACGGTGCTGAGCAAGACATTGCAGGTTGCCTCACCTCTCTGCTGGGGAGGTTTCCCTGGGGGGTCTGGCCATCCCACGGAGCAGTGTAAAGCATGATGGAGGACTGCAAAACTGTTCCCCGCGGACCCTTTGCAGTCCTGTGGTCCCAAACAGCTGGGATCTGCGAGGCAGAATGCTTGTTTCAACACCAGTGTGTTGACATGCCAGAAGCAAGCATCGTGCTGGTGGAGGGGATGAAGCAGTGGTGTCCTGTCTCCTGGGGGTGTTGTTTTCCAGGGGATCATAAACCTGGAGCTGTGGTGGTGCTTTATTTTCAAGCCTTTTGCCTTGGTGTTAGCCTTGCCCAGGCCTGAGCTGGCTGCTTGTGCTTGTCGGGTTTTTCTCCGAGAGCACTGCGGGTGTTTACCAGCATCTAAAACTAAATGGTGTTTCTTCCCACTGCTAGTGCTTGTTTATCAGGGCACAGATTAATTTAGGGACCAAATCCAAATTTAGGATCCAAATGAAGCTGAACTAAAGCTGGACAGGGGTAATTCCTCTTCCCTTTTCAGTGACCTGACAGAGTATAGTTTTCCACAACATTTCTTTTTCATACACACACCCCTCCCTCCACCCCTTATGGATGGTAAATATATTCATAATTTGATATCTCACGTGTAGGTCATTATCAAGCATTGCAACTTGCATAGTTTCTCTCCTCTACTGAGTGTGTGCGTGTGAGAAGTTTTACAAAACAGGATTAGTTATTGCTGAGTCTCATCTTACTGTCTAGAAACATGTTGCATTTTTGGTATAACTTGTGATAGTGTATACTTGGTGGTATAACATTGTGCTTATTTAGGATGCAAACTTTATTAGTGTCATCTTACTTCCTTTTCATATCTTTGCTGTTTGATTGACCCCAGATGCCATCCAACCTCATTCCTCTATTCAGGTCTTTGACATTATTTATTGTTGCTACTGTGTGTTTCTTCAGCCCTCAACTGGTACGATGGTGGTATATCCATGACAATTGTGATTACTTAAAATCCTGCAAACCAGATGTCAGGAAGCAATATTAAACAACGCCTCTAAAACATGGCATCTATTCCATTCCCATGGTCCAGTAATTTTACAGTTCTCAATACAAAGACAACTTCTTTCAGTCAATTAAAAGTCATGCTTTTCCTGATGATGCTAGTTTTAATAAGCCAGTCCATGACTGCTTTTGGCTTATGTTTTGCTGTAGACTGCTGTTTCTCTAAATGTGTCCTGACATTCACAGGTCATCGGCATTGTTAAAGGCTTGGTTGATTAATTAAACAGCCAGCTAATCTAACAAAATCCTCCTCCCTGCTTCTGATTGGCTCTTTGTTGTTACTGGTTAATCAATGGAAATGCATTTTTTTTTTTTTTTTTATACCCATCGTTTTACAAAATTGATTTCTGTAATGAGTGGTGAGCCGTCGGAGGGGAGTCTCAAGCAGTGACTGGGGGAAGACAGCAATGCTCCAGGCAGCAGGGCATGGTTGGGACAGGCAGCAGCGTGTGCTTGGGATGGGCTGTGCACTGTAGAGGGCGTTAGGAGGAGAGAGCTGATGTGCACTTGGAGATGGTGCGGGCGAGGAGCACAGGAGGGCAGAGGGCACAGCATCAGCTAAAATCGCAGCCCAAATGCAAAATGGGAGGTTCTTAGAGCAGCAATGCCTGCTTCAGTAAAACAAAGGCATTTTCATCTCTTCCCTTAGTAATATTTTGGCATTAATTTTCCAAGTAACAAGGTACTGAAGTTTTCTGCAGGGAAAGTAGAGACAAGGTTGTGCCACCAGTTGTCCTGGGCGATGTCAGGGTGAGCGTGGCGGCTCTGGACACTGTGCTGGTAGTGCCTGGTGGGGTCTGGATGCTGTGCCGGTAGAGCTTGCTGGGGTCTCTCCAGCATGCTTGAAGACTGAGGCCTCTTGACTGAGGCACGGATGATAAGCTGAATGGTAGCAGCTCAGATCACCTCCTTTCAGAGAGGGCACATCTCTGCTACCACCTCGTTCTGTCACGTTTTCACCAAATTGTTATCCTCTTGCATTGCTTGCCTGCTGGTACCAGTAAGTATTTTGAGTAGGTAGCTGGAATTGAGGCACATGCTTCAGGATGGACTTGTCATTGTAAATGATGGGTGTTTGTAGTAATGTCAAATGATTTTTGAAATCTGTTATTTAGAATGATAGAATCACAGAATGGTTTGAGTTGGAAGGGACCTTTAAAGCCACCTAATCCATCCCTCCTGCAGTGAGCAAGGGCATCTTCAACTAGAGCAGGTTGCTCAAAGCCCCATCCAACCTGACCTTGAATTTGACAACAAAAACTCCTTAGAAATTGAGTAAATCATACTTTAAATATTTTCTTTCACTGTATTTGTTAATGTTCATGCGCCTTCTTTTGAAATCCTCCTTTTCCTTCTTAGTGATCTTGATGAAAGCTCTGCATCTTTTTGTTGAGTTTCAGCAGTGTTTGTTTAATTGATATCCCTTGTTTAGTTTGCATTAGACTAAAGCAAATGTATGCATAAGATTTTTTCATGGTTAGTGACCATTTTTTTTCTTGCTGAGAAGCCTTTCTTAACACCAAGAAGCTGTAATTTTTATATGGTTGTTGGATCATTTTTAGTCCGCTGTGTTTTCCCACATTCTTATTGCACAAATACATTCAATTCTTGTCTTTTCTTCATTGGGTTGGTTTAGAGTTTTTCTTACTTTTTGTGCCCTTGTGACCAAAGTAATTGCATCCTGCTCAGGGTCTTTTTTTTTTTTTTTTTTTTTTTTCCTGTGGGAAGTGTGATATAACTGTCCATATAGACCCAGAGGAATCAGCAGTATTTAAATGAAACAGCTTCCAAACTCTGCTGTTGCTAACAGAAGAAAAATGCTAATTTTTTAAACTGGGTAAAATGTGGAAGCAAGGCTGTCAATATTGGCCCTTCTAATACTATTTAGCTTACTGTTAACTTCAGTTTGACAACTTGAAATTCCTTTTATATGGCAGAATTTTTATTGAAAACATGGCACTATTGTAAAGTTGTCCTGTGTGAACCCAGAGGCTGTGGTTGCCTGGGAACAGTCAAGCTTTCTGGCTGTTGGGAGGCTGCCAAGGCTCTGCATGTTGGACAAATACTGGCTGAATTGATCATCAGGGGAGTGGTTAATAAATTTATCAACATTGTCATTATTTTTTTTTTTTAATTAAAAGCCACTGAGTAGAGGAGGACGCCTCTTCCAGCATCTCTTTGGGCTCGCCAGCTGGCACTGCTGCCAGCATTGCTGCTCACCTGGCTGTTGGGATGCTTCTTTGCGAGGGGGTGGGAAGGCAGCCGGGGGCAGCAGCCCCTTGACAAGCTCAGCTCGGCCAAAGGGGTTGTGTGATGGCAGAGTTCCAGTGCCAGGACCCCCAGCCCCTTATCGGATGCCTCCGTGATGGCAGGGAGCGGGGACGTGCCAGCCTGAGCACCATGCACCTCAGCCCGGGAGAGCACGGAGCTCGTGGTAGGGCCATGCGAGGAGGCACTAAGTGAGATGAAGAAACAAAACGAATTAACAGCATTAAAGTGTTGGGGAAGTTTCACAAAAGAATGGATCAGCAGGTGAGTTCTAAGGCAAACTGATTTGAAAAAAACAAGACAGTGGGTAATTGCTGAAGGGACGTTAAGTATGGAGTAGATGATTAGGTAGTAATAATGTGCATTTTCTTTTCACTCCAGTTATTATACCAGGGAAAAGAGATTAGCAAGAAGGAGCTGTTGAGGCCATCTTTAGCAAAAGCTTTGGTGTCAGTGTGGAGAGCTAAAGACCAATGAACTTACATGTGGTCTAGTTAGTTACACTGTTAATGGACAACAGGAAAATTTGTCAGCTGGAAAACAGTTTCTGGTGAGATTTCACCGTTGCATTTTCAGAAGACCATACCTCCCTAATCTATTTTAATTCTTTAATAAGACAGAATGGATCTAAGAGAGCTGACTGACAGGATTTATCAAAACTTCTAAACAGCTTGATGGAAATGCTTCTGAAAGGGCAGTGGAAGTTACATATGGAGAGCAGAAGAGCTGCAGTACACTGGGTGCCAGGCAAAGATACCAGCATGAGAAAGCACGAGCAAATGATGAATTCGTGTCTTTGGGGGAGTTTGGCAAGGTGCTGAGGAGCAGGAGAGAAATACCCAAGTTACATGCCCCCAAGAGATACCTTGGGGCATGTAACTTTGTTCAGAGTGTTAATAATTGGAAGAGGAGATGCCATGACAGGACGAGGGGCGCAAGCTGTGGCCAGTGGCATCCTCCTTCTGTGGCAGGAAAAGCCCTTTGCCGGAGGTCGGTCGGACACCAACTGGGGGCTCAAGCAGCCGCGGGGTCTCTGGCCTCGGAGACACTCAGCACTCGCCCAGCCACAGCCCTGAGCTGCTGCCTGCCTGAGCCAGACCAGCCATCGCCAGAACCCTTCCCGTGGCATGAGCCTGTGACTTGCTGGTGTGGAGCTCCACAAGGAACACAGGCTGGGTAGTTGGGAAGTACCAGCTCTTTGTCCTGCTTTGACTTTGCTAGGTTCACTTAATACCCTCCTGAGTTTTGTTTTGAGAAAGACTCTATTGCTGGTGGGTAGGAGTTAGTGTAATTTAACAGAACCGATGCAATTGTAACAAATGAGGTGTATGTGCAAAATCTTGGGAGTCTTTAAGGATGAAGAAAAAGGATCCAGCCACAGACTCAGACTGGTTGTTGAGACCTTGAGGCAGAGCGGGTGTAGGTTAATGTAAGATGGGAGAAGCTGTAGCTTTGAAGAAAAGAGTGACAGTAAACTGTAACCCAAGAGTTATTGCTGCAATTAGAGTCGGATCTGGGTAGGGTGCTCTGGCTGGGTTAAGCCAAACGCCCGCTGATGCACACTGTGCTGATTTGTGGTTATGACTATGCAAGTGAAGGTACCTGGGAGACCAATTTGGAGTCGATTGCCAGAACCTGGCGGCATGCTGTTGAGCAGATCAGTGCGAGTGTGTCTAATGAAGATGTCCTATCTGTCACCTTGTCTTGTGGTGTTTGCATCAGTTCCCAAGGAGAAAATACCTGTTTATCTTTTCCGTGCCACTTTTGGTTTTGTTGTATTCCTTCTTAGTTTTCCCTTTCCCAGGCTGAAGAGTCTTGTCTATGTAGCTGAGCCTCACACAGATGCCACACAGATATGGATCATTTCTCCCTTGTCTGGGATCTTTGCACCTTTACCACTTCTGGTATGGCCTTTCTGAAGGGGGAGCTGGGACTGCAGGTGGCCTTGAGGACACTGGTATTCCAGGGGCTCACGCAGTGACGCAGTGGCACTTTCTGCTCCTTCGGTCCCTGCTGTTCTGTCGGGCACCTGCTGAGCATTTCTGTGGTGGGGTCACAGGACCACCAGCCACAGCCAGCTCAGAGTCTGTCGTCATGAGCATTTTCCTTGTGTGGGGTTGATCTGCTGTATGCTTCATCCGTTTGGCTCCGTGAGGTCCTTCTGCTGGGTTTTTCGGTCAGCTCTTGGTTTTGCTACACCCAGTACCTTCTTTGCTGGCTCACAACTCCCTTCTCAGATCGTCGCAGACCCATGAGCAGCACAGGCACTGGCACAAATCCTGTGGGACTGCCATGAAAACTGCCTGGTTGTGCCTGCCTATCCTCTGTGGCACATCTCTTGGTCAGCTGTGTGTGCAGGTGAGACCCTTCCTTCTCCGCCCTGGGCAGTAGAAGTATTCAGCTGCACAAAGCTGTCTGTAATGGGTCAAACCCAGAGAGGAGGTTCAGGGGGACCTGATCACAAGCATAAAACCCCCAGTGGATAAGGACCAGTGTTGGTGGTGCAAAATAAGGCACATTCAAGATAGAAACATGAATACCTTTAATGTCTGTGCGATAGGCTAAGCTGGTTAAATCAACACTGGAAAGGGATGCAGGGGTTAATGTAAGAAATTTAGTTCTTTATGACTGTGAGGATCATAAAGATCCATAAGGACCTAAACTTACATTAACCTCTGAGTTCTTCCATTAACAGCCTGATCCAGAAGATTTTTATGGATCCGGTTGTTAGGATATGTTAGAAATGACTGTTTTGCAATATGCTAAGTATAAAAATACAGAAGCAGAAGTAAATATATTACCTCAGCTGACAATTTTTTCATATAACTAAAGCAGCAGTGGAGTTATGAATAAAGAGATATGAGCACAGGTGCCATAAATAAGAGCACAAAAAAGCCTCACTGGGTCAAACCAGTGGTCTGTCTGACCCAGTATCCATCTCTAGCAATGGCCAAAGGATATGCTGTTCAGAGAACGCACAAAGTCTGGCCACTTTCTGCTGTCCATTTCCCCCATCTTCCTCCCGTTTCAACAACTGCTTGTTTACGGTTGTTGGAGGCTGCATCCCCATCTTCTGATTTTTTTTTTTTACACATGTGTAGAGCAAAGTAGACCTGGGCCCATCAAAATAAATTATCTATTAATTCATTTAAATGCAGAGGTTTTCAGGTGACTAAGGACGAATGCCAGATCTAGAAAACAGGGAGGTCTATCCTGGAAAAGATGTGAGGTTTGGCTGTCTGAAAGGAATGGAATGGTCAAAGTAAACTGAACCCAAACTGCCACATGCTTTAGTGAAAAGTGCTAATGTGATGCCTGGAGATGAAAACAAGGGAGTAGCAAGTTGAGGTGAGGACAATATTTTATAACTGTATATGACAGCTGGGAGACAGATGCTGGAATATTGCCTCTGGCTTTGATTCTGCACTTTAAAAAGTGTATTTGAAATTAAAGAGGGTGCTGAAAAGAGCAACAGAAATTATTTGAGATCTGGAGAAAATACACTACAATTTATGAACATCTTCTGCTCACCCTAAACAAGACTGAGAGGTGACAGTGTTAAATGGGGGCTACCAGTATAGCAATAAACTGAGTAATAAAGAGCTATTCAGTGTCACAGAGAAATATATAACAAGAAATTATGATTGTATTGGAAGTTTGAACAAGGGAAATCAAATGAGAACCGACATACCTTTTTTCATTGAGGATGAATGATAGCTTATTAATTTATCCAAGGAGGGAATGTGGTTTCCATCATGTGATGTTTTTAGACTCAAGTTGGATGCTTTTCAGGAAACTGTTAGCTAAACCCAAGTAATTTAGTTCGTTATGGTCGAAACTTAAGGGGCAGTGATAAATTGCTTGGAGGAGAAGAATTTATGGGCCCTCTTGGCTTTTAATTTACTGATTCAGAGGGCATGCTGAATATGTGCTACAAAGGCAACTACAGTATGCTCTTTTCACTGGTTTCTTCCATTCTGTAGTCAAACTTGATTTCATTTGCTCCTTTATACTGAGAATCTTTGTATCTCTTTTGTGTGTGTTCACTAGGACCTATCTATCCAGCTAGCATGTCTCAGTCCTGATGCTGGATAAACAGAAGAGCTTATTCATTCTTCTCCAGAAGAAGCTTTGCTCTACATGGCTTTTTTTTTTTTTTCCCAGCCCTAGAGAGAGCTAAAGCTTCCCAGGCCCTCATTTTCCAGCTGCTCACAAGTTAGAGGGGTGGCTGTGGTCGTGATGTTGCGATGAGCCAAGCAGGAAGCATTGCCAGGTCTCCACAAGTAATAGTCATCTCTTTAACCTGCCTTGGGCTCTTTGGTGGGGTCAGCTTGATTGACAGGTCCAACATTTCTGCATTTCCCTCTGTGCTGCCTTTTCTGTATGACGAGTTCAGCAGTTGGATGAAGCCGGCTGGCAATTTTGCTCTTCAGCAGCCCTTTCCATGCAGGTGGCTAATAATAAAGCTGTTGTAGCTCTGTGCAAGAGGGAGGTTTTGCCTGAACCAGTCACTTAGAGTTAATCAGGAGTTGAATCTCTTTAAACATTCATTTCAAGCTGTGTTTGTATCAGAGGCAGCTGCTCCTCAGGAAAGCGGTGACTGATGGGACTATAGGATGGGGCTGGTTGTCACTGTCAGTGCTACTGAAGAGTTGTTGTAAGGGGGCTCTTGGATTCTTGTTTTTTTTTTTTTTTTTTTAAAGAAAAGTAACTGGGTGGCTTCCTGTCTCAGGCAACGGATTCTAGGGGATGGTAGAACAGTCAGCAGCATCCTTCCAGGCTGGCTCATAGGCAGCAACCATTTCACTGGAAAACCCATAGAGCCAAAATACTTTGTTATCTACAGCATGTAACTGCAAGAAGGGCTTGAGCACTGGGTGCTTTCCTGCTGATGCCAAGAACCTCCCTCCTACTCTTTATCTTGTTTCCTTTTGGTGGAGGCAGCTTCTCCCAGCGTGGCGTTTAGCACAGTGGATGGCCGGGCCAGAGCTTTCCTCAGGAGGTGATCTAAGCCCAGAAATTCCTGTTGTTTTTCCAGCATACATAGCTTCTGTCTGAGCTGGTCCCAGTTTGCCTTTTGCCAGCATCCAGTGCGTGGAAAGCTTATGCCTGTTTCTTCTCTCCTCCACTGACACACAGAGTGGTGGTTGCCCTGCCCTGGTCCCTGCACAGCCCAGCTCCTTCCCTGGACCATGGTCCTGAAGGGAAACAAGCTGCAAAAGTGATGTCCAACTCATTCCATGGTTCTTGGCCAGGGGCTGTCCACATGTCTTGTGGCTCTGATCCCTTCTGCTGATGTGCGAGCGAGGCCAGGAGGATCCTGCAGGGTGTCACACAGTGTAGGGGACCGGTGACATCTGCCCCAGATTGCAGGAAAAGCTTGCTGCTGAAACTGCTGCTTAAGGGGAGAGGCTTTTAACAAGTAATTGGGAAGAAAAAATGTGTAATTGGAGTAAACCAACCATGATATTTTAAGGAAAGGTGAAAAAGTTACCTGGGCTTGTTGGGTTTTTTTGTTTGTTTGTTTTTATATGTGGTGTCTGTCTGTTCCTGTAACTTCATCCCAGTCCTGGTGTTACAAGGAACTGCTGCTTGCTTGGTGTAAGTGCCTGGCTCGGTTCCTCTGGGATGCTCTGCTCCAGCTCCTGGTTCTGACATGGTGCGTTTGTCCTGTGCAGACTGCTCTGTGCCTCTGGTCACCTTTGTCTTCTTTCCCTTTACCTTTTTCCTGTTTCTGTTGTTTCCTGAACGAGAGGGCCACCAGCCCTGCACATGATGCAGAAGATCTGGGTGTGCTGCCAATTCATGAGTGTCATAGCAGCCCCCTCTACATCACTTCAGCCCAGATCCCAGCACGGTTCCCATGTGACTCCTCTGACGAACTCCCATGTCAGGAAACCTGCCTGGTTGACCTTCACCTTTGTTTACCACCTTCCTTGTCAGTTAGGGATCTGAAAGAATGCTTTCTTGCTTTTGGCACTTTATGTCAGTGACGGACTTCGCAGAAAACATTTTGGAAATGCGTGTGTGTATTGGGTAAGCAGGCCAGCCTGATTCTGGTAGGCATGGGTTTTCTTGCATGACTCCGTAGAAAATAAGCAGATTTTTCAGCAGTATAAATGTTTGTTGGGTTCCTCCCCGTGTTCCTGGGACAGAAGCCAGGCCTTTGGACCTAGAGCACAGCCGAATCACGGAGCCACTCCTGGGCATCAGCGTCTCCTGCCTGTGCTCCGCTCCTGCTCCTGGGAGGGTTTGCACCCTGCACCATGGTGCAGAGCAGAGCCGGCGCTGTGCATGGGCGATGGGTGCCACTTGCAGTTGTGCTCTCAAACCTGCCGTGCTTATGCATCTGATGGGGAACGTCTAGTCCTCATTTGCAAGACCCTTTGCGTTGGCAAGCCGTTGCGATGATAACCAGCGAGGAGCCCATCCTGCAGCTTGTCCTCACGGGAGGAGTTCTGGGGCTCCTCCTTGGGTGACTCTCACGCCTCGGTTGCTTGCCAGCCTCACCCACTTTCCGTCAGGCTCCCCTCTTCCTCTGCGTTTGTTAGTTTTGATGACTTCAATGCCATTGTCATTTCGCATGTGGTGTGGCAGGATTGTGCTCTTTTCTGATCCCATTCAGAGGCAACTCCTATTTTCTAAAGGAAATCTTTTACTTTTGATAGATTCCTCTGCTCTGTTGGTTCAGCTGCTCCATCTTTCTGTAGGGGCCTCTCAGAGGCTGTTTTTTTATTTTTGTCATACATTTGCTCAGAGTTTCTAATGTGATATTATGAAATATACTCCCTGCTGCCTGCAAGCACATTACCTTTTCAGCTGCTTCTTTTTAATTTCCTTTCAACTCTTTCTCATTTCTGTGCTCTTCGATGAAGAGTTTTTGGCTTTTTTGCTCTTAAGGGATTGTTGAATATAAGTTCTTTATTGTCATTATTGCAATTGAATAGATTGAATATTGAATAGATCTTGTCTGTTACCCTGTGTGTTGCTGGGGATTGAATCCGAGGCTCTGAGCTATTTCTTCCTTCAGGAAGGAGTAATCTGTGCTGTCTAAAAGTTGAGAAGCTGCACCATTTTCTTTCAGGAGTTGTTCCAAAGGCTTTGATTGTTGTGATCGGAGCTTATAATTGTACAGAAGAAATTGTCGCTTGTAGCTGGAAACCAGAGTGAGGGACTTGTTCTGAAGGCTGCTCCCACCCTTGCCCTCCTGTGAGCCTGCCCGCTGACTCTGGGACCTGCCCTGGCTGCCGGTGGGCTCTGTGGGTGCTGTGCCATACTGGCCAGCATGCAGGACTGGTGCTGCCGTGATGTGCTCCCTGTGGAGCTGCCTCCTTTGGCTCCCCAGGGTCCCTCCTGGGTCTTCTGAGGAATGACACTGGGAACAGCACCCACCGAGCCTCTCATTCCAGGAGAGCATCAGGAGGAAGGGGCAGAGAGCTTTTCTTCCCATGCAGGTTCAGGACTGTACAAGGCAATTTGATTCCTTTTAAAATTAACGCTGACTTCAGTGTTCAGGGCTGGAAGCTACCTGCACCCCATGCGAGCTGCTCTGAAGTGCTGTCTCCAGGCTGGATCTCTCATGCTGTGGTGGCAGGTGCCCCACGCTGTCCAAGCTCAGCCTCTTTTCCTGTTGGAGACAGGATCAGCGCCTGGCATGGCATCTACAGCTCAAGCAGCCAAGCCCTGCTCTGCC
This sequence comes from Microhierax caerulescens, assembly GCA_035590215.1. Lineage (NCBI taxonomy): Eukaryota > Metazoa > Chordata > Aves > Falconiformes > Falconidae > Microhierax > Microhierax caerulescens. The sequence goes on along the minus strand of JAVJGJ010000057.1, from coordinate 72,765,021 downwards.
CAGGATCAGCCAGGGCCGGTGTGGGAGCTGCTGGGGCTGTCCCGGCAGCATTGGAGGCTAGAGGAGAGCAATGTGCCTGCCATGGGATGGGAAGTGGAGCAGCCCTCACTGCGGTGGCTGCTGGAGCAAAGTGAGCCCGGTCACCCCGTGCACAGAGCAGCTTTCTCCTGCTAATCTCTGCAGGCTTCGGAGCTAAGGATGCACAGAGATACAGCCCTTGCAGCCCTTCTGGCAGGGGTTTGTGGGATCAGCCTCACATTTCTGGATTGCTCCCGGAGCGGCTGCGCTGCATCATGGGGTGTGAATAAGCAAGTTTATTTGCAGGATCTCTGCTACAAGAAAGTCATTAATACATGTGGTGATGTTTGGAGAAACAGAGCCATAAGAGACATTTAAGTATCTGGATTATGTCCACAAAGGGCTGTGCAACGTTTTGACCTCACAGCTGAAGCAAGCATTTTCTTCCTGATTTCTGACACAGGTTAAAGACAGAAAGAGACACACTGCAGGGTGGAAGTACTTTTCGCTCTTAAATATCAAATGTTAATGCTCCCCAGAGTATGTCTCTGCAGTAAAAAGTTTGGTATAAAATTCAGTGGGTTTTATGCTGGGATCTTCTTTTAACCAGTGCTTGTGCACATGTGCATGCCTGTCAGTGCTTTTTTTCCATTAGCTGCATATTTTAATACTGAACAACATAATTTGACAGTGAGGAAGAGTCCTAGAGGCTAAATAAGCATGTAGAAAGGTATAGACATTGTTTATTTTTTATTTATGGGCCCCTGAAAGGATGATGCATATTCTGTTTCTCTTTGAGGACTGAAAGAGAACAGAGCTGGCGTTTCTCAAAGGTTTTGAATTCCTGATTTCTCACACCAGCAACCAGCCATCTCTTCCTCGGTACCTGCTGTAGGACAAGCCATAGTTGATAAGCGTGCTGACTCGCTAGTACGGTCAGCGATGAAATAGATAACGCTGACCTCTGTTTGCAGTACAAATGCACGCTGCCAAGTGCAAGCTATCTATGCCTGAGAAAAAAGAGCTGTAACATCAGCTCGGTGGCTCTCTGTCTTGCACCGTGGCTTTTCCAGGTGGGGGTGTGCAGGCGGGCAGCGTGCAGGGTAGCTCTGGTGCTCTGCTGGCTCCTGCCCTGTGCCCTGGCAGGCTTGTTTGCTTCTCTGTGGGCAAAGCTGTTTTATTTTTTCAAAAGAGTGCCTGTTTAATTCACAAAACCAAAAGATGCTGTTAAAGGGACAAGGGACCCAAACAGGCCCTGTGGTTAAATTCTGAAGCTGGAAGTGGGGCTGAAGGGGTGAATGAGGATGTGCAGTTACTTCTGATGCATGGAGTAGAGTGTCCTTCGCTTGGTCCCATGGGGATGCGGTGCAGCGGTGGCAGGAGCTCTGGCACCTTTTGGTGGTTTTGTGGCAGCTGCTGGAAGTGCTGCTGAGCACCTGGAGAAGGTGGGGATCGGGTCTGGCAGTCTGTTTGGAAACCCAAATCGCGATGTCTGTGTTTGGGCTTCAACTCAACACCTTCATGGACGAAACGTGCTTATGCTGCTGTGTGTATCTGTGCTGCACCTGTACCTTGGGTGTAGCGTGCACCTCCGGTCTCCCATTACAAGGGTGATGATGTTGTCTTAGGGCAATAACAGGGGTGGGCAGAAGCGTGGAGTTCCTCTGTGTGATGAGTGCAGCAGGACTCAGCCTGGGGAAGCAGCAGCTGCGGGGGGAGCACTGCAGAGGCAGGGAGGGTGGTTGTTCGCTTTGCCTTCCAACACAGAAATTGGGAACATTAAACAGGGCTGACAGGCTGTGGCTTTGAAGTGAAGTGCTGAAACAAAACTAAATGCTGTCTTCTCCTGCAGAAAGTGTGAAGGGGAAGGAGAAGCAAACAAGGGGGAAAGCAAAGTGATGGGAACAAGGAAAAGTTGAAGGCCAAAATGCAAAACCAGGAACCTGGGAGGGGAAAAGCTGGCTGCCATCCGGGACAGGCTGTTGCAAGACTGTCCTCTGGTGTCACCGGCACGGCATCCTCTTGCCTTCCTGCTCTTTGCCTGCAAGAGCAGATGCTGTGAAGAGCCTGCTGCCCCACTGAAGAGCCTGCTGGTGACAGTGCGGTAGCCCAGGCTTGGTGGGCTCTGGCCAAGGTGGGTTCCCATGGCCAGCCTGCTCCGCCAGCCCCACAACCAGCCGCGACTGCAGCAGTGGGGGCCGCAGCTTAGGAAATACAGCTTGAAGATGATGTGCTATAAATATGTGATTGATGTGCTATAAATATGTGATGACTTGTGTCCTGAGGAGGGAGGGAAACGCGCTGTAGTTGCAGGGTGAGGGGGGGGGGGGAGTGTGACTTTCCGTGTGGGGAAGCAGAGAGCTCTTTTCCTTCCCTCCTTTTGCTGGAAAGACCTTGCTGGATACCACCAGCTCCTGGCAGGGCTCATGGTGGGCTGTTTGCACACCCCTGAAGTCTGTGGTGGAGGAGTCAATAGACTCTTTACAACATATTGGGGACTTTTAGTGAATTTTTGCTATTATGCTGTTATTAGGCCATACAGTGTTCTTTGATACTTCTCATAATTTATAGGATGTTATAACATATAGGGTTCGAGTCTGCCCTGGACCTCAGACTATACATTAGGGGGATATCTACTAAGTTTCATCCTTCTCTAAGTCTTTTCTTCCCCCTTCCCATAATTTGCTGAATGGAAGAAATTGTGGCTTTCCCATTTTATCTTTCTCCTTGTTCTTACTGTGACTGTCCGTGGGTGCAGCTAGGGGGTACAGGACCTTGGTGATGCTCAGCTCTGATTGCCCTCTGTGTCTCTCCACAGAAGTGTCTACGGTTGAATCCAGATGTTCCAGTGTGGGTTTCCAAACAGCGCATCCTCTGCACTTTGAACCACAGCCTGAAGGATGTTCTGAACTATGGGCTCTTCCAGCCAGCCTTCAATGGCAGGGCTGGGAAATTTTTGGATGAGGAGCGCCTGCTGAGGGAGTATCCCCTGAACCCAGACACTCCTGTCCCCTACTTGGAGGTAGCCATCTTCTTTTTTTTTTTTTTTCTTTTTAAAATGTGTATATGTATATAGATACACATGCACACACATGTATATGTGTACATAAGTATGCAGGACTTCTATGATCCCTTCCACTGTAGTCTCTGTAGGCACCACAGTTATTAATGCCCCCTGCCCCCCTCCCCTTTTTTTCCCCATTTCCTTTCCAGGAGTGAAAGCATAGAAATTTGTGTGGGTGTATGTTTACTCAGGGAGAATTCATTGAGGGAAAGCTGAGGCAAATGCCTCTGAGTTTTACTTGCTCCGTGACTCTGTCTGCTTGAGAGCTCCATAACATCTGTCATATCCCTGTGAAACAGCTTCCCTGTTTTCTGACCCTGTTGATCAAAATTTCTTTTTTTCTAGTGGTTCATAACTGTCATGGGAAATTGCAGTAACAGAGGGAAAACCAGTCTCGTAGAGGGGAAATCATAGGGAGATCTTTGAATATGAGGCTGAAGGACTTGAGTCTGATATTTTGTTAAATTTACAGTTACTGTAGAGACTGGAACACAATTGTATGCTTTGACAGCAAGTGACTGTCCCTGTATGGACCTCATCTGTGTGTTGAGCACGGAGGATAATCTATACTATTTTCTGTTCCAGAAAATTAGCTAGAGAAGAAATTAACTGAATTAACTCTATATTTACATTCACTATATGTTTTGCCTTGATCTGGGATTCAGGTGATTGCATGTAGGTGTTTATCCTAACGTGACCTGCCACATTTCTTGGGCTCCATTGACTGTCACTGTGACATCCCCACTGGCTGGAATGAGACTCTAGCTACCTACATGTGGACTTCTAAATTTAGGAATCTTGTGCTATATTTTACCCACAAAGTCTATTTAGAAAGCATTACATGCTTAAGCTGCACAAGCTCTTACAAATGCAAGCGTGAATGCTGTTATTATAATTAATCCTGACTAATTTGGAAAAAAAAAATGCAGCACAATTTCTTAGCAAACTAACATTTAAGGTAGACAAAAACATTTGGAACAACATTAAGAATGCTTGCAAATAGACCTATGAGGTAGTAAATTCCCTAATTTTCCTTATATAGGCTTTGATGCTTTGTTTTTGTATAATTTAGCATAATGTCCACACTTAATGTCTTAGCACACACATCTAAATGCAGACTTGACATGCATATTTGTTGTGTGTCATTTCGATTCTTCATAACTCGATAAGAATGGCAGCTGAGCACTGGAGAATCCTATTGGAAAACCAAAAATCCGGAATCTATTTACAAGACATAAATCCTGTGCTGATACCACTGAGGTTTCTTAAACTCAAAAGATAAATTAGCTCTCAGGGCTGCATATGAAGGTGATCGGATAAATGAGGGGTTTGTGCATATTGACAGAAAAATTACATTAAAAAGCAGGTACCTGCAGTAGTTCCCTGGAGAGGTGGGGTGCTGGCTCTGTTCAATGCCAGGGAGAGCTGTAGGTACTCACGATTCCTTTATCAGGATAAAATGGCAGCTGCAATGCAGCGTGTTGGTGATCAAGCAGCATGCGGTGGGGTCTACAGGCCCATCTGCTGAGATCCAGTTACCTCCATGTGCATCTGGGGGTACTGACTGTGTCCCCTATGATCTTACTGGTTGTTATCTATTGTCAGAAGCTTACCGTGCCCTTCTTAATGAGGCAGTTATTTCGTCTGCGTGCCAAACACACCGTTGTGTTCTCACCGTTATCAATCATCACACATTCAGTTCACACACCTTGAAAATTTGCATGAGATCTGGAAATTCTCGTGCCTGTAAGTCCTCCCCGCTCAAGCCTGGTCCGCAGGCGAGCTGTTGGAGCAGAACTGTTGGGATGTGACTGGCTGAGGGCTGGCTGCCTGCTTCAGTTGCCTCTTCAGGAGTTTTGCTGCTCAGCTTTGAGCTGCTGACTACATTTCATACAACTTAACTGTACTCAGACGAGGTTTTTCCTTGCACCTGGGTGGCAGCATGTGTTGCTCTTGCTCCAGAGCTGGTGTAACCTGGCTTCCCTTTCTCAGACTTACCTCACTGATGCACTCGCTGCCCTGGCCCCTGCCTGTGTAGCATGGGGCACCCAGGGGCCCTACATGACATTCCCCAAGGTTGAGCGCTGGGATAGCAGCAAGTGGGTGAATCTACCTGAGCTGGCAGGTTCATGCAGGAACCCAAAGGAGAGCATCTGCAGAGCAGCGCTGCCCCGGCTTGGCCAGAGCGGCTTGGCCAGAGCACTGCCCAGGGTTCAGAGGCAGAGGCTGGCAGTGGAGCCTCTTTGCAGGTCCTCTAATGTGGTGCTGGGCGTGAAGAGGAGCCACTGAAGGATGCTTGAATGACTGCATAGGGGTGCACAGAGCATCCCTGACACTGGCATTGTCTGCAGAAGACTTAACATCTGTAAATAAGTGGTCAAGACAATTTTGACCTTGGAATGATTTTAAAATAATTGTGTGAGAAAACATCTGCCCAGTAGTACAAGTTTGTGGTAGAATAAAAATGTGCTAATATTTTGCCAGTGTTGAAAAGTAAGTGGGATGAGCTTAGTAACTGCAGTCCAAAGATAACTTGGTGTCAGTTTCAGCTGAAATAATGAAATATTGATGGAGGATTAAGTTCATAGCAATTCAAAATCTCAGAATACAATTAATTCATTGAAAAAAGGTCTAGTCAAACAAATCCAATTTCATTCTTTAAGGAAATTGTAATTCTGCTTGATAGAGATAATTATACAAAGGTAGCAGCCACTTGGGGGTACTAGATTTTGTTCTACATGATGTTCAAGTTCAGGATTAGCACTATAAAACATCCGTAGGACAAGTGTCACTGGCTAACTAATCAATGACAAAAAACAATTGTCACTGCAATCATCATGGCATAGATGTATTTCTAGTGGGGTTTCTTAGGAACCAATGTCAACCTTGATGTGGTTACCCCAGGGATCTGGTTGTAAATATAAAATCACCACTGATAAAGTCTTATTCCACAAAGTTTGGCAGAGGACACAACAATGTCAGCTGTGCTGTCTAGGTGATTTGGTAAGTGGGAGTCCCATCAAAGTATGCGCTAAGTCAGCCAAATGATGAACACACAGGGACTGATTGCAAAGGAAGGACTCTCATTGTGGAAAACTTTGTTTTTGTATTCACAAATTTTGTAGAAAATTTGTGAGGCTTTTGGTCAAGAAACCTAAACAGCAATTCCTAGTGTGGTGCTTTGGCATGGCGTGACCCTGCAATCCTCAGTGTGTACCCTGACAAGTAGCAAGTCTGCTTTAGGAGTGGTTGGGGTGGAGGTAGTTGGTGTTGGAGCGGTGTGTGGGTCACAGTCACTGTACTTGAAAAGGACATTGGGAAGAAGCATGGCACAGAAAAGAACAGCAGAAATGATCTGAGAACAGATGAGAAGATCCCTCAGTGAGAGACATAGAACTTGTCCTCCTTACAGGGAAGTTGGCTCTAGACCACCTGCATAAGAACTGTCCTGGGGAAAACTGTTCTGTTGTTAGAGAGATCCCTAAGTAACTGGGAAGAAGCAGAACAAAGCCCACGCTGTCTGGAAGCTAAAGCCAACAGATTCATATGAAAAACTGGTCAGAATTCCTTTAGTGAGGTATTAGAACAAATTATGAAGGAGAAAAGAGTATTCTGTATCTGTTCTTGTTTTGAGGTCTAGGCTGAGTGTCTCCATGTAAGCTGACATGGAGTGGCTTGAGATCGGTTTGATGCTGAGTGGGTTTTGTTCATCTCATATCTCATGTTCTTCCCTCTTGCAGTTCCGGTACAAAAGGCGTGTGTACACCCAGACTTTGCTGGATGACAAGCAGTTTGCCAAGCTCCATACCAAGGTAAGGCTGGAGTCTAGCTGGCAAGCTCAAAGCCCTAATAGTGTGTTCAGCACCGATGGTGGCCTATCACAGAGGGGATACCAGGTTTTGGGATCTTTCAGTCTTCCCTGCTTGCCAGGCTGCAAAGCACTCATGAGAAATGGATGGTACTTGCCGAAGCCTGGGGTGGTGTAGGTGGGGGGTGAGCTGAAAGACCCCATCAAGCTGTGGTAGGGTGCCCACACAGGGCTAGACTTGTATGGTGGCTTATGTGTGCTAGCAGGCAGGTGTGTGGTTGGCCTAGGCTCTGCAGGAGAGCGTGGGGTCAGCTTTCCATGGGGTGGTGAGGCAGAGGAACACATGATGGGCCAGCTGAAGAGAAGCTTTATTCTCTGGCATGGAGGAGTCACTAAATGCCCAGAGAGCACAATGGTGCACATTGAGGAGGATGCCTTCCCTTCCCCCAGTGAGAGGCTGCACGCTGCAGCCTTGCATGTGGGCTTGTTGCTTTGCCTCTGGCTTTAACCCATGCATCTGGGTCAGGATTTCACTGGTAAGATCCACACATGAAGTGGAAAGTCTACTTTGGTCTACTTTTGGTCTGCTGCAGCCCCTACATGTCATAGGCAGTGATTGAGATGTGTCAAGATTAACGGTGCAGGCATTGAACAGACTGTCTGCATGTTTGGAGTGCAGGGAGTGTGGCAGGAATGCTGCTTTTGCATTCATAGGTGTTTTCTGGCAGGAGAGACATCCCACCAAACCCACCGGACTCTGTGGCCCAGGATGCCTGGGTTGGCACAGCTAGGTCAGGGATGCTCATGGTGACCAGGCCTTGGGCACGTGTTCCTAGATGCCCTCTTGTATCACTCTTCCCCTGGACAGCTACAGTGATCCTATGATGTCACTTCTTGCCCGAGCAACTAACAACAGTAATTGTGGAGAGGCCTGGAACCATCAGATTTCTGCTGCCACTAATAATCGTGCCTTGAGATGGCATGTGGCCTTGCGGGGACTTTGATGGTTCCTGAGAGGCCAGTGTGTGCTAACTGTGAGACAGGAGGAAGAAGGTGGGCTCTGGCAGTGTGGTGGCTGTTGCACAGCTGAATGGCTCAAACACACTGGGCACCATTCAAACTGCTGGGTGGCATGAGGACACAGCCCCCATCAAACTCATTTTCTGGGAGAGTCTGTGGAGAAGGTCTGGAGCAGGGAGTGGTGGCATGGACAGGCTCATGGCGTTGGCCCCGTGTGTGGAGGGCACTGTGCTGGGAAAGGTCGTGCAGAGAGGCTTTGAGGGTTCTTGTTTAGGAAGAATGTGGGGACTGGCCAGGATCCCAGAGCTTCCTGCTAGCTTTCTTGTTGGCGGTGTATCATGAGCTCCCAAAGGACTTGACCCACCCCAAAGGTGAAAATCTTCTTGGGAAGAAGCAGGTCCTCTGTCATCTGCTTGTGAGAAGCAGGTCCTCTGTCTTTGGTTTGCAGGGCTGCAGAAACAAGAAACAAAATGCAGCTAGGGTTCAGGTTTGACTCACAAAGATAAAAGCCACGAGACTTCTGTCTGGTGGCATAAGAATATCCAGGCAGCAGATCTGGAAAGCTCTCAACATCTTCCTGGCGCCAGGAAGTGTGAATCATGGTCCTCCTGAGCCTTGCCAGGGAGAGACCATGCCTGCTCAAAGGAGGACTGGAAGCGCCTACCACAGGGACACCTGAGCAGCATCATCTGAGGGCTTCCCCTCCAAATGTGTAGTAGCCATAAATGCACTTTATTAAATATTCACTTAATATCGTCTTTATGCTTTACTTTCTACTTAAAACCAAATTTTCTTCATGTTTTTTCTTTATTTTTAAACCATCCCTTGCTGATAAAACATGGCATCTGAGCAAGATCCTGCATCTCTGCTCCCCTTTGCCTCCATCAAGAGGATGCTCATAGGCATTTCCTTTGGCTGGTGTTTTTGCTGAGCCTGTGGGCACTATGGGCCACGGTGCTTGTGGGACAGAAGAGGAGCCCTCATCCTGCCCCAGGGCTGCTCCTCCAGGGGTACGGTGCAAGGCAGGCAGCAGAGGCAGCCGCAGCGGGTGGTGCCAGGAGGAGCGGGAGCGGGACTCGTGTTCATGCTGGCCACTTGTTGGAGCGATGCTGGTGCTGAGAGCCGCTGGCGGCGTGACTTGCCCGCCCGGCACAGATCGACGCTGTTTTGCTGGGAGAGGGTGAGAGTGGAGCGTGCGTGTGCAGCACCCCAGCAGCTGGCTTGAGGGTGAGAGGGGGACGGAGAGCAGAGGGACATGGGCTCCTCTCTGGGACGGCAGCTGGCTAAGCAGAGGGAACATTGGCAAGCTGCTGGGGACCGCAGACCGCGAGCAAAGAGCACGGTACTGCCTGCTTCTGCCCTGTCTGCTGTGCTGTCTCTGCTGCGGCTGTGCCAGGCACTGCTGGGTGAGGGGCCATGGGGGGACAGTCCTCGTGCCACTAGCCCCGTGAAGGGGTGCTGTGTGGGCTGGCAGCAGGGCAGGACTGGGTGGGGGCTTCATTCCCCACATTGAACGTGCAGTGAGGAGGTGTCTCTGGGCCGACTGGGGGAATGGCTGGCACCTCCACCACCGCAGGCTGGTACAGGCTTACGTGTCAGGTCGGCTGCTGTGGGGGGTTTCTGCTTCTGCCTGTGCATTTAGGGGTTGGTGTTTTCTTCTGGGAAAGCAGATGCGTGAAGGCAATGCCTCTGCGGTATGGTGCAGACTGTATATGTTGCTCGAGGCGTGAGGCTTCGTGTTATTTGTAGCAATGCCTAATGGATCTGGCAGTGAAATACTGGTGGTTTTTTTTTTTCTGAGATGTGGTAATTTAAAAGGCTGTAAAGGATTACCTTTAGGTCTAACGCGCTGGTGTGACCACTCCTGAGGCTGCGGTATGTGCGAAATATTTAGGCCTTTGGTTAGTGGTCTCACCTGAATGAAAGCAACGTAAGAAAATATTTAGAGAGTCTGACTTCTAGTGGTAGAATACACTACTTAAATCTTTTAATGACCTAAAAACATGATACTTAACTGCAATTACAAAAGGAAAACAAGAAAAAATAAAAAAATGCCTTTTTTTGAGTGCCAGTGCACTTGTTATAAGAAGTAGGGAAACTGATTTCTTGTATTGCTAGCAAATAACAAAATGAGTTGGTAAATCAGTCAATCAGCCTCAGTCCCTTGTGCCTCTTGGGATCTGCAGGCAGTGACATTTCTTGTAGATACTTTTCCCACTGAATCGCAGTAGAACGTTTAGAAACAGGAGTACAGAAAAATGCATGTTAGAAAAGGGCAATCCCATTGTGCTTATAAATGAAAATCTGTGCAGAAAAATCTTGGCATTTACCGAAATGTCCACAAAGGACATTGTGCTGCTAAGAGACCTGGGATATTACAATCTTGAAGGGGAAAGAAGCAACACACTTAAAACACACTTAAAGTAATTATTAGGACTACATATGCCATTACTATTGTAGATGATTGGCATTAGTGTGGAGTGATCCTCCTGTGCTGCAAACTGCATTTACAGAAGGATGCAGCGCTGGCGTGGGGCTGGGGCAGGTGCAGGATTGGGCTGCAGGCAGACAGGGTAGCAAAGCAACAAGAAAGTGTAGCTGAGCGGACAGCATCAGTGGCAGGTTGGCAGCATGACTGTGACTGTCACCACCTTTCCTGTTGGGTTTTTGTGCAAGAGGGGTGGTTGTAGCGGGGTGGGGATGGTGACACTGTTCTGCAGAGCAGCAGGGTGTGGGGGATGTCTTTGCTGGAGGTGCACCAGGGTGAGGGGAGCAAACACCATGGCCATGGCGATGCTGGGGAGAGACAGCAGAAGGGAGCTGGGCACAGGCTGTGAAGGACCTGGGGAAGAGACAGGGCACTGGAGCTGGATGTGAGAGTGACTGTGTGTGCTGGTGTGGTGTGTGCCGGCAGAGGCAGTGCGCAGTGCTAGGTGGGCTTGCACCCACCTTCGGAATGGAAGCTTGCACTTGCTCCAGACTGCGGAGGATTTTGCATTAATAGTGCCTGAAGGTGATCAAGGCTGGGATAAGGATTCAAGACCTGAGGGTAGAGAACAGGATAGTGTCTTGCTGTTTGCTGTTTTGCACCACCATCAGTGCCATCTGTGTCCTGGGGCTGCCCTCTACAGCAAGAAACACTTCAGACCTCATCAACTGGCATATCAAAGGTGGGCACAAACGAAGCCTGTCCTGCCCCTCTGCTGCAGGAGACCTCTCACTTGTCTCAGACCTCTCCTTCCCTACCCAGACAAAGAAACAAACAAAGGGCAGGACAGCAGGATCTAATGGCCAAGAGCATGCAAAGGCTGCCCTGGGTGACCACAGCTTATCGTGGCTCAACATCCTCCTCTGGGACCAGCTGACCTGGATTTCAGTGTGTCTTTGGAGGGAAACAGAAGGGTAAAAGTGAAAATGTGGTGGTTTGAGATTTTAACACATAAACATGTTTAAGAGTCCAACAGATAAAGCAAAAGCTGCGTGCACACGCAGAGCAAAACGTGGAATTCATTGACCACTTCCCGTGGGCAGGCAGTGCTCAGCCACCCCCAGGAGAGCCGGGCTCCGTCACGTGTAATGGGGACTTGGGAAGACAAACGCCATCACTCCAAACGTCCCCCCTTTCCTTTTTATTCCCCCAGCGTTACATGCTGAGCATGACGCCGTAGGGTCTGCAATCTCCCGTGTGTCAGTTGGGGTCAGCTGTCCCGGCTGTGTCCCCCCCCAGCTCCCTGTGCCCCCCAGCCCGGTGGCTGGCAGGATGGGGTGAGGCGCAGAAAAGCCCCTGACACCGTGTGAGCTGCTCAGCGGTGACGAGAACACCCCTGTGTTATCCACAGTGTTTCCAGCACAAACCCAAACCACAGCCCCACAGCAGCTCCCATGAAGAAAATTGACTCTACCCAAGTGAAAACCAGCACAATGATTGAAGTTTTACCTGCCTGGTACTTTGTTTTAACAAAGTGTTTTTTGGTATTCACAGAGAGAATAGTTATTATGCTGGGCTCTAAGTTTCAGTATTAAACTCTCCTAAAATTACTGTTGGTTTAACAGCAGTGTCAAAAACCCCAACCAAACAAAAGAAACATTCAGTGTGAAAATGCATACATCCCTGCTCTCATGACTAGAATTAGGGTGAATATTTTCCTCAAATCTGACAATAACAAGAAAAAAATAAACAATTATATGAGATAGGGAAAGTTTTGGTACTAGATGCAGCATGCTTACTCAAATGTGAATAAAAACAAGGGTGAGAACAAAACAACGTTGACTATCTTGCTGCTGGATATATCTCATGAAGTTTTTACAATATAAAATGATATGTAATTCAAATATGTAAAACAATTCAGCTCCCTTGCAGCAGGCTGGATCCTGCATTTCCATCTGCTGCAGCCTTCAATAAGTTTTTTTCCCCTGAAATTAGAAATTGAGATCAGGCTGCCTGCACTCTCTAGTCAGTCCTGCACAAACAAACAGAATGAGAATTATTCAGTAAGATTACAAGCTCCTGCCCTGTGTAACACACAGACATAAAGAAGATACTAGATGCCAAGAACAAAATGGTATTTTGGTATCACTGTGGCATTGATTATCATAGAATTATAGAATTGTTTAGGTTGGAAAAGACCTTCAAGATCATCCAGTCCAACCATTAACCCAGAACTGCCAAGCCCACCTAATTGCCATATCTACACATCTTTTCAATACCTTCAAGGATGGTGACTCCACCATGTCCCTGGGCAGCCTGTTCCAGTGCTTGACAACTTTTTCCATGAAGATTTTCCTAATACCCAATGTAAACCTCCCCTGGCGCAACTTAAGGCTGTTTCCTCTCATCCTGTTGCCTGCTATCTGGGAGAAGAGACTGACCCCCACCTCGCTACAACCTCCTTTCAGGCAGCTGTAGGGAGCCATAAGGTCTTCCCTCAGCCTCCTTTTCTCCAGGCTGAATGCCCCACAGTTCCCCCTGCCACTCCCCATCAGACTTGTGATCAAGACCCTTACCCAGCTTCGCTGCTCTTCTTTGGATACGCATTAAGATCTTGTCATACTTTTTGCAGGATTCCAGCAAGCACATTTTGGCTGAACTGAATGACATCTGTCGTTCCATCTAGCAAAATACTTGTCATCCCAACCACAAGATGAAGTGTACCTAACACACTGCAGATTAGGACCAGCCAGAATAACAGTCGCTACCTAATTATTGAATATAACCCCCCAAAAAAGACACTTAAGACACTTTGTCATTGCATGCTAACTATTCATAGAAGTGCTGCAATGACTGTGTATGTTGTCTTAAACTGCCGCTGTTTTCCAAACGTTTTATGACAATGCTGATTATTGAAAGAGGAGTTTATATACAAGTATAAAACCATAATGATAAAACTTTGAATCTGGTTCTAACCCAATATATTTTTTTTAAAAAATATGTTTGAGAGACAGAAGGCCCCACTCATTTGTCCCTTATGCTGGATTTGCAACAGGGTAACTAATTTGTGCAAATGTAAATAATATATCCAGAACTTGAAATTAAAGAGAAAGGCTTTGATTAATATTTGTTACTGTATTATAAGTTTTATTATAATATTATTTTAATTTTATTATAATATTATAATTATAATATTATAAGTATAATCATTGATTAATACTTGTTACTGATACACTGAACTGAGAAGAAGCCTTCGATGCAAAATAAATTTTGTATTTTTGCAATAGGATTTTTTATTTCTGATGTATGGACCACCACAGTCAATTGAATGCTCCCCAGTAATTTCAGCAGAACCATAGAATACAATAGAATCATGGAATCATTTAGGTTGAATAGACCTTTAAGATCATTGAGTCCAACCATAAGCCCAGTACCGTCAAGTCTACCAAGTAGGTGCAAAGCAAGCTTTTTGTAAGACCCCTCTCATTGTATCAGCCCTTATCATTCCTGTGCTCCTTCACAGAAAGTTCTTGGTCAGACATGACAGGACGTAAATTTAGAATGAGGTGAAGTAAGAATGACGAAAGATTTACTTTCATGGTTTGTCATTCAAGTCTATATTTAAGTGCTTAAAAAAGAACACTTGTCAGCTGTAACAGATCTTTAGGAACCTTAACACAGATAAATTATAAGAATATCTCCAGTACAACATTGCTGAGAAGTACAAACCGTGTGTTTAAAATATTGTTTGAAATGGGACTGCATAGGGAAATAATCTAATCATCAAAAGAGGAAAGGAATTGATCACTTAGGAGGTTTTAATGGCTTTTTAAAATTTCATGATGAAACTACATCTGTGCTTTTTTTTTTTTTTTTTTCTTCTGGTTTATGGGAGGATGAAGAAATAGCAGGAAAGTTAATTCTGCTAGCATTACACTTTAAGTCAATCACACTTTCCCATCAAAGCTAGCGGTAACTCATTTGAGTACAATTACTCATATCTATGGATGCTTGTAGGATGAGGTCAACATTTCTAAACATTCTGCATCTCTATTAAATACCTGGCATATAAAGGCATTTTTAAGTCATAAATATTTAGGTGAAACAAAATGGTGAGTAATTAATAGCTAACACATTACTTCTGGAGTAACCCCTGCATTCTTTTCTTCCCCATGCTTCAGGGTGGCATTGGCTTCCTAAGTTTCAGATTAAAAAAAGGCAAAAATTCAAACCCCAGCTTCAAGCCTCACTTAATTTTGAAGGAAAACTGTTATTTGAGACCAGCTTTTCTCAAAACTGGGCTCCGGTCCAAGTTTGCTTGTAAATCCTGTAAAGCTTGCAAGCTGAACTTGAGTCGTATATCACAGACCTGAATCTTCCCATGAATGCCACATCGGTAGCCCTTGCCAAGCTCCCTTTTCCAGCCCTGGCTGCTCCTCAGAACCTCAGCTGGCTTGTTTGGAGTTAACCTGTCTATTTCTCCTCCACGCTGGAGCCACATGTAGACAGCTTTTCTCCTTTCTTTCATCCCCGGGTTTCAGTGAGCTCCACAGGCATTCACTTGCACCTAAGTAGCGTTCACTGTAGGATTACCTTGCAGAGAGCCTTGTTACGCAGTTGTAAATAGCACAGTAGATTTGATGTTTCAAACACTGATATATTAAAACATCGCGGTGTTTTCTCTAGCATAATTTTCACATTTCAGCTATCATTACTGAGTAATGTACTAGTACTAGTACTGGTGAAACAGTCACAATCTAGACCTTACTGTACTAGGTGGGGTGCCAACCCACCCATGCATTGCACCATCGCGTTGCTAGTCACGTGTTGTTGTTGTTGGAATTATTAGTAGAAATAGTTATTGCCCTAAGGAGCTCTATAAATGATGGATGCAGCATCAGAAACACAGGTTTACAGAAAATTGTACTAATGATGAAAGAAACAATCCTGTGCAACCCTATACTCATTCTTTGATCTTTCTTAGTCGCCCCTAGATGATATTGAAAAGGCACATCTGAGGGAGAGTGGTCTTGCTATTCCCACCTACTGAAACCGTTTCCCATGTGGGCTCGCACAGTCATTTGTACCCCCTCCTGCCCTAACCAACGTGTGCGTCCTTTTCCATTTGCCCACTTCAATGTGAGAGCAACACTTTCCCAGTTCAGTGCCCATGGCTTGGTGAGCAGTGTGTGAGCCTCCAGGGGAACCACAGCTGGGAATTGAACACGAACATTTTTCTGTTCAGCAGAGATAACATGGACAAGTGCTGGATCCTTCAGGTAGGGAAGGAGCCAGGCAGGGCATTTCCATCCTTTATTCTGAAGGGGTGTTGTTCACTGCGAGGCTTTAGGTGTTCTGGTGTACAACTAACAGAAGAACATCCAGTGTCCGGATCTCAGCAGAGTTTAGGCATGAACTTGTGCTGACCTTCAGAGTACTATCAAGGAGCTGAACCACTGTTTTTTTGGGAATATTCATGCTCATAACTGAACTGGTGTCCTCTCGATACTGGATAAAGCTACCCTTAAACAGTGTGGGGCCCCAAGAGTGAGGTGAGGCCTTAAATGACACTCTAAGAAGTAAATTTGTCATGGCCTTGTGCAACTTGAAGTACCCCACATTTCAAGCCTCTTTCCTCTGTGCATTTCTCCAGACCTTTACTCCACTCCCCAATGTCTTCTCCACCCTGGATGTCATCTTGATACATGCTATTATGAAGCAGGACCTCTGTGTCACATGCCCATGACTCTGCAGTTACCCATCGCAGCAGAGGCCATCGGTGCCTCTGCACCCCTCTAAGAAAGCAGCGATGCTCAGATGAGCTGTGCTGCCACTTGATGTGGCAAAACTGTAAAACCTATGGAGACCTACAAAAGCTGGGCTATAGATACCCTTCAGCCTGTTTTGAGTCTACAGGCTGTGGTATCATTTTAAAAATTGCTATTTTGGACTTGCATCCAAACCCTGAATCCTACGTACCTACAGGTAGGTGGATAGGTGAAGACAACTGGGAGTTCTTCCCACCAGCTCTGAAGCGCCAGCTCCAATCCAGAAACAATGTAGATGACTGACTGCATGCTTTACAGATTGCAACTGAAATACCACGCTGGCTTCATGCCTGGGCAAATGTGAGCACTCAGTTCTTCATTTGTGGATCTCAGTTTTGGTCTTTTTGCCACCTTTAAAATACAGATGAACACTTTTTATAGAAACTGTTGTGGGTTAATACATTCAAGATGATGCCGCCCTTAAGTAGAAAGGAGATGAAAACAACATGAGGACTGGGTCTGCTCTTTCATTGTCACCTGTTGGACTAATTAAAGATACTAAAATATAATCACATAATTGTACTTAATTAAATATGTAAGAATATGTAAACGTATAACAAGAAAGAAAACCAAACAAAAATAACAACCCACAGATCGAACAGAAAATAAAAATTGTCGCTGAACTTTTAATTGCTTTAGTAAATAAGCTAAGGAATGTTTTCCTGGGTTGCTTTCTCCATTCGTACCAAGCACGTATAGTTGCCACAGAGACTGGCATGTGTGAACGTGGGTAAAATAAAGGACAGGGAGAGGAGGGGATTTGTCCTCTGAATTTTCAAAGGGATCTGGAATTGCTCTCCAGGCTGGAGATGTGCCTGGGGCGGGGATGCAGCCCGAGGGCTCCCCGCCGTGCCCCCGGGGCCCCGCACCCCTCCAGTGATGGGGGACCGGCGGCGACGGGATCCTGCGCAGCAGGGCGGGGGCGGCCGGGCCGGCTCCGCTCGGCGCCCCTCGGCGGGGCAGCCCTCCCCGCGCTGCTACGGCCACCGGCCGGCACAGCGGCGTTCATCCGCGTGGAGTGCTATATATATATACATATATATATACACACACGCGGTCAACATACACGGTCAACAATGTATTTGAAAATGCAGCCCGGACTGGCGGCACATGGGCTGTGTGAGGCTGCCGCTTGAAGGAGGGGAGGGGGGATTAAAA
>JAVJGJ010000057.1:72725412-72747597 GCA_035590215.1 Microhierax caerulescens | reverse complement strand
ACACCCCTGTGTTTTCCACAGTGTTTCCAGCACAAATCCACACCCCCGCCCCACAGCAGCTCCCATGAAGAAAATGGGCTCTACCCTGGCCCAAGCCAGTGCACTGTGGCGGTGTCCCATGTGGAGCAGGTGTCCCGGCTGCTCGGTGGGGGCTCGGCCTCCTCCAGGCCCGGGCCTTGCCAGGCCAGTGCGGAGCTGCAGCCAGCCAGCTCCCGAGCCGGTGGTTAGACGTTGTTGTGGCACGTCATGAAATGGATTTTTTGACGTTTTGGTGGGAATCAATGAGGTGTCTGTTTGCTGCTGCCTAATGGCCTGTGCAAGGGCTCCTCACACAGCTGGGGTGAGGGAGGGGGTCGGTTTTCTCCGGCCTCTTCCAGGGCCGGTGAGCCCACGGCAGCTGCCGTGCTCCAGAAGGCTGGTGGATTGTCTTGGCTCCGGCTGCTGTTTGGAGCAAACTGGACCCTGAGAAAAGATCAGTCTTTTCCTTGGTACTGAAATTGCTGGGAACATCGGCATGTCCTTGGTGTGAAGGGGCTGCGCTGTCTCCCCACTCCCACAGAGCGCCCGAGGCAGGTGCCTGCAGTTGGCTTCCCCCGGCACCCAGCCCGCTGTGAATAGCGAGTGACAGAATAATTTCTCTGCAAGAAGAATATGTAATTTATTTTCATTCATTTTGATTCAAGAGAGAGAAGCTTGTTCCCTCGCACCAGCTTCCTCTCAATGAGCTTTTCTTTTCTGGAGGGCGTTGGTTTTTCTTGCAGTTTGGTGCTAGCGGAGGATAATGGACTGCAGCATGGTGGCTGCCAGCTGGGTGGCTGGAGCTGAGCCCCGTTCCCAGGTGCTCTTTCTCGGTGTGAACCTCCTTTTCACTCTTGTAAATCAGCGGAAGTGCCTCAAACTTGCTCAGGAGTCATCTGCTGAAGTGGGTGTTTTGGGTAACACTACGTGAACAGAGCTAAAGCACTGGAGCTGCGGTTTGGGCAGTAGCCCAAAGGGTAATGGCAGACCCAGGCTTTGGTTCCCGTCTCACAGGAGGATCCTTCTCCTCCTTCTCGGGGAGTAGTGCAGCCTCACCCACAAGGAAGAAGATCCCAAAGACAGGAATTGCTTCCCAAAGGATTTCCAGGTAGGAGGTGGGAGATCCTTGGTCTGGCCCCTGCCCAGGCCGTGCCGCTGGCCACTGCTTGTGCGAAGGCACCTGGGTAATGAGAGACTTAAAACACCCCCTAAAAAAGCAAGGTAGGATCTTACTCTGAACTTTACTTCTATTTTCATGAAGTTTTGTTGAGGCTTGGGGTTTTTTCGTCCCTGGGGAAAACTCGCTTCGCTCTGGTTACTGTAGCCACTCAAACATATCGATTTGCAAATCAGCATAATCTTCAGACTACATACAGTACTTTCGCTCATGGGAAGATCCATTATGAGTGTTTGTTTAAGCGGTTAGATACCTTTATATAGTGCATTTAGGTTTTAATTTTTGTATGTAGGAAACAAAATGCTTTACTGGCTTCTGATTATTCTTTTATTCTTTTGATTTCTATCAAACTGCATTTGGATGAAAGCTGAAATTCAATTAAAATTAAAGCAAAACAACAATTTAAATTGTGGTTTTATCACTTAAATAAATGTTGCTTAAATGTACTGGACACCGAAGGTGGAAAGTAAATTTATCAGTACATATCTTCTGTATTTAAAGCTGATTGATCTTTTAAACAAAGGAAGATTTGTGTGAGTGGCTCTCATCACAAATTCTCAAAGGTATTTAAGTGTCAGAAAATAAGCAAATATCTAGTGAGATTTCAAAATTGCCAAAGCAGTTTAGGCATCTGCTTAGCTCCCCTTGATTTCAGTGGGAGTCTGACATTTGCTCTCTTTCTTCATGTCTAGTCACCTTAATACATTTGAAAACCTGGCCCCAAATCCCTCAAGTTCTTAGAATAATGAGATCTCATTCCTTTCCCACCAGGGTTTTATTCATAGATTGGGGGAGGAAAACAAGCTTCCTTACTTTTCTCAGTTCTCAAATCTCCTTTCAGCTTTGAGTGAATCAGTCCAAGTAATAAGGAAAATATTCTGTGTTTCTAGCTAAATTGAAATGGAAAACAATCAGATAGGAAAGCTTTTCTATGCAGCATAAGCTGAAAAACCAACATGGAAGAATGTAAATACCAGCATTTGCTTCATTGTGAAAAGTGGATATAATGTGCCCAGCAAGGGATGTGTCTGTGACATATTTATAGTGTTTGAGTTGATTTCAAAAGCTAAGTATGTTTTGCTTCTGATTCTGAATGAAAAAAGCACACTTGAATTCATGACTATTGGCAGAAGGGCCATTTAACCAATACGTTTTTATAAATGCTTGTAAATACAGGTGTCCGCATCAGCTGTCGTGCTGCAAACTCAGGTTAAACAGGTGCATTTTTAAGATGGGAGATACTTTTAGGGTAGCTGAGTCTTACATAAGGGAAAACATTAAAGCTAGGATTAAATTGTTGCTTTGGCACCGTTCTGCATGCTGCAGCGCCCAGGGTGGCTGTGATGCCCCCGTGAGCCCCTGTGCCCTCCCTGCAAGGAGGGGGCTGGCAGAGGTGGCTGTGCCTCAGGTGGGGATTGTCATATGGCTTTGGCTACACTGCATGGCTGTGGTCTGATTTTGGTTAAGCTTTTCGGTTGGATCTGTGCCATGTGTTGGTGGCGGTTTTGATGTTGGGTGCCTCAGGTTTGCCAGCACTGGCTTGCTGAGAATGGGCTGCTTTGGCCACATCAGCTGAAACAGCAGCTGGGGTCTGTGGGGAAATGTGTATGGGATGTTGAGGGGGCCTGCACATCCCGCCTGTCAGCAGGAACCTTGGCAGAGCTGGGGTCCTCCACAGAGGCTTCCCAGACCTGCCACAGCTTCTCTCCAGGGACACTGAAGGATGTCCAGGAGGTGCTGGGAGCAAACGGGAAGCTTGACAGGGGGGTTCAGTTCTCTGGTTATTAGGCTGCAAAGGCAAGATGCGTGAGAGGTCTCCAAGGAAGAGAGTCCCTGGACCTTGATGCAATGGTTTCAAGCATGTAGTGACCAGGATTTCTCATTTAGCAGTTTCCTCTTACCATTTCCCAAATCTGGCTATTGCTGTAGCACTGTAGGGCTATCTGGGAAGCAGCAGACTGCCTCCCCAGAATGTTTGCATAGAAACTTCGGTCTCTCTCTCTCTGGTTCATAGCAGTATTGAACCTGAATGAAACAATCTATTTTTCTCTAACTTTATTCTGGAAAACAGCTTAATTGAGTTAATTATATACTTCTCTGTTGATAAAGAATAAGAAACCAAGAACTGTCTGATAATGGCAGGCTTTGGGCCGCTCTGCTTGTACATGTTGCTGCTCCCAGTGTCTGCAGTCGAGTTGCTGTGGTCACTCCAGTTGCCTCCATGTTATCCAAACCCACCATCTTCAGGCAGTGTAAGGTGTATGGTGACCCTGCTCCTGGCTGCTTGGCCATGTCTCCCGCCACAGTTCACTGCCTCTGCTGCACAAACACAACCCGTAGTAAGGCTGAGCTGTAAGCCTGATTAGAGACACCATTCAGGTTGCAATCTTCTTTTTATTTTTCCCTTTTTTTGTCTCTTTCCTTTTTATGCCTTACTTCAGGTTTATTTTTAAGTGGAGCAAGGCTGTCACCTAAATCCTGGGCATGGGATTCTTGTAACACCATAACATTATGCCTCTGGTGAATGGTCTTTTTCATTATCTCAGTGTTCTTTGGCATCTTCATTGTTCCCTGAGGTTTAGGACCAAACTAGAGGAACAGAACCGGGCCAGGGAGGATCAGAAATCACTGTACCGGTGTCCTGCCCTCTCCCCATTGTGTTAAGTTTGTGAATTGCAGCAGCCTCTTAACGTGGGCATCGAGCTGCACATCTGGAACACACTGCAGAGCAGATAGACAGCTACAAACTGATGGAAAGAGGATATTTTTCTATGTAAAAATTAACTGGTTAAGTCTCTGGACATTAGAAATTATTTTTGAAGCATTGCTGTGGATTTGGTCCAAGACCTTGGATAGATGAACATCCTTTGTTCTTTATCTGGAAGTTCAAGGCAGTAATTGATTTCCCCCCAAAAGGGAAATTCCATGTGTAGACCTGTTAATGACTGCGTGGTGCACAGGACCATGATGATGGACAAGCAGGTACAGCGGGAAAGTGCAGATCCCAGAATCGAGGATGCCTCTCTGCATCCTTCTTTTGCTCATGCACTTTTCTCTTCAGTTTCCTTCCTAAATGTAAAAAATGCCATTAAAAGTTGACATAGTGCATCAACTTCCTGCTGTCAAAAAATGTTGTCAATTCCTGAGCACCTAGAAAACTAGAAATATAAGCAAGCACACCGCTGCTGGGCACTGACTGAGTAGGATGCCTTTCTGGGGCTGTAAATGAGAGTTGCTGGCAGAACCTCAGGAGCAGAACTTCACCTTGGTGAAGGTGAAGCCTGGTATATGTCAGCTAGCAGCGTAAAAGTGAAATTGCCGTGAGCCACTATTGCATACACAGGGGCACGGTGTTCGCCTTGGCAGGGAGCGTGCACAAGTGCCTCTGTGTCCCTGGAGGCCCCAGGAAGGCTGCTGGTGCAGAAGCTTGCATGGGCAGAGGCTGCCAGCATCAAGGGGATGGGCCATGTGGTGGAGGGGTCCCTTCCTCTGCTCATGCCTTTGCATGTCCCGTGGCCACTGCCATGGCTCTTGGCAGGACTGGCAGTGCCATTCTTGGCCACAGGGGTTTAGTGGGGCCATGCATGGAGCATCATCTCTTGGGTTAGGTTAGCATTGGCTGCTGAAACGGCTGCTGAGAGGAGAAGAGGTGTACAGACAAATGGGAGTGGAAGGAACAGGGTTAAATCTGCGCAATTGGGTGATGGTTGGGAAGAGGCATTTTGGGATGGCATCCTGGAGGCGGTTGCTGGAGTTGTCAAGTCCCGTCTGTGCTATTGCTGGCAGGCAGCTGTGATTTCCTTCAGTGTTTCTGTACTTCTGCAGTAGCTGAAGGGATACTGAAGCAAGAGGTGGATTTTGTTTTCAGTTACTTGTGAGGCGAGAGGGGAGCTGAGGGGGGAGGTGACACTGAGCTGCAAGGGGCAAGGGTCAGGGGAGGGTATTACCACCTGAAAAGGCAGTGCTTACGCCCTGCAGCAGTTGATGCCAGTCGCCCTCTTGCTGCACTAGGGATAAGAGCCTTGGTGCTGTGGGAGTTGCTTGTACTGCACGTAGACATTTCCAGCACCTCCCGGCACGGGTGACTCAGCCTTTCTTTACTCTTCGAGTGGTTTCTCCTTCATGTATACCAGGGGTCCTCAAACTTTTTAAAAGGGGGCCGGTGTGCGGATTAAGTGGCAGGCAGTCATCTGCGGCTACTTGGTTTGCCCCCCCCCGCAACCCCTGACAGGGGGGGCAGGGAGTTCTGTAAATACCGTGGGGCCGGATTGAGGACCCTGGGCTCAATCCAGCCCACGGGCCGTAGTTTGAGGACCCCTGAACACTGTCCCACTGTTTTGTTGGGTCTGTCCTGGCAGCCCTGGCTGGGATGGTGCCGTCTTGAGGAATGCAAGGGAATACCCAGCGATGGGCAGCGTGGTCAGGATGGGGAGCAGGAGTGTGCCCCACACCAAGGGATCAGCTGGGGCATGTCTTGGCTCTTGCCTTACAACGCTGTTGTCCCTGGGGCACTAAGGGGAATGAACCTTTATAACTGAATTGCGTGTCTGTGGCTTTGAGCGTTATCTTTTGCGTTCCTGTGGCATTGGCATCTCTGCATGTGTCTGCATATCACTGCAGACAGCCAGGACAAACAGGTCAAGTACTGGCACGGGTGCAGTGGAGCTGTGTTACCATAGGGTTTTGCCTGAGCTAATTAGCTCTGCTGAGATGGAGTAACGATGCAGGGGGTAGTGCACTAAAATGGCTATGTTATTTTAAATACATGACCTGGCTTGTTTATGGCATGGCTCCATGGTGCTGACTTTAGAAAAAAATGTGCTATGTATTTTAGGCTTGGTTCTGCAGGCTAACCACACAGAGACCGAATTTGGTTTAAATCAGGTTCACAGCCCAGCATTAATTCTCATCCTTGGAAAGTTAAGTTTCATCTTGGTGATATTTTCTGTCTGACTTCTTACCATGGTCTCCTCAGCATATCAGAGAAATAGCACAGATGAACTTGTGGGTCCCAAGTATCAGGATTTGCAGGCTCTTCTGTAGAAATGGTTTAAAAACTAACAAATTTTCCCCCAAGAAAATTAAATTTTGACAAAATGAAAATATGCAAAATAATATGTGACAAAATTTTGTTTAGGAAGCCTTTGAAAAGAATTAGGCATATATCTGCATCCTGTTTGGTATTTTCAGATCAATTTTTTTTCTGTTTTCCAACTGGAAGTCTTCAAAATGAAATTTCAAGTGAAGTACTTAGGTGTTCATTTTGCTTCATAAAAGATACATTTTTTCTATATCAAGTTGAAAGGTCTGCTTGGCTCGGACACCTTCAGCCAACTGTGCAGCAGTTCACAAGAGCAAGAGCAGCTCCCTAACTGTTGGCTGTAGCTTGACCAGTTGGTTAGAGCTTTTCCCAAAGACTTCCCTCAGCTAATTGCACAGTATTTCTGCTGTGTCAGACACTTTCTAGAGTGCCTCTCCTAAAGCTGGCTACTGCAAGGTTTGATTGAAATAAACTCAAAAAAACCCCAGCCAACCTGCAATCAAAGGTCTGAAAATCTGGACTGGAAATGTGTGTGAGATTGTGTGTGTGGAAATGTGTGGACTGTAGTCCATCCAAATGTCTGCCTGCCTGCCTGGCAGAGTGGCAATTTCTAGAGTCTACAGATTTAATATAATTATGTATTCATCAAGTATAGCTATCCAAAAGAGAAAAAAGGGAAGAATGCAACAACCCCAAGCCAACCAGGCAGACTCAAAGGAGAGTCTTTTGGGCACTTAGTCCCCTCAAACACAAGGTTTAGGCTTTGGCCAAAGACAGAACATTACGTCAAGAATAAAGCACAGTCTCACAGCAGACAGTGTGACAGCCGTACCCACTGCGCCATACAATAATGGTTGGTGTCTGAGTAGCTGGATCTTTCCTCCAAAGGGTTTTAAGTTCAGCAGGCACATGTGCTATACTCCTTTAAAGTGAGTTTGTGACACAACAGAATGTACACAACGTTGCAGCGAGATGCAGATGAAACCCCGCGCAGTACAATTCACCCTCACTGGGATGCTGCTCTGCTGGCACAGCACCTTCCATAGCCAGCACCATGCTGCGTCGTTGATGAATGCATGAAGTGACGTGTCTGTTGATGTGCCTGTGTCACAAGCACGTGCAGTGTGTGTGCCTGCCCTCGCGGTGTGTACGAACAGAAAATGCCTTAGCAGAGGACTTGCAACAGGGTCAGAAGGTGGTGGCTGGCAGCCCCTAATGGTTTCCATGGGGTCATCCAGCAGTCCCAGTCTGAGTCAGAGGAGAGGGATGCAAGGACTGTCTTTCATGTCGATTTGCAGCATACCCTCACGTGCCCTAGCTTCTGGTGTCTGCTGCCCCGTTATTCTTAATAGTTGCCCTGGGTCCCTTGAATGGGGATATTCCTCTGGTAGCTTCTTTCTTCATATTGAGGTGTTAACACTGTGTATTGTGTGTTTTCCTGGGGTGTCATGGCTGCAGGCAAATCTGAAGAAGTTCATGGAGTACGTGCAGATGCTAAATGCGGAGAAGGTCTGCAGACTGCTGGAGAAGGGACTGGACCCCAACTTTCATGATCCGGATACTGGAGGTAAGACCAGCTTCTCCAGAGAGGAGAGGAGTCATGACAGAGCAGGGTTGGTGGAGAAAGTGTCTAGGGGAGACAGTGGGAATTTGGGGGAGCGGTTGTTTTTGAGGAGGTGTAGCAAATGATGTGTTGTCTGAAATGTAAGGTTTGGAATGGAGAGATGTAAGTTGCATTTCTCAGTAGTGTGTTGTCATGGTTTAACCCTGGCCTGGTAATTAAGTACCACGCAGCCACTCGCTCACTCCTCACTCACCCCAAGGGGTGGGGAGGAGAGTTGGAAAGGAATGTAAAACTCGAGGGTTGAGATAAGAGCAATTTAATAATTGAAATGGATAAAAATGAAAGAACAATAATAACAATGATGACAGTAACAGTTGTAATGAAAAGGGGAAGGGAAAGAATAACATCCAGAGGGAAAGGAAGAAAGGAACATGTGGTGCACAATGCAACTGCTCACCACCTGCCCACCGATGCCCAGCCAGTCCCTGAGCAACGACCAGCCCTCCCCGGCCAGCCCCCCAGGCATGAGGTCCCATGGTATGGGATACCTCTTTGTTTGTGTTTGGAGCAGCTGACCTGGCTGTGTCCCCTCCCAGTTCCTTGTGCTCCTCCAGCCTTTTAGCTAGCAAGGCCTGAGGAACTGAACAGTCTCCCATCAAAGCCAAAACACAGCACCGTATTAGCTCCTAAGAAGATAATTAACTCCATCCCAGCTGAAACCAGGATGTGTCTTCTTATGACACTTGCATCTTGGGAGCATGAAGTTACAGAAAGCTCTTGGGTGAAGATGGGTGTGTGTGTGGGAAAGATACAGAGCCTGGGAATATAGTATAAAATGAAAGAGCTGTGAGGCCGTGCATCTTTCAGTGGGATTCTGGGAAGTAATGAGACTGTCTCTGGGACTGGGCAAAGATGAATTGCTGTCCATGGGTCTCTTCAGGAAGCAGTCAGAAGGTTTTAAGAAATATTTTTGGGGTCAAGAAAATAAAATCTTGGCCTCTGGTTGCCTCGATTGTTTTTTTCTTCTTTCCACTTTTTCTTCTATCTATGTATGCAAAATTTACCCCAGAGAAGTCTGGTTGCTGGAGCGCTGGCTGTCAGGGGTTGTCTGCAGGCTCCTGGCTGAAGTGAGGATCAGACTCCAGCATGTTTTCCTTACGGATGGGGCAGTGAGGGAGGACCTCTCCCCATTTCCCCTGCTGTGAAGTCTCATAGTCTTGTTCTGAGAGAGGAGTTACTGCTTTTGTTGTTCCTGTTTCAAAGTAATGCAGGTTATTAGTGTTTATTATAGAGTTGGATTTCTGTGTGTGAATCATGGGCACATTTCCAACCTGTGAGCAGACTCCAAGCAGATGATTAATTTTCTGTGTTTCTGGTTCAGCTGGATGTTTTTTTAGGTTGTTTCTGAAACACTGGCTACCTCTGTACTCAGAAATTTAGTGTGTCCGGACTCTTTCAGCACTGAGGTCAGTGGTGTCGTTCACACCATTAACCTCTCTTACCCTCTCAGATAACGCAGCTGCATCCCAACTGCCCTTGGGAATGGCCTCTGCCAGGCCTGAACTGGGAAGGTGAAAGCTGGTGCAGCCAAATTCTGGCAAGAACCATTTGAACAGCACCCAGGAGCATTTCTACTATTTAATTTGCTGGTGTAGCCACTCTGTCTGAATCTGCCAGGGTGTCCTGATAACAACTGCTCACAGGAAAGACAGCTGATAGCATGCAGGCGCAATCGCGGTCTGTCCTGGAGCATGTCCAAACAGCTCAACTCCATGTGCTTTTCGTCTTTGCCCCAAGACCTTACAAGCATTTTGAGGGATCTTTCCTTCCAAAGTCCTCTACTCTTCTGAAGTTGATTCAGCTTTCCAGAGTATGTTATATCACAGAGTGCAGTGTACTACTTGAAAAGATGCTGTGAGAGCTTTGGATCTGGTATGGTTTGAACCCAGATGTTATTTCACAGAAAGGTAGAGGCTTACAGGAGCAGGCTTATGAGTACTGAAAAGACTGTGTTAAGTATAGAGTGGAAGGAAGGAAAAAGACCTGACCCAAATAATCATTTGGATCCGGTTCAGAACCAAGGGCAAAACCAGAGCGGATGCTGTGAGATGCAAAAATAGATTGTTGGAGCAGAGGCAGCTTTGGACACCTCACTTCTGGAGTCCCAATTCTTGTGCAAAACCAGTTCATTGCTGTCTGCTTTACAATTTCTTGAAGATGAAAGAAGGACATAAAGCTGCTGTTCAGTATTCATGGGTTCCTGGAATTTAAGACCAGATGGAGCTATTGTGCCATCTGACCTGAACTCCTGTATCTTGCAGGATGCTCTTCACCCCCTCTGAGTGTGTGTGTTCACTAAGCAAAGCTTAAACGTGTTTTCCAGAAAGTCATCAATCTTGATTCAGGAAACAGAAGTTCCTTGCCTTTCCTTCGTTATTTGGTTAATCACCATCACTGTTTAAAATTCGTCTCTCATTTAAATTTGTGTGCTTCAGCTTCCAGCTGTCGTTATACTTTATCTTCTAGATTAAAGAGCACTTTAGTACCTGGTATGTCTTCACATGAAGGTATTTATACATGGTAATCAAGTCAACATTCAATCTTCCTTTCCTTAATTAGAGAGAGGCCAAACTCCTCCAGTCTTTCATTTGAAGGTATTTTCTCCAGTTTTCCTGTCATTTTTGTGACTTATATGTCACTACTCCATTTTGAAGAGGTTTTTAGGAATCCAGGTACTAGACAGCTTGCTGCCTGCCTGTGCCACTTGTCATGGGCACAGCTCTTCATGCAAGCCCCAGTTCTCCAGCATCCCAGGGCTGCGTTTGGGTGGATGGGGGTGACCACACATCTCTGGGATGGGGCCCCATATTATGTCCTGCTGGATGGAGGGCCGGGGGGGGGTTCCCTTCCTGTCCTCCTCCTGCGTTGTGTCCTACCCCGGGGTTACATGGCCCATGTTGTCTGAATGAAGTGAAATCACTAAGTAGCTCCTTGCTTGAGACATTTGTTTTGAGGAGGTTGTTTTCCTTCCTGTTGACTTCCCATGCAGCCTGGGCTAGATGGTGGAAGAGCAGGGGGGGAGTGTGCTGCTTGCTGCTGGGCCGCCGACCACAGCTGTGCGGCTGAGGAGGTCCAGCTTGGGCCCCCAGGCAGGAGCATCTTGCAAAGCCATGACCGCAGGGCTCAGCTGCTTCAGCTGCCCAGGGCAGCATGTCTCCTTCCCAGTGTGTAGCATCTCAAATGGTGTCCTGTGGAGTTTCTGTGCCTGTTGTTCCTGGTTCTGGGATTGCCTGGCTCTGATTGCTCCCAGCACTCTTCCAAGCCTTGTGGCATCTACAAATCTGATTAGAGATTTGCATTTACTTCAGGATAATTGATGAGGATCTAGAGTAAGAATCAAGTGCAACACCCCAAAGAGCCTCTTCAGCGCCCACGTGGTCAGTCACATTCCCCAGTGACTGCTCTGACTGGTGCTCTTCAGCTGGATTTTTGTTCATTTGGAGCATGCCTGACTGACGTTTTATACCACTCATTTTTAATGTCATGTAGGACTCAGTCAAGCATGAGTCTTACATCAATACAGCTATCTGCATCAATCAGACTTCTAATTTACCAAGGAAAGGAATTACGTTTGAGTAGGAAGACCAATTTACTGTGAAGCTTGATTGGGCAATATTAATAATACAGGTATTCTTTAATGATGTGTCAGTTAAATTCCAAATCAATTTCCCCAGCTTTTCCTAGGATCAGTGTTATTTTTCTGACTTGTAGTTTCATGGATCATTTTACTTGCTGCTTTTTGAACGTTGGCCTGACCCTGTTTTTCTTCTGGTCTTTTTGAATGTCCCAATATTTCAAAATGTATTAAAGTTTAATTTTTTTTGGACCACGAAGATCTTCAAGGAGAAGATAAAGAGGACAATATACAACATTCATTAGATGTAAACTGTTTATTCAGTCTTGGGTAGCTAATGCCAAAAATCCATATTTGGTAATGGAAAGGAAGATAATGTATTTCCACAGCAACAACAAAGTGAAAAATAAGTGATTGGTCAGTTTGCTGCCTGTATTTATTAGCAATCATACATTATCTGCCTAATGACTGACTGGCACAGGGGCTGGGAAGTCGTTGTGGTATTATCAAATTTAAACAACAGCAGCCAAACCCCTCTCTGACAGTCCTTTGCCAGGCCAAATGTGAATTTCTTTACTCCCGTGTCATTTGTTCTTGTTATTATTCTTAATTTTCTAATTTTCAGTTCATATCAACTACTATCTATCTCATCATGTCCTGTTGTTAGAGTTGTCTCTGTAACTGCCACCATCACTTCACTGCTGGAGGGACACATGGAAGGGGTTCTCTTTGATTTATGGAGTTGTAGTTCTGGGTCACACAGCAACTGTTCTTCAAAATTTCCCAGTCGCCTTTTACTCTTTAATTTTAAACCTCCTGTGTTTGCCATGATAGATTACCTAATCTAATTTCCCTTGGTTGAATTCCTTAGGAAGCATCAAATATTCACCTGGCTAGTTGGGACTTTCTTGTTACCCTGTCATCTCTAGTTGACTCGATAGCAGTCAAATATTTAGCACATTTTTATTTATCACATTGAGATCCAAAGTAGCATTCTCTTATGCTGGAGTACAACAGTGCCTATATTCAAGTGATCAGTTTTCTCCTTTTTAGAAAATGAAATTATATTTATTGGATGGGATGCTCGGCATTTCCCTTCAATTTGAAGTTGCCCTGATAGTGCAAATGTTAATTTATACAACTTGAAGATAAACACTTAGGATGTTAATGCTTTTTTTTTTTTTTTTTTTTTTTTTTTTTTTTGAGTTTGTGGTCTGCAGTGGTCTGCAACAAAATCTTAATGAAGGACCTTTTAACTTATTCCTGCAGTTGTTAGTCTGTATGCATTCAAAGTCCTATTCTGAATAATTAGTGGCCATATGATAGATGCTGGGATTTTAATGTAGACTCTTTCTCTGGTCCTCCTTGCCCACTCAGTACTTTCTTATTCTCACAACAAGCAGGCATACGTAATGTTATAAAATGGCATAGTTGCCTGTAGATTTCAGTACTGACAATTATATCATAATTCTTATTACCAGCAAAAGAAGTCCACATCCTTTTTCTTGTTATCCAGCCTCCTAGGATTTTGGGATCAGTAAAGAGGAAGAAAAAAAATAAATCTTCCTCACAGTCTTTGTCACATGGGTTTAATTACTTCTGACATGGTGCATTTGTGCTGTGTTTCCCTCTTTGGAATCATTTTGCTTGTGTTCTTAGTTTAACATCTTCCTAATTGCTCTACCTATTTCTCAGCCAAGATCGTTATCTCACCTCTTGGTGAAGTGTGGTTTCCTGAGAAGCCTCCAGAACGGACTCTCTTCAGCTTCTGTGCTCAGACATGTAAATATGAGTGCTGCAGCATGGTTCCTGTTCCTTTGGCCAGCTTTCCAGTTCGCGGTGAGGGGCACCCAGATGCATTTCAGTGGCCAGCCCTGAGGCTGCAGTTGGTCACCTGGGCTGGGCACCTCACACCAGCGATCTGAGACATCAACATGGACCTGGCAGGCTTGGTGCGGGGCTGCCTCCTGCCACAGCTGGGAGCTTGGGTGGGATCGGCACCTGCCGTGCTGGATGGGGTCCTCACTGGGGTGGCCGAGTCCCACCCATGGGCTGCTGCAGCTGAGCACCACTGAGTTGTCCACCACATCCCCATTAGCTATGGTGGGAGCTTACCTGCCCACGGTTACGTGTGCAGGCTGAGCCCATCCCTTTGGGTTCGGCTTGAGGAAGACAGTCTGCTGGTTTTCTTTTGCAGCTTGAACAGTCGTTCTTGGTGATGCTTTTCAGGACCCGAGCCTGTCATGTATCTTTGTATAAAATATGAGCTGATGGTCTTGCTGAAAGCAATCAGAAATCATAGAGAATAAAATACATTTGTCTTTTATTTTAACTGTTTCACTTCTGGCCACAATAGTAATGAACACACAGAGTTAGACTGGGAAAGAAAACCATCTCAAACTCCCTTCTCCATCCCTCTTTGACGTCCCAAACAAAGCAAAACAGGTACATGGGTGTTTGTGTAGCAACTGCTTACTCCTCCCAGCCAAGTTCCTTGCAGGGGTGCTGATCATGGTTGGTACTCCTGTTCTGTTGCCTGTCTTGATGCTCTGTTCTCCTGCTTTCTCTGTCTTCCCTGTTCCCTCCCTGCAGATCCTTCTCCTTGGGCTGCCTCGAGGGCTGGCTCCCGAGTCTAGCTGTCCAGCTATCCTCCCCTAAGTGTTCATATTTCAGATGTTGCACAGTGGTGCAATGTGTGCTTCCGATCCATATCTTTCATTTGTCACCAGATCACACTTCCTATGCAGGACTGCTTCTTTCTCTCTGTAGAAAGGAAAGCATAGTGCCTCCAGCCTGGCATAGCTCTTTCCCTCACGCAGCTGGAATAGATCCATGCCTGAAAAGAAGAAACCATATAAAACTCTTCTTTGGCAGTCCTATTTCTGATGGACTTATTTACTAAGCTAGAATTCCCGGAATTACTGGATGGAAGATGAAGAGGAGGCAGGGACCCTATGTGGCAGAGTATGAGAGCAGCATTAGGGACTGTGTGGTCTTGTGCCAGTATCAGCAGTCAGTCATGTTGGTGCAGTTTGGTGCTGCACGTGTGCAGGGTTGTGATACTGCGATGCTGTCAGTGCATTGCCCATTCCTGAGTGAAATGCGAGCAGCTCTGTTCTCGGAGGTCTCTTCATGGGGCTGCAGCTTGGTGGGTGTCACTGTCATCGTCATTTGCCACTTCTGCAAAGCTTGGGAGGACATGATATAAGTGGCCTTGCTGATAGTGGTAGGAGCTCAGACTCCTTAAACAAGGACTCTACTGGATAGACTCTCCAAAAGATAGAGGCCCTACTGTGATGTGGTCATCTCTATGTGGTTTCATCACCTGTAGGGCTTCTTCGGATGTATAGCCGAGACATGGAATTTAGAGGTGGTGTGTGTGGTTGTACTGCCTTACTGATGAGGTGGAGCTCAAGCAATGAAGGTGCATGGCAATTCCTGTCAAGGAAAAGTTTCTGGAGTTTATCCTGGACTTCTGGCTGCAACATGCCTCTCTTCTGTTCCTCTGCAAGAAGATAAATGAGTTATCTCAAGTACCTAATTATGCAATTATCCCGAGTTTTGGGGAAAAAAAGTGGCTCATTTTTACTGAAAAATGTTAGATGAGACTCCTGCAAAGGGCTGAGCGAGAATGCTGGGATGGGGGCCCTGCAAGTGCAGGGTAGTGACAAACAGTGGAGGAAGGCTGAGGGAGGCAGCCGCTTCAACCAACACAATTGCAGTTGGAAGAAGATAATTTAACATGCCTTCATAGTGCTCCCATGTAAAATTGCACTGATGTAATTTATGGTATGAATTTTGAAGGCTGCACAAAGCTGTGTAGACAGTTATTTTAATATGAATATCTTAAAATTGGCTTGGAATAGGCTTAACAAATAGCTCTTTCATCAAAATAAATACCTTTGGGCTATTTTTCTTCAGTTTAGCTTTTTTCTTTTCTTTTTTTTAAAGTAAACATCTGTACCATGGCAGCATATATAGGTGGAGCCTTAGGTTAGAATGCTGTTTGCAAACCATTGAAGAAGAGCAAGATTAGCAAGTACACTTGCCTTTCTACCTCCTGATAAGGGTCTTAATATTTTCAGTGATGCCTGTTTTGTAATGCTGATCCTTACAAGAAGTCACCAGAGGTACGTCCAGCATTAAAAACTCAACAGCAGTACATGCTGTACAAGTACTACCTCTCTGTGGTGTCTGACTCCTTTAACTAGGGGTCTCTCCCTGTTTCCTATCAACGATTTTTTTGCTCTTGTTAAGGACCCAATGCATTTTTATCTCAACTTCAAGGTACTGGGCAGAGAGAAAGCAATTTATTTTTCTCAGGTTGTTTGTTTCCTGCTACAAGTTTTCATACTCCCCTTTATGGGAGTATGTTAAGCAACATGACTGACATTTGTCAGTTGTGATCCTTTTCTTGTACCATCTTGTCCTGGGGAAAAATAAGTATACATATGTGCAGTATAGTGTTTTATTTTAGTGAATGGTAAAGTAAAAATGTAATTGTTTTGTGTCCTTCCAGCTCTGCCTTTATTTATGTTGGCTGACCCAAGGGTGATGGATGGAAGAATATTTTGTCTTGTAGTATTATATTCAAGGGGCTTAACCAAGTCTCAGTCTGCAGTGCAGGAGTTGGCTGAAATGAGCGTGTACAGTGCCTGAGGTTAGTCAAAGGAGGGGAGGCCGCTGGCTTGCCCAAACTGGGAAGGACGTCGGGACTTGCCAGATGCAAGAAAGCTGGGAATGGAAGGAGCTGCTGAGAGTGAAGCCACTGGAGTCTTGTTGCAGGTCACCATCTCCTTCCCAGTCCCTGTGGAAGCAGAGAAAGGATGTAGAGAGAAAGGAGAGCATTAATTTAATACTTAATATCATATTGATGATTTGGACTTTGTGCCAAGGCTGAGCTAGCTCTAAAACTGGCTTCTGAGCTTACAGTTCTGGATAGAACCTGGCTGGGTTTATGGGAACTGCCTTTTTCTTTGTTTGCTGTTGAAGCTTCCTTGTGGGCTGTGGGGAAGCCTTCCTGATGAAGCGCAGAAGCCTTTCATATGGTTATTGCATCCAAACCCATCTGTGAATCTACAGGTGCCTGGGAATTACCCCCTGGGACGCAATGTTCCTTCCAGCTGGCCAGAGAGATCTGCAGCTGTGGCCAAGCTTCCCATGGCAGAGCCCCATGGCATGGTGGCCAGAAGTGTTGCAACCTAGTCTCTGAGATGAGGAACAATGATATGAGTGTGGGTTTTGCCTCCTCTGGGAAGTGGGGAGTTGTTGCAGACCAGGCTGCTGAGCTCCCTGCATGCAGGGGACAGCCCTGAGAGCCAGTGTGAGGCTGGATGGGCACCATGCAACACGGGTAAGAATCACTGCTTGATGTCCCTGATTGTGGAACCACCTTTTTCCCACTGAATTCAGCAGGAGCGTGCCAGGAGACATTTAGGGGTGAGGGCACAGTCTGTGCTGCCTGGCAGGCAGAGGCAAAAGAGCTGATAACATTTTCCTGCAGGGCCAGGAGGGCTTGCCAAAGTGCAGGGAGGGCAGCTGTTTGCCCCCAAGGTTTTGGGGCAAGGAGGTTTTGTGCCTCTCTGAATGCCAGGTCGGATAATGATGTGGCCAATGTTAAATACTGAACTAACAGTGCCTTCGCTCTGTCCCTTCAGCCTGTAGTGATATTTGAGTATAACAGCCACGGTGGAGGCAATTACCAGTAATAAATCTTCCTCTGGTGCTCTGCTTCCTGAAGACAACAATGCCACAAACTTCCATAAATATTCTCTATTCAGAAGCCACCCTTCATTGCACCATCTTCAGGAACCAAAAACCTTTGGCCTTCTTCAGCTTCTCAGGGATTTTCTGAACGTCTTCATCCCAAGTCCTTCTGAAACAGTGCTCCTCTCAGTCTTTGCCAGGAGATGCCCACCTGGCCCATCACCCAGGACTCTCAGATGGGGGAATCTGGTTAAAACCTGAAACTAAAGAGGATAAAAACACAGGAAGGAAACTCTTCCCGAAAGGTCTTAGAGTTTTCTTGCCTACTCCTTTGAGGACCTGCAGGAGTAATGTGCATAGAGAGAGAAGATTTGCTGCCAAATCAAGCCTCCTCTGTCCCAGCTACGTTGAAAACCTTAGTCTTTCCTTGGTTGGGAATACTTCTATACTGAATATTTAACCTAGAGCTTTCAGGTTTATCAGTAAATTGGTGGGACTGTGGGCAGATGTCCAACTAAGATTTCAAGAGAAGGAATAAATAAATGATGGTATTTCCAGTGCTTGGTATTTAGCAAAGATAGAAAAAGCTGCAGTGCATAAGTGCTATTCTTAACTTCTCAGCCATCCTTTACAAAATCACTGTAGTAAATTTGCTCTCCTTTTAGGCAGAGCAGCACTGCTGTTAGCAATGCTCTTTTATCCACTGTGTCTCTAGGGATGAGTCTACCAGAGATATTGCAAATACGCTCTGACACCAAATGCTCCCTGCTGTGTGGCCATGTCTCTAGCAGCTTGGATAATTACAAACACCCTTTATTCTCCTTCCTCATACAAAAGCAGAGGGGGGGAACACAAACCCTTGAGGTTTTGGAAATTCAGCCCTTAATCAGCTAAAGCTTTCTTCTTCATCCACTCCTGCAGAACACAAGTGTTCCCTTCATCCCCATCCAAAGGCAGTTTGTAACTGCTCTGCTGATTTTTGTGGCAGCAAATGCAGTATTACTGTCTTAAAGATTTTGCAGTATAGATCCATAGCAAAAATGATTCATCCTTTTCTTAGTTTCTGTAGCCTTTTCTTCTACCTCTCTTGACCTGGGGAAAAAATATCTCGGCAGAAATTATTTGTGGGTCATTATCTGTGATCCTATTCAACATAGGGAAATTAATAGTCTTATCTGCAGCCTGCTAGGTTTTCCAGAAAGCAGAGCTCTCCCATTGCTCATGAACTATTTCTTTTAAAGGAGAGAAATCATATAACTCTGCTTGAGGTTTAAATTCTAGCAGTTCAGAAAGGGATGTATCTGTGGTGTGGATGAGAAAGATGATATATATTTGCCCAGTTCATCTGAGCTACGAAAATGCTGCGCTTACTCTCAGTTTCTCTTTCCAGCCTTTGCTGTTCTTTTTGTTCCCAGGACACACAGCAGCCATGCTCTGGGACTTACCATCCATGCTGTCCCCTTTAGGGATGTGAGGCGGGGAGCATGCCCCTCTCCTGCTTTGGCTGTGCTGTATCCAGACTGCCTGCTAGCTATGGCATATTGCATTCAAGGTACACATGCACAATTACTTGATTAACAGCCTGAGTATCTCACATTCATAATTCACAACCCTGTTGTCCTTTCTTCTGCCATTAGCACAGCCTGTTTGTATCCCTAAGGTCAATGCTAAGTGTGTTTGCTGGAGACACGGCCAGGTTTGCAGCCCAGCCTCACCAGGGTCCCCTCATGCCTTGTCTGTGCAGGTGTTGCACGCTTGTCCTGGGCTGAATTCTTCTGAACAGAACAGTTCCCTTGCATGCAGGCCATGCGTGGTGGGGAGCACTCCAAGGCAAGCTGGACTTCCCTGCTTGGAGGAATGTTCTTCTGCAGAGTTAAATCCAGTTAATGGACTTCAAATAACACTGGCTGCACCATGAAATATCGTGTACTTTGCGGTGCTGTCCTCACAGCAGAGCCAACAGGAAGATACGGCATCATCCCAGCCCCTTCAGTGCCAAGCCTGGTATCTTCGTTTAAGCTGCTTTTGGGAGTGGTTTTAAGCTGCACTGAGGCAGCTGAAGCGCAGCAGGTATTCCCCTTCCCCTCGCTCTGCTGGGGTGAGAGGGCAGAGAAGAGCCTCGTCTTAAACCGCTGCAGCCCAGTTTGCCATTGTTCATGTTTCAGTGCTGCAGGATCGCTGGGAAGATATTCTAGGAAAGATTAACTGTCTTTGACAGAGATTAGAAGAAAAATTTCACAGTTGCTTCCTGCAGGTACATTTTAAGGATGTAAAAAAAAATCTTGAGAAGTTACTGTCATTCTAAAATGAAACCCAAGCCTGAATGATAATTTAGCATGTAGGAAAGAGAAAGGCAATCCTCAATATTTAGCATAGGATGGCAACTGGGAAACAGCAGGAGAATGAGCAGAAATCATTGTATTTACAAAGAAGTATTCCTGACTGTGTGCAGCAATACAGACTGTGTCCCCAGTACAATGTGGGGACAAATAGCAACAGCAATAAGTAACTGGGGAGAAATACTTGCTGTGCATGGCAGTGCTTTCTCAGCATTCTGCTTACTGTTAGGAGAAAAGCCCTCTGCCTACAGCACGGGGAGCATGCCCCTCTCCTGCTTTGGCTGTGCTGTATCCAGACTGCCTGCTAGCTATGGCATAATGCATTCAAGGTACACATGCACAACTACTTGATTAACAACCGAATAAGATTAATAAATTATATATTTTCTGTTGCTTTCAATTTTAGAAGGTGAAAGTTACAGCTGGAAGTGTTAGTTCAGCCAGCAAATTGTGGTTAGAGAGGGGAAACACAGGATAAAACTCCAGTGCCTTGTGGTATGTATAACTATTGTCCTCCTTAGTTTAAAATCTCTTAACCTAGTTGCTTTAATCCTTTTTGGTCTTTCTAAGCAAACTGTTGGCATCTCTTTGAATCAAATGCACAACTGGAGATCAGTGAAAAATGGTATGTTTGCATTCAGCTGAAACTGAAGATGAAATGTCATCTTGTAATGTTTTAACCTACAGCTGAAAAACACTACCATGAGGTTCTGCTTACACACGGTATTTGTCATAGGCAGATATTTTTGTTACTGTGTACTATAGGTCTGTATAGGAACACTGGGTAGACAGTAACTCTCTTCTCCAGTAGCCTGCATGAAAACTTTTGTATCAAGCCTGTTGTCATCTCAACTCGAACAGACATCTTCCCTTTTCCTAAATGATAAATTGAGTGCTGGAGTAACACAGATTTTTTGTTTATTTGGTTTTGGTTTTGTTTTTTTGGTTTAAAATTCTGATATCAGAGTGGAAAGGTTGTTCCTGCTGGTGTTGGAGCACTCTCCAGGGTTTCTCTTTCTTCTACCTTCCCTCACTGCCTTTGCCTTGCCATGTGAATCCCAGCTCTCATGATGACACTCCTCAAGCATGAGGAGCCTCTACAGGCCCTTTCTTCTGTGAGGCTGTAGAGGAGCATCCACATTGTGTGACACCGTGACTGTCCTCTCAAGTTGTCTCTTTGCTGCCGGCTTCTGGGGTGTGTGTGGATAACACCTGATCCAGAGCTGAGCCGGCTGCGGTTGGCAGGAACGGGGGATCTTGGCCCAGTTCTGGGGACAGGAGCTTAGAAGTTTTATTCCACAATGCAGCCTTGTTTGAATTCATTGATTTCACAGGCACGACCAGCCTGAGGATTGCCAGAATACCTTGTTTGCAATTCAAACATTAGCAATGCTTTTCATCCTAAGCTTTTTTTAGCAGAATGAAGAGAAAACATAGTCACAAGGCAAAAACAGAGAAAACACTCCTTCAAGTGGAGCAGCAATGAACTCCTGCAAGCTTTCTGGACCCGGAGCTGCTCCGTGCTCCAGCTGCGGGAACTATGCGCTGTCTCAGCAGTGTTCTGCCCCAGCGCTGCCCCAGTCCTGTGCTGCTCTCACCAGCCAGGCTGCTGGATTGCAAGGGTGCCCTTTGCACAAGGAAATCCTCTGAGAAGCTCTTCCAGTCCCCACTTCTGCTTTCCTACAACCCACTGATTAAAGGAACTGTCCCACTGGCAGCTTTTTAGACCCGGACCATCTCACCTGCTCTTTCCCCAGGCTCCTAAGCACTGGTGCTGCTCCCAAGTACAGCTCTCATCTGCTGGCCCCAACTTGCTGTTGCAGATTTTGGCTACAGAGTTTAATCTCACCCATCAGGGATGAGGTGCACCGGAGCAGCCACCATGCGTGGGTGGGTGCTGGCTTTGTTGTGAAGCTCTTCCCGTTACAGCTGTTCTGTGAGCGTCAGAGGCAGCACTGGTGTCAAACCCACACTGTGGAGCTTGGCTGCCCAATGGCCCAAAGGCAGAGTCCAGCCTGCAGCTCCTTCTTAAGTCCATCTATCACTTTCTTATGCTGTGCAACCTGCAGTGCGTTGTCTTGCTGGTTCTTGTTTTCTGCTGCGGATCTTGTGCACTTATTAGTTAATTACTTTAAGCATATATTTGGATACACACGTCTCCAAGAATTAACAGAGTGTAATCACTAAAATCCTAGATTAGGTAGTGATTACATTAGATTTAGTGAACAAATTGCTAGCTGCAGTTCATTCAGTGCATCTTGAAACACCCTTTTTGGACCTTTCTCAGTTGTCAGGATTCAAGATAACGTGATAGATTTTACAATTGAATTTGGCATATTAATAACTGAGACTAAAGGAAGATTGGAAGCCTTGTTTTCTCTGTCCTTTGCCTCTTTGAAAAGGTTGTCTCATTTAAACTGAAAATCTGAAAAAAGACTGGTGATTTAACTGCATGTAGAGATGGAAATAGATGCCTGGAGCAGGGATTGATGAGGATAGTTCTGTTCATATGCACGGCCTGAAGTTTGTAGCAGTCTGAGTTCTTATCACACTGCGAGGGCCAAATATGTGCTCTCAAAATAATGAAAAATAACCATAAATAAGGAAGAGAATTTAGTATTGGATCTGTAGCAAAATGTGCGTGGTCCTAAGCGTCCTGTGAACGATCCTTAGCGCAAGGTGTAGCTCAGCTAAGCAGGAATCATG
>JAVJGJ010000057.1:72705066-72716217 GCA_035590215.1 Microhierax caerulescens | reverse complement strand
TATGTATATGTGTATATATATGTATAAATGATTTATTGTGGTTTGCCCTTTATCGCTCTAATCCATGATTCAGGTTTTAGGGAGTATGTGTATCTTTATATCATCACTAAATCGAGCCTTCTTAAGATTTATATTTGCCACATGTGCAGTTCCCCAGCAAAGGTGAACACAGTAGATCTAATCTGTCTGGGCAACGGTGGACATTTGGTGTAATGCCCTGTGTTAAATGGTTTGTTCTCATGGAGAACATAGCATAGTGCAGAGGTGTAATATAAATAATCCGTGATCTAAACATGGAAGAGCAGTGAGCTGCTGAAAGGGGAAGTGCTGGGGTGGAAGGAGATTAGAAAAATCAAATGTTAGTCTTGTGAAAGGCCTTTAGCATTATTTCTAGTGTCCTTAGCCTGAGAAGCACACTCTTGAACTTTACTGATGCTATAAAGTTGGTGCTTCAGAGGATGGGAATATTAGGAATCATTTGAAGGATGGGAAAATTAGAAACAGGATAAACCAGTAAGCAACCTGTATTTAAAAGTTAACAACAAAAATTTCTGCTATGAGTTCATAGTTGCCTTATCTGTTAGACACAATAGAGGAAAATGTATGGGAATATTAATCAGAAGATGATGGCCAGTGCCAGTTTTGACATGAAGACAAGTGTTAATATAGTTGTATGACATCCCATAAAACTTTATTTAAAATGCTATGTGCTGTTCCTCACTACAAATACTCAGAAAAAGATGAACAGAAGCTAGAGTGGAGGAGGGCTACTGGTAGGGCCACGAGGCACAGGGGTGACCATCCTGGGACCAGGCATCCTTGTGCCCCGGACCCTGACCCCAGTGACAGGGGGTAGCGCCTACACAGGGAAAAGACAACACAGAACAAATTCTCAGGAGCGTCTCCCACGACATATTTGCCCGTAACTGGTGAGCAGCAGTTGGCAGGCTCCCTGAGACAGAGGCTGCCTATGGATTACTGCTTTCATTAACCAGCAGTGGATTGTCCTTCATGAACTTGTCTAATCCCTTTGTGAAGTCGTCTCTGCTATTGGCATTCATAACATCCTGCAACACTTGGTCTCTTAGCTGAGCCAAACAGCATTTCCTTCTTGTGTTAAACTCTGTGTCCCTGCCACAAGGTTAACTAATGCAAAACCAGTGGAATTTAGGCTTGTTTGTCCTAAAGAACTGGACAGAGATGGGATTAAGCATTAAGAAAGGCCAAAATTAACAGAAGTGAGAGACAGAGTTGGCGCAGGTCCAAGTTGGTATAATTTGTCCATGCATTCACGTGGATCTGGAACATAAAATGTGACCCTTGGAACTGTAAGGGGTGTCCTTCTAGTAGGAGCACCTTGAGCCAGGTGTCATCTTGTGAGCCTTCCTTGAGTCAGACTTGGCATCCTTTGTACTTAACAGTGTGGGGGGTTCTGCCTTGAGTTTGTTCTGTTGGTTTTTAAGCCTGTGTAAACTTTCCTTTCCACAACATCAGACAGGGAGAATTTTGAAGCTTCCTTAACTATCTGTGAGTAAGTACCTCCATGTCTCTCTTGAGGACTGACCCTCTGCCCACTTCGTTTTACACTGCACAGTTCCTGCAGTGGGAGGGCCTGTGAACAGCAGATCCCTATTGATCTTCTCAGTCTCACCGCTGGTTTCACAGATCTCTGCTGTGTCCCTCCAGGTTTCTCCTCTCAGGCTAAGGATATTTTGGTTATGAATCACAGAGTGGTTTGTGCTGGAAGAGACCTTTAAAAGTCATCTAGTCCAACGCCCTTGC
This sequence comes from Microhierax caerulescens, assembly GCA_035590215.1. Classification (NCBI taxonomy): domain Eukaryota; kingdom Metazoa; phylum Chordata; class Aves; order Falconiformes; family Falconidae; genus Microhierax; species Microhierax caerulescens. The sequence continues at coordinate 72,714,435 of JAVJGJ010000057.1, read as the reverse complement.
AATAAGCAGGGATGTCTTCAACTGGATCAGGTTGCTCCTTGTGCAGAAGCCATTGCAGACGTTTCCTCATCCTGGTCACAGTTCCTTGCCGTCTTCCAGATCTGCAACAGCTTTTTGGAGGCCAGAGACCAGAACTGCACAGAGATTCACAAAGATGGGTTGACTCTTCCCAGTAATTCCTGTTTGTCCATCTATGTGGTAGTCTTCATCTTTAAATAGCATCTCAGTTTGGCTGGTAGAGACAGCAGGTTTAATGGTGTGCCATTTCTCCCTTGGAAATTTTAAAAAAAAGTAGTTGCTGGCCCATTTGCCACATTCTGGCACCAAAAGCAGATGTGAGGAACAGGTTATGCACCACCATTAGCAGTTCAGCTGTTTCAAACTTGAGGTCCTGCTGATTTCTTACTGCCCCTTTGCTGATTTGCGTTTTCTGTTGGTTCCTATCAGGGCCAAGGCAGAGTCTCTGATATGTCCTCAGTCAGGAGGAGATACAGCATGGGGCCATTGCCAGTCTTTGTCCGAACTCCTGATGGCCATTTTCGTTTTGTTTTCTTACTATGGCTTTATTCTCTCTGAACACTTCTTTTATACCTTGGTTATCTGTTGGTCTCTTAAGTCCCTGACAGGTTTTCTGTTCTGGATGTTTCTGAAAGATGACTTGGTAGTTTTTAGGCTTTCTGGACACTGTTTCTCCAACTCCATTTTCATCTTCTTCCCCCTACCCAACCCCAATTTAACAAAAAAAATGCGTGATCAATTCTGTTTTTTCTCATTTAAATACAACTGTGTCTTTTTGACTGGCATTCATTGCTTCTTACAACCTTACGTGCCCTGCTATTCTTTAGGTCTAAGTCTTTCTTGACAAGGTACTGTGTGTCTGAGCATCCAATAAGATGTCTTGAAGTAGTCTCCAGGACACCAGCAAAGGCTTTACTTTTAACTTTTGATTTCTTATTACCAAAATTAATTTTTATGGATTGTGAAGTTCCTGTGTTTTAAACTGAGCCCAATGGCAGTTGATTTATTGTCTTCCATTGCTTTGACAAGATTACGAACCTAGCTATATTGGGGTCACTGTTAAATAATGACTCTTAATTAATAAGATTATGAGCTGCAGCATGCTCAGTGGTCAGTGTGAAGTCAGGAGCGCATTTTCCTGCAGTCAATTCCCTGCCTGGCTGCTCCACTGGCCATGCCTAAAAATTTAATCTTGCCATCATGCCCTGACACGGTGTTTGCTGACTTTGTGCAGAATTAGCTGGCCTGTCTCCTTCACCTGGTGTCCACTGATCTCCCTGGTCTCTGGCAGATCACGCTCGGCATCACCTTCTGCCTGGGTGGCTGGCAGTGTAGTCCTAACACATAACATCTCCTGCTGGAACATCAACCCATGGCAAGTCGTATGTTCCTTGTTGGCATGGTTAACTTGTTAATCTGATTTATCTCTAAGCTGTCTTTGCAGTGCTGCGCCTCCTCCCCTGCTGGTGCCAGCTCTGCCTTTCCTGAATGCTTTGTGTTACACTTTCCTACTGTGTTTTTCTTCCACTGAGTTTGTAGTGCATCCATTGTGTCAGTATTTTTATTAAAACTAGACATTCTGGTTCTCCTGTCCTGTTTCTTAGACTTCCAGCTCCTGTATGGAGGAACATATGCATTAGTCTGGGGGTTCTATTTTTTCATTCTGTTTGTGCAACTGCTCTTCACTGTTTTATATCTGACTTTTGCCAGCTTCTGTCCTATCTGTTTATGGTTTCACCCCTACATCATGAGTCATCCCAAAGCAGGTGCTTTTCAGAATATGCCAGCTTTCCTATCCCTTTAGCTAAAAGCTCTCCTATAACCTTGTTAATCTTAAAACCCAGCAGCTTGCTTTCACCATGGTTTAGAAGTAGTATGCCTCTTCTGCATGTGAGTCCTGTTTTCAGAGTTTTCTGCAGTTTCTAGTCAGTACGTAGACTTTTTTTTTTTTTAATACCATTTTATCAGTCATGCAGTGGGATTTTACCTCCCTGCTCCTCTGTCTGGCCTCTGCATGGCATTGAGGGTGTTTCAGAAAACATGTAGGTCTTGATTTTCAGCTCCCTAAAAGTTCCCTCCAGCTGCTTTCTCCCACTCTTCCCCTTTTTACAGACCCAGGGACCACAAACATGGGGTCCTCTCCAGTGTCTCCAGACATCCCATGAGGTCTGCAATCTGACCAGGTGGGACCTTAGTCACCATGAAGTCTACTTGTGTTTCACAAACCTGGTCGTCTCTGTGGTTGATAACCAGATCGACTGCTCTGTAATTTGCCTTGTCCAGCAGTATTTTCTCCTTCTTGAGCTTTGCTCTTTTCTGCCATGAGGCTTGCCCCCCTCTTCAGCAGCACCAAGACTGAAGTCAGAGGGGAGATGGCTCCACACAGTAGGACTTCAGCTCGTCTCTCCCACCTCTGTAGCCATGGCTGGACATCCACCTTAGCCAGATCTCCCTACCAACTCAGTGATTAGCCTTAACTCGTTACTTGGCATCATAAATCTTTGCAGGGGTTCACTTCTCTCAGCTGTCACATTGTCTTTGCTATTGCAAACTTGCAGGTTCATATCCTGTGCCTTTCACACCTCCACGCGAAGCTACAAATCATGTGCGCAGCTTGTCAGTCATCCTTATGGCGTGAGCTTTAGGGCTGGACTTCCCAGACTCAGAGATATTAAGAGCAGTTGTACAGACTCCATAATAAACTCACGCTGCGTGACTCCAGCAGCAATAATCAAGAGGCTTGTGTGCAAGATGAAGTCAGTGCTATACAAGCTGAGGAGTGACTTTGCAGCACAGAAGCTGGTTTGCACCCAGTGTAGATGCTCCTCCCTGGGAACTGCACAGGGCTCCTGGCTCCCTGTCTGCATGCGGAGCAAGTGCTCCTGGCCCGGTGCACCTCAGTTTGTATTTACACTTACTGTAATTCTACGTAGATAAAACCCTTGGAATGCTCTTTGACTGTTGCGGAGTTGGAAATAGCTACAGTTATTTTAGTAAAAAAAGCAGGGTCAGCACAGCAGTCTGACCAGTGTGGTTGTGGTTGTATTCCTAGGCAGAGCCAGCGTCACATGGGGTGGTGGGGCTGTGGACTGACTGCACCCAGTCACTCTGCAGTGAGAGGAGACACGGGTGTGAGCCAGCATCTGCTGCTTGGCTTCATGGCCAGGGCTCTTGCCTCTTTTATTAGTGCTGTGGGTCCAGCCAGTGTTGGCTGTGCTCATGGAGTTGTTCTGCACCACCATCTCTCCTCCCTCAAATGTGAAACCTCAAGGTGCAATCATTTTTATTTTGGAAAGGCAGTGTCTCCATCTGAAGGTACAGATCCTGTAAGATCCCCTTGGCTGTGGGATTCCCTGTCCTTGCCATGCTTTGCCCTGCTGTGGAGATATTTGCCATCCACTATTTATGGGGTGACTCCTTAGGGTGAGGTTGTGTTAGAACTCTCTGTAAGAGACACAGTATAATAACTTGCTCTGTTGTTCACACATAATATTTCCCATGGTTACTTTAAAAGACATATTTGCCTTCAATTTGTGCACCATACCTGGCTCCTAACAATGCCAACCCCTGACTGGGGAGCTGACGTCAAAACGAGCTACAGAGAGCAACTTGTGAGGTCGTGTGGTGGCAGGTGCCTGGGAGCTCCGTGGGTCCCTCGCAGGAGCCACGCAGCTGCTGGAGTGTCCATCAGTGTGGCCAGAGGCCCCAAGTGTGGGGCAGGGCAGGTGGATGGAGTCTGTGACACCCTCTGTGCTCTCACCAGGACCTCCCCAGCTGTCTGGGTACAGGAGGGTCTGGGTATGCCCACAGAAAGCACCTCCTATCGCTGCTCCAAAAGCAGAGGAAAACAGCACAAGGCATTCACAGGAGTCACGTCTGTGTCTGGGAAGTGGATTAACACAATAGCTCAAACACGTGTTTTCTGAAAGTTGTGCCTAACCCCTGTGCGAAGGAACATGGCTCACTGTAGGTACGGCACTGCTCAAGCGGAGCTGTAGCAACAGCCTGGCTCCTCTTTGGCTGCCTTCATCTCCGTGGGCACCAGCTAAGTGACTGGCACATATCCCAGGAGAAGAGGGGACATATACCTGGAAAGAGGCACTTGCTCCCAGTTACAGATGGAGCAAAGCAGGAGAAGGTCATGGAGGTGAAGGAAAGGAAAGGATCATACATCCACCGAGGGCTGTCGTGGATGTAGTTTTCTGAAGTGTATCATCAGTTTTGTGAAGCCTCACATGTGGAAGTGGTGGCTGTTAGACCTTTTGATACCTTCAGGTATCAAAAACCCATTCAGAATTTAGCTTCAGTCTTCCTGAATGTGTTCTTTTATTTTCTCTTGGTTTGTGCCCTCAAGGTGTCCTCTAAAACTGACCTGAGTCTGTCTGGTCTGTGACATTTTCCTTGTAGGAAATAACTTGGTCTCCCACCTTGGTGCTCTGTGCCACTTCTCAAGCTGCAAGCCCAGAGTCCTCCAACGGGAGAAATGTGTGAGATGGTCTCTATTCTGCCATTTAACACTCAGCCCGTCTCTTATGTTCCAGCACCTTCTCCAAGAGGGACCTTGTGCCTTGGCTTCTTAAAACATCCCGTCCTTCTCTCCTGAGCTCGCTTGTGAGTCATCTCAAGTGTGCTAACAGCTGTCCCATGGAGCTTCAGGCTGTTGACAAAATGTAGTAACTGCAGTGCTGAAGGCTTAATTGTAGCTTGCTGGAACTATTTTCACTGTTATTTGAACAAGTGTATGTAGTGGAATGTAGCTGGGTTAATTAGCATTGATAATACACAGCTTGGGCTGGCTTCAGGGGCGGTGGGTTGCTTGACGTAGATAAGGTGCAGCTGAGGCTGGTTAAGTTACCTGGTGGAGAGCCAGTGAGGAGGGAGCAGCCGAGGGAGAAGAGCAGCTGAGGAAGAAGCAAGAGGAGAGAGAGCATTTGCTGAGTAAGGAGGAGAGATGAGAAGGCAGCAGAGGGACTGGCATGAAGAGTGTGCCAGTATGAGATGGTAAAAGACTTTGTTGCAGCTGGATAGTTTGGAGAGTGCTGTGACAATTGGAATGTTAATTATGCCAGCTTCATTCCACTACAAGTGTACAATTTGTAAGTAATGTATTTCCTGGGCAGTGTCAGTTGGGCTCTGCCAGAGGACTGCGAGATGTGATCTCAACCTTGGGGTACTCAGCCAGCCCGGGGGTCCCAAATGGTCCTGCTGGTGCCAGTACTGGGTGGCACAGCCCTGAGCCATGTGGCAGTGCTGCTGGTGGTGGCTCCTACCACCCCTACCCCATCCTCGACATTGTACTGCATGGACACAGCTTCAGCATCCCCCTGCCACTGTTTGGGGATACCTGGCTTAGTTCATCTTCCAGGTTTTAGTGACATATTTTAAAGTTCTGGGACAAACCTGCCGGCCTGCTTAAAGAGTAGTTTCTATTGAAAGGAGCAGCCTCTGTAAGGACAGTGAAATACTTTGGTAAGAGTCAGGCTTAAGTAAATGCTTCGAATGTGCCATACCTGCTCTTTGCTGTGCAAGAGCTGAAGAGTCACATGTGTGGCATGTTCTGTGCAAAGCTGGTCTAATTTTGAGTAGAATTAAAGCATTGATAACATAAAATAAAGCAGATCTGGCTTTATTATTTTCGCAAACTGATGTATAAAAAGATTAAATATCAAGGAAAAAGATTTTCTACAAGAATGACAAGTTACTAGCAAAAGGATCACAATTTTTGTAGGGAGAAAGACTATTGCAGAGTTAAAAACTACCCTTTGGGGACTCTGTCATGTAGTTTATCCTGCAGGTTTGTTGTCCTAGATCCAAGCTGTGTAATTTTCAACAAAAGGGGTTGTTCCTGTGTTTGCTACATATTCCCAAGCAGTTATTCTTTTGTTTCTTCTGGGGTGACATTTGCAAACTAGCAGTTTGGTCCCGAGCCACGATGCTGCGTTATCATGGGAGTGAAATGCGTTGTGCAGTCTGCACTGACACCCCAAGTACTTCTGCTGTTCAGCCCTGTGTTTGCTGAGCAGGGGCTGTAAGAAATGGGTGACACCACCCGCTGTCCTACAGAGGACCTGTTCACAGTGATCCCTCTCAAATGCTGCTTGTCAGTACCTTTGGTGGGTTTCAGCTGGTCAGGGGTAGTGGTGGACACCTCAGCGTTGTTATTTTCTGCACAGTCACTGCCTCTCTGAGCACTGAGAGATGAGGGTTGATCCAGTGGGTCTGTTTCCAGTGCCCCTGGGTCCTATTTCCACCTGCTGCAGCAGTCTTTGTTGGCAAACCTTGTCTTTGCGTTGTTTTGCCAGAAGCTAAAGCTTCTGATCCTGAAAAACGTTTGGAGCACTGGGCAAACGCCATGCCTGGGGCTGAAGTTAGGTCCTGCGTGAAGGTTACCCGCTGCCACGGCGAGCTCTGGATGCCGCCTGCCTGATGCCGCCACCTCTGAAGAACTGTGTCACTGCTTGGATCCTGAATCAGACTTGGCGGTGGCAAAATATTTCTGGCGGCAGGGTAGACAGCGTGCCCCTTCCCAGGTGCCTGTCTGCTAGAGGCGTCACAATAAGCTGCTCTGCCCAGGCGTATGACTCACCCGTGCTCCCTTTTTTAAGAAATACAGATGCGGAGTAAATGGGAATCAATTACACTTCCTACACAAAGAATCCCCTTGATTTGGCATCTGGCACAGACACATCCTTCCTTCCAAGGGAACAAAACTGAAAATTAGTTTGAGTTACTCTTCCTCAGCAGTGACTCTCCTTGGCCATGTCACACGTGAGAGTCCCTGCAGCACCGGCTACCAAGTGTCTGTGGGTGCCAGGGGGCCCCTTCCCGAGCAGACTCCCCCAGGGCAGCACCAATGCAGCTGGGCTGTGCTCGGGGGCTGGTCCCCATGGATGGAGCTGCTGCTGCCACTTGCCCTTTCTACCGTGGGGGAGGACCAGCTTCCCACCAGCACCTTGCAGGCACCTGTGATGAAATAAGCTGCTGACCTGAGCAGCATCCCCGAAAGTGTGGCTTTCCTTCGCTAGTGCTTGGACACACCAGTCCCCAGTGTTATGTACAGGAAGACATCTGTGTTTGCACATCTGGGAATGAAGAAGGGCCAACTGAACTGCTGAGTAGCAAGGAGCTGCGAGTCGAGGGGCTGGGGTATTCATTGTGACCTTCAACCTGTTGCTCTGCCCCTCAGGCAGAGGCAGTGACTGGAGATGGGGTGAGGTGCAGGCGTGGTCCTCAGGATATCAGTGGCAGATGAGCTCCCTGTGGTCTGGGGATGTCTGAAAACAGATGTTTGCAACACGGCATGAGGCAAAATGCCTGAACTCCTGCTTTGTGGCTCAAGCAGATAGAAAGTTGTATGTGTCCAGCTGAGGAATACATCTCCTCTGTGTTCATTCTTATTTTGCTTTATCCAAATGATAATATGGAAAAGAGAAGAAGAAAAAGGAAAAAAACCCCATTCTATATAACAAGCAGGGCTACAGTTGTTCCCAGATCTCTCTTATCTTTCTGGAGATGCATACTGGCTGCTCATCTCAGTGAAGCATGTTGTGGAGAAACATCCATGGCACCACAAAATCAGGTAAAAAACCCTTCAGAACTGAGCGTCTGGCGATGTTAGGGAAGAGAAAACATCGGTATTCCCAAACTGTCATCCTTTGAGAAATCTCTTCCTTTGTGACTCACAGGTCAGCAGCTGTCTTTGGTCAGTCTTTGGGCAATAACAGTTTTAGTGAAAGAGCAGTTCCTAACAGAAGATCTGGATCAGAGACATGCAAACCACAAAGAGGTGTCTGCAGCCACCCTGGAGGTCCTTTGGAGGCCATGGCCCAGGCTGGAGCTGGACTTCACATCCCAAAACCAGGACGGTTTAGCCTCAGTTTTCTGAGGTTAAGTGCTTTACGGTCCAAGTTCTGAGGCAGCTCTTTTTTAAACAGAGCCAATACCTGAGCAAGGACTTTGCTGTCAGGAGCTGTGACATTTCTGGACACGCTCAGCTTGGTACATCTCCTGTCTCCCCTGGTGCCACAGCCCCACACGCTGCCACAGATGCTCCCTCCAGCACCTCCTGCCCTGCTGGTCTCGCAGTGCTGGCAGTGGCTCCTCTCTCACTGTACGAGGAGAGGAGAACGAGTGCTGTGGACCAGCCAAGAGATGATACCCTGCTCACTCTGCCAGTGCAGTGAGGATTTCGTGCAAAGTTGTTGTCTTCTCTGGATCTGAGGCGTGTCCTGCACCCTCTCACACCAAGAGCTTCTTCTGGGTCAGGAGATGGGCAGTTGGGGTGTGCCTGACCTTGCACGCTGCCTTTCCTCCCTCCAGGGATATTTTGAACTGTGTTTTGGCAGTGTGGGATGTGCTTCTGTGCAAGTCCCTGTTCTTTGGCCTTGTTTTAATCCTTTAACAGTTCCAAGCAGTTCCAGTAACTTCTGGACTCTACCATGGCTGTCTCCCAGCCACTGTTCCTGTGATTAAGGAACTATGTGGGCAGAATGAGTGAATATGATTTGGTCAAATTATTTAAATTCACTGTTGAGAGAGAGTTGGAAAGTAACTTACAGCTACTGTTACAAAGACAGAAAATGACTGCTAGAGTCCACGGGATCTGTGAGGGAGGGATCCATTAGGAAACTGGATTCCAAGGGCAAGGACAAAGAGGGTAATGACCTATGGGCATTAGTCCAGGCAAGCTTAGCAGAGCTCTGAGTAACAATGGTCGTGTCTGGAATAGAAATACTGGTATCTTTGTGCTGCTGACTCCTGAAACAAACCCACAAGAGTCGGGATACTTAGCTTGACAATGGCAGTTTCAGGATCATCTTTGCTGGTTTGTCAGAGGTGTAGTTGAGCTGTATGTCTCTGGCTGAAGAGTGGGCCAAAAGGGAGCCTTAGGCTGAAGAATCTGGTAAATGCACAAAGCAGAACTTAAAAGTGAGCCAAGGCGGCTTCTTGGGTGAGTTTGCATCTAGCAAATGCTGCAGCTGTCAGTCTCTGAAGATGCGGTAGTAGCTGAATGCTTTCGAGGACCAACATTTTAGACTGGTGTCAGTCTCGACTCATTCTCCTCATCGTTCTTGCTCCATATGCCTGTACATCTAAACGTTTTTTCCAAGATAATTTTAGTGAAGGCAGAAGGTGTCAAGCTGTGGGCTGCAGTATCAGAAGTTGTTAACCAGTTGTGCTGGAGTAGCTGGAGTGATCTCAGTTTTTGTCTTGGTGCTCTGTGAAGCTACCTGAGCACCTGGGGAGGACCTTCTAGAAAAGGTTCTTCTAGACCTCTAGATCTCCTCATGTCTGGCCATGTACAGGGAGGTGGTGATGTGAACGTTTGTTTATGAGGAGTTGAATGTGTGC